>VXAY01005595.1:737927-803823 GCA_013399855.1 Oxyruncus cristatus
GACACCCCGGGTGAGCTCTAGTGACACCCCCGGAGGCATCCACTGACACCGCCGGGGGAACCTGGTGACACCCCCGGGAGTCCCGGTGACGCCCCCGGGGGCTCTGCGCCGGGGGGACCTGGTGACACCCGCGAGGACTCTGCTCCGGGGGCTCCGGTGACACCCCCGAGCAGCCCCGCCCCGGGCTCACCCCGCCGTGCCAAGACCCCGCGCACCCGCACCGGGGTCCGGCTCACGTGGCCGGTACAGGAGCTACGGCAGGGCCAGCTCTGCCAGCAGCCACCGTGGAATTTCTCCTCTGGAACGGCGTTAGGCAGAATTAATTGACCATTAACAGCACGGAGCCATGCCGGGACCGCAGCCCGGGGGGTCCCGGGGTGGCGGGGCTGAGCCACGACCGCGCTCTGCCGCTGGAAGCAGCCGTGCTCCGGCACTGAGCCACCTCTCAGCGCTGCACGGCTGCCAAGGGCAGCGTGACACAGGAACGCACTTCACCACTGTGTTTCACAAGTTTCATATCCAGGAAATTATGTAGCATTCCAGTAAAATCGCACTGTTGCGGTATTTCGTGTCAATTCTGAGTATATTAATTCTGTATCTTGCAGATAGACAGTTTCCAATAATTTAATGGGTACATAGATTTGGAAGATTATTCTGCCTTCACTTGGCCAGTCGACTTCTGAGCAGATAGTCACTGTGCTTGGTGAGAAAAAAGTAATGAAATCCATTAATAATAAATTAATTTTCCAAATCAAAGAAGTATGCACCAGCTTGTGATGCAGGCTGGCCCCTATTCCTGGCCACCTTATCCCAGTCACTGCTCCCTCCCTGTCTCTCCCCTGGCTGCCTTAGCACAGCCTTGTCCTGTCTTCCACTTCTAACATCACAGCCCAAGAACTGAATTAGTTGCCAGTGTTGATGATTAGTCTTGGTGCTGCTCAGGCTGGCAGTGCACCTACCAGAGACCTGACTCACCCAAAGAGACCTACTGGGGATACCCCACCAACATGCATCAAAAGGCAATTCCTGCCTCAAAATGCTTCCAGTCTAGTCCAGCACTAAACCCCAGATCCATACTTCGTCTTAAGAGGAGGAAAATGTTTTTTACAAGATCTTTGACTACCTTTTTGCTTTCCCTGCATTTTCGCATCACCAATAAAGTTCTCACATCACAATGTTCAGGGTCCCAACCATAATAGATGCAGCAACAACACCAGAACAGTTGGCACATGAGTAAAGCTTTGGTGTCCAGAATAATGCATTAAACAATGGCCCCACTTTGCATTGGAAAAATGCACACAAAAACTGAGTAACGGTCCACCTACAAAACAAAAGAACCACCAAACCAAAACAAAAAACAAACCCAGAAAAAAATCTGAAAATACATTTCATTAAGGTAATTGAGGATCTTGGTCTGGTTTTTGGCCATTAATAAATAGGCTCTTACCCATTTCCCATTTCAAGTGTATTTACTCCAGGTAAATGCTCATCAGCATTGGATACTTTGTACAGCTCCTGAACTTCCTGCTCTGTAATTCCCTTCTATGGGAAACTGATGACGATGTTACATGGAAGTGGAGCCAAATGTTCAAGCGAATTCAAATGTCTGTGGTGAGAGGAAAACTGGCCAGGAAGACATATCAGAAATTTATACTGTACCTTGCCCATGAAAAATTTGGCACTGTGTAAGACCACAGCCCAGCGCAGCACTTTAGGTCCGTGCTTCCCGTCAAACATATAGATTAGATTCACTGATGTCTGCAGGACTTTCCAAGTTTTAAATTGAGGTACGTGTTCAAATATTTCCCTTCTGGGGCCAACTCATCATTTCCTGTTCCCGAAATTATAGAGAATGTTCCCCACAAAAAGCACCAAAAAGGGGAAAGTGAAGCTCTTCCTCAGCAACCCTCTTGCTCTGAGCCGGCGGGGGCTCCTTGTGCAGGGCTCTCTGGTTGAACACCAGGCCTTGGTGTGCTCAAGCCAGGCTGAGCTCAGCCCAGGGCTCTGCCAGCGCTCTTGCAATCTCATGCTCAGCAATAACTTTACCCTCCTTGGCAGCTGCTGAGAATTAGTTCCATCAGGAGGAGGGGTTTTTTTGTGTGTAAGCATTTGCAGTATCAATCTTACCCTGTTTACACACCCTTGTGTGTGGCTCCACTGCCCATCCCTCACTGCTCTATAGTTTATTTATGTAGGTTTTAAACATCACGAGTAGATAATGTTAACTGACAGTGACCATTTCTTTAAATTATCTCTGCTTTTTTTCACTGGGTAATGTCCTGCAGCTGAGACAAGATAATGCTGTAACACAAGGTATATATTTCAGAGATGTACAGCTTGTCCTGGAGAAGGATCCTTCTGACAAAAACTCAGGTTTTTTTATTGATGAGAAGTGCTTTAACCTGAGGAACACATTGGACAGCATCAACTTTTACCACAGAGTGGAAAAAGCAGCTGAGATGTGAGTAGGAGTGGCTGCTGTAGCCTTCCCTGTCCATACTCCCTGCTGTAAGTGGGAGCCTGATTCAGCCCAGGCCTTATCTTTGACAAGTGATATAGAAAAAGTGGCTTCTCTCTCCTCAGGGCCCTGTTTTTCCCTGGTGTGAGACCCTCCATCATCGTCCTGGGTCCTGGTTACAGCTCTGCTGCAGTTGGCTCCTTGCCCTCAAACTCCACTGTGCAGAGTCCCCCCTCGTTTTGATTTACACTGTTCAGTGGCTTTCAGGTTTCGAAACCACATCCAACCAAATAAAAATTCAGCTGAGGTGTGCAGGTAAGTGCAATGCAGCAGACAGCACATAAGTGTTCGCTAAGGACTAAATATACTGTCTGCGCAAGAGCTTGGGTTGTTGTGAAATTAGTCCATTTGGCACAGCTTTAGTGTTACAGACTGAAAGAAAATTACAGAACTAAAATGTCCCAGTTTTAGGCACTTTTCAAACTGTTTATTTGCAATGTCCTCATCAAGCCCTGCATCCCAATCCAAGTGCAATGGCAGCAGCAGAGCATCTTGCAATAGAGGGCAGTGTTTTTGTGCTAATGACTTGTCAGTTCCCTTTATCATTAACACAGCAGTACTTGAACGGTGAATGTACTTCACAATCTCAGATGATAACGACTCTGTCTTCTTGGAAGGAGAAAAAAAAAATCATTATTTGTTTACTTACGCTCTGCTTTTCATTAAAAGACCACCTCATTCACTACTGAAATGAGGGCATATCCAAAGGAAACTTGGCAGGCATTCTGCTGACTCCAGTAACACCACCTACTTTTAGGATTAGCAATGAATAAAATTATTCTTGTCAGCTCTAGTAAAAAGCAGATTCCTGGGGATAAGTTTTGCAGCCCTTTTCCTTTCTCACCATCCATTACCCAAAGAAACTACATTTCTCATGAACATTTTCCTGAAACCATTGGCAGTCTGAGACATACCTGCAGCACTCAGGAGCAGAGCAGGTGTTTTCTGCCTTGATAGACCCAGATGGATAAATTAAAATCTGAAAAAGCAATGTTAAAGAACAGATTAAGTAGTAAGTATTTCAGATAGTAAAGATGGAAACCTACTTAGAAATTTAATTTTCTGATGAGAAGATGAATATAATCTCATAGAGTGGGAAAAAAAACCCACCATAGCAAATATCCTGCAGAAAATACACCAAGATTGTCTGAATCAGTAGATGTAAGTAGAGCCAGCTCAGGTTCAGTACACTCATTTATGCACTTTACTGTCGTATCAGGTTGACTGCCTGAAACTTTTTAGGGCAGCTGCCTAAATAAGTGTGCAGCACTAAGGAATTCCAAATCATTTAGGAAGATCACTACTTCAGTTTGGAGATGGAGGAATACCCTGTGAAAAACTGAAGAAAAGTTACCAAGAAAACAAACACTGGCAAAACCAAAACCAACCTTTTCTTGTTGTGATGCCCAAAAAGGCACAATGGAACTGTTTAGAGACAGAATTTGGCCTTTAAACAGCAAAGGTATTTATTGTATACAACAGCGGAGAGCTCCCCGATTCGCACCGGACAAAGAAGCTCTGCCGTTTTAGGCACAAAGTCAAGGATTATATACAGTTTTTGTGAGAGATTGCAACATTTTTACATGCATATTCATATAATTGCAACATCTGATCATAATATTCATGATAGGTGGAGTCCAGGCGGAGCTTGGGATGGAATCATCTTTTGGGGTGTTATTTCGGTGGTCGTTCCTGTTCTTCAGTCTCATGGGGTCGCTTTTTTACTCCTCTTCCTCGGCTGAACGTTACAACTTTATTTGTTTTGCTGATTCCATGATGGTGATTTTTGAAAGACCCTCTGACTCATGCCCCCTATCTCCTCATGTTCCTCTCATATCATTATTTATGTAGGCACTTCAGCTATCCTTCAACAGAACAGAACAGGACACTCTATCTTTGTCATATTTCAAAGTAAGCATTATCCTTGGTGCAAGGTACCATCCCTCACTTAACTAATTCCAAAAACCCAGTTCCTGTCTCTAGGTAAGCATTACAGTCCTCAGAGCAAGGTACCAGGATTN
Organism: Oxyruncus cristatus; assembly: GCA_013399855.1. Classification (NCBI taxonomy): domain Eukaryota; kingdom Metazoa; phylum Chordata; class Aves; order Passeriformes; family Cotingidae; genus Oxyruncus; species Oxyruncus cristatus. The sequence goes on from VXAY01005595.1 coordinate 742,467, forward strand.
GTTACAACTTTATTTGTTTTGCTGATTCCATGATGGTGATTTTTGAAAGACCCTCTGACTCATGCCCCCTATCTCCTGATGTTCCTCTCATATCATTATTTATGTAGGCACTTCAGCTATCCTTCAACAGAACAGAACAGGACACTCTATCTTTGTCATATTTCAAAGTAAGCATTATCCTTGGTGCAAGGTACCATCCCTCACTTAACTAATTCCAAAAACCCAGTTCCTGTCTCTAGGTAAGCATTACAGTCCTCAGAGCAAGGTACCAGGATTGTTCCAGAAGGACTGCAGCATTCTGAGTTAACTCTTCAAGCCTTTGGTTCATTTCAACACAAAAAAAAATGCATTTCCACCAGAGAAGAAACCCCTTACACTTTGTCTCCTCTGTGCAGTTCCTCTGGGAACTTGTCTCCTCTGGGCCACTCTTGGCACTCCATGCACACACAGAGCTTCCTGTGATGGCACCTTTGGTCTGGGAGGAATCTTCGTCCATATTCAAGTTCGGGACTCAGATGGGCAATTGCAGTGCAGAGCTTCTGACCTGAAACAAATGCATTTTTAGCCAGGAAAAAAAGCCCTTAGCCTTTGTCTCTGCTGTGCAGTTGGTGGGCCACCCTTGGCACTCCATGCACACACAGAGCTTCCTGTGATGGCACCTTTGTTCTGGCAGGAATCTTCATCCGTATTCAATTTTGGGACTCAGACCAGCAACTCCAGTGCAGGGGTTCTCAAACAGAACAAATGCATTTCCACCCAGGAAAAAAAGCCCTAACCCTCCATCTCTCTTCTTTAGTACTGGGCCACTCTTGGACTCCATCATTCTGAGTTACCTCTTTAGGCTCTTGCTTCATTTCAGTTGCATCCCTTAAGATTTACTCCCAATGTTCAATTAAAATTTAGAGTAAATGTGAAAATCAAAATATTGTTTTATATCCTTGCAGAGTTTAGTATACAGGCATAATTCTTAGAAAAAAATGTTACTGTGGGGAAAAAGTCTAAATGCAAGACAAGTTTGTTTCAGCCTTTCAATTTGGTAAGTAAAATATCTGTACTTTTCACAGAATACACTAAACACCTTTGTGAAGAGAGGAGTGATCTAGCAAGCTAAGCAAGGCATTAAAGAAAGTGGTGAATTTAACTCCAAAGACAGAAGCTTACACTGCACCAGCAGTTTTGAAGCCAGGGGGCTCAGGCTGCAAATTATGTTAAATTCCTTACAAGTGTTTCAGTTCCTAAAAGAAATTCTTGGGCTAAATTCAGTGGAGACAATACCAGGTGCTCTCAGCATGCAGGGGCCAACTCTGTCCTGCCCTGAAAGGATGCAGAGGTTGGACTGGAATGCACATCTGAGGACATGTGGAATCATTTATTCAGCATTAACTTAGCCTTTAATAATCCTGATGCTGAAGTATCTGATGCAAAGAACAAACTCCAAGCACAACTGGACAAGGTAAGATTTGCTAAGAGTTGGCAGCTGCATAGTATTGTACCCAAAAGGCATAAAAATGTTCTCTGGAGTTTACATCCTCCCTGAATAGGCACCTCCTCAAAGGACAGACCTGTATTACCTTTTCTGGAGCTGCACTTGACTCACACATGGTCTGAGAAGAGTTTCCTCACAGACAGATGACAAGGTTTCCCAGGAAACCATCATCACACACTGATTATGTTCATTTTCAACTTACATGTTTAAAGTGGGGAAAGATAGCTTAGATACTATGGTTTTGCATTAATTGGTGATACTCCCTGTCCATTTCCTGATACAGAAATAGAACATGAAATTTTATTTCTTTTTTTAAACAGTGAATGAACTTTGGAAAGTGTGCAAACAAAAAGGGCCACAAACAGCACATTTATCTGTTTTAGTGGAAGAAGATGACTAAATTTTTGCACTTTCATTTTGAAGCAGCCAGGGAAGAGCCCTAAATTAACTAAAATTTAGAAGTATTTACATACAGAATGTCACTAGTCTATCCTTGACACCTAATTTCCAAGTTTTCCTTCCCTTTTCATAAATACATTTCCATATCTTTAGGCTAAATGTTGGCCTGGTTCTGGTCAGAAACGATCTCCTATTTCCAAGCGGGTCACAGTGACCTTTTCAAACATCTGTTCTACCTTTGTCTTCCTGTTGTACAAGGCAAGAATGGCACAGAAGACAGACCTGTATCAGTCTCTGTACTGCCTTTTCAGCAAGTTTTCACTGAAACAAGTCAGGAGTGTAAGTGCATTAGTTCAATTTTGAAACATATATTCTGAAGTTGACCTGAAGGTTAACTTTATACCGACAGATAAAATCTTGTTAAGCAGCAAGACTCACTGTGTTACTTTCATATGGCTTCAGTCAGAGTTCTACTGTAAGTTCTTGAGTTCTTCCAGTAAGATTCTTTCTCTTACAGAGCATCCTCACATTTACTCATTTTTTTTGAATTCACATTTGGAAACAATGGAGTTTTCTTGTCATTCTACTTGTCATAAGCAGTTTAAGATGTTTTCAGTTTATTTTTAGTGACTCTTAGGAAAGTGCAAACTAACTAGCTAAATATGCGTAAGCTCACAGCACAGCACTTAAATACATATTTCTTTGTTGGTTTTTCCTTTCCCTGCCCTGCCTATAAAGCATGAAAGACATAGTTTTTTGTGTATTTTAAGTTGTATATGGTCTGGCCAACTACAGCACTTTATCCCTGAACTGGCCATCTGTCTTAGTTTCTCCTGGATTTACAGGTAAGAACATTTACTTCGCATTTTCCATTGGTGTTTTCTACTGCTTTTAAGTGCCCTTTTTATAAAATAACTTACGGCATAAGGCAGCACCGGGTGCACGTGTGGAATCACAAAGTGCATTGTGAGATACTGACTCAGGAGCAGGGGTTTTGTCATGGAGTCCAGCTGACACTGGGACACAACTGCTGAAACTGGATTAATAAAAAAAACCAAGAGTTATGTCCCTATACTGTCACACCATTAAATAGCAATAATAAGCTACCTGGAGAAACTTGAGTATTTGTACAAAGAATAATTAATTTGTATGGTATATATGGATAAAAAAAAAATCAAAGAAGACTGAATTCTGTGAACTAATGCTGCTGTTTGTGCTGAGTTACCGGTTAGCACACACATAGCAGAGATACTTTACTCATCACAAACTCCGTAGTAATGTAGTTACATCAGGATAACAAAATGCTGGAGGGGAAGCAAACAGCATGTGCTGGTGAGGAGGAATTCCGGCTGGTCAGCGTTGGCAAAGGAAAGGAAAATACAAGAGGTTCACTGAGCAGAAACCTTGCTGGTTAAGCTCTGGGTAAAGTTATATGGTCGAATTGCAGTTAATTCTCACTCCTGACCTCAGAGGAACCAGAGGAAAGAGAAGGCAAGTGAGGACAGAAGTGAGTATGGATGAGTGCCCATCTACCAGGTATCTATCAGTAAGCATGGTGGGGTACCCTTTCTTCTTTCTCCAGTCGGTAAAAATTAGAGAAAAAAAATTTGCTAGGGTATGCTTTAATACAACAGCCATTGGCTTCATTCTTAGATCCTACCCCAGCTCTGTTCTTCTCCTGGGGTATGGTTTTAGTCAATGCAGCTACTAGAGCTCCTGTTCCCTTCTCATCTAATAGCGATTAGACAAAGGGTGCCACAATTTTGGGGTTTGTGTTCAAAAAATATAAATCTTTTGGTTTTGCACTGACTCCCTCAAGCAGCGAACGACACTCTCAGAGACATCCTTCTTTCTGACAAATTGTTTTCCTAGCTAAGCAGGGTAGTTCTCATAAAATGAGAGGAAAATGTCAGGAAAATTAACATAGAAATGATTTCCTATCTTGAAAGCAGGGAAAGCTGTTATTTTAATGAGGTCTGGAGCACATATTGGAATGAAAAATACTTTTCTGATTTGTGAAACAGCAAAAACTTTTTCAGATCCAAACCAGCCCCAAAACAACAGGCAGGGAACCTCCTGCAACCATTTGTTTCTAAAATCAGTACTCTGAAAGGGGAAAGAATCAAAAACTATGTGAAAGATTAAACAGAGGAAACATGGTGAAGATCTAAAAATGACCTTACGCTGAAATGGCATGTTTTCTTCTGTTTATATCCCTTGCACATAAAAGTCTATGATTAGTTTATCTTATTTCATTCTTGGCTTAATCTTGGTCATAACAATGTGAGTTCATCCAGAATTTGGATAGTGGAAGACTGGAACTGTGAGGTGCTGGAGGCAGAAGCCCAGAAGCCCCAGTGAGGTATTTGGCAAGGGTTAGATCACAAGCCCAAGAAGGTATTACAGCTCCACTGTATTTCATCATCACTGGGCTCACAGAGCTTGTGATTATTTGGGGATGCAAATATTCTGAGGAGTCTAAGCCCAACATATGACCCTGGTCAGGCTCAGGGCTGCCTTAGGACCACATCTTTAGTCTGCTGAACAGAAAATACAGTGTACACAACTCAGTGTAGAAGAGGGTGCCTCAATAAACACTCAATGTGCACCAAAAGACGTTACAGTAAATATATTTTACATGTGGTGTAAAAGGACACAAATCTTTAGGAAAAGAAGGAAAACCTTCCATTGTGGTGCCTGCTCCCATTAATATGTTTGTGTCTCTTTTCCACCAAGTATTAACATAAATAGTTACCTTGGCCTCAGTCTCCTGGAAATAGCCAATAGGGCAGGGTGTTTATGTGCATTAGCTCTGGGAATCAGTCAGACCAGACAGCAAGGGACACGTTTACATAGTCCAGTATTTACACCATATCTAAACAGAAGATCATCCCTGCCAGCTCCGACACCTGCTCAGAAGTGTTCCTGTGCCCAGGGGCAGAGTGCCCAGCACCACCCTCCCTGTGAGCCTTGCTGTTCCCCTGGGAGCACAGGGATCAGAAAGATGCTAGAAAAACAGGTACGTGCTTAGTAAAGCCATGAGAAAGCAACCACCCACTCCAATAAACAAGTCACCATGGTTCTGAGTATTTCCACTCAGCTCACTGGGACTGTGTGCTTTTAGAAACAGCTCCATTTTGCTGGGGATTTTTTACCCCTGGGGTGTGAAAAGGCAATATACTATATCAATATAGTAGGGAAATTGACTCTCACTTTCCTTTTTGCCTGGTGTACTTTTACTCTGTATCTGAAGAACCTACAGTCTTTTGTTTTAGTAAGTTACTACCTCAGAGTCTACATCCTGCCCACATTATTTTTATTAAATTGATGTATAAATTTAAGGTTAAAAAACCTTCCTGTCTTAGCAACTATCGAGTATGCTTATATGGTGGCTAGAGGAGTTGCATATATTTTATATTTACACAACTTTCTTCTAATTCAAGGGAGAGCCGACTAAATTTTACAACTAACATAAAACATAGAAGTAGAGTCAGGAAAACCTCAGTGGCAATAATTGCAGAAACTGCCTCCCAGCCTCTGAAATAGTTTTCAAACTTCTCATCTAAGGCCTGAAAGGAGCCCTCCTACGGCTCTTGCAAAGGACACAACCTGTTCCTCTGAATGGGAATAAAGAAATGCCAAAATTCCATGGGAGGTGCCCACGCAAGGAGCATGGAGAAGAGCAGAAGCATCAGGAGCTGTGGGAGGACATGGTATAGCTGAGGGAATACTTTCCCTCTGGCACTTGCCCCACAAATATTTTCATCTCAGACCTCAATCTATCCTCCCCTAACTTTTTAAATATATTTTTGTTGGTTTCGTTTTCTCCCCTTTGACTTTTGATGCCTTAAAACCTATTTAGTTTTTCATGCCTGTTGATGGTGCCCGTGAGTACAGCCGATCTCACAATTTAATATTGGAACTTGTCTGAGAGTAACCTTTTCAGGTGATTAGTGAAGGGTGACTCAGAAGTGGATGGGAAGGTGTAGGCAGCTAAAAATTTTCTGGAAAAACCTGTTTGAAGGAGGAAATAGCTATTTAGGAACAGACTTTTGCCTCCAAACCAAGAGAAATTACAGATATGAAATTAAGGCAGTCACTTGTAGACAAAACCAGATTTATCTCTCTCCTAAAATGGTTGCCTAATCTCACAGAGTCAAAAAGAGTTGCACAGGATCCATCAGAGTATGAACAAGTGGAGAAACAAGGATGTGTCTATGACATGACAGTAAAAACTCTCAGGTCCAAATTCATTTCGGATTGAAGATCTGGGTTATGCTTGTAATCCAAATATTGCAAGAGAGCATAGTTTTACTTTGAAATAATGTGGCATATATCCAAAAATTAATTGTGAAATCAGTCATGAAGACAAATCAGTTAAGTATAACTTCAACAAATGTTAACTTTTACAATATAATGTAAGTGAAATGTGGGACCATGGATGAGAAGAGTTTAGAAAAACTGACTGAGAGGCAAAATATTAAAGAAGTTTACAAAATGAGGAGGCACAAGTATGTTCCTCCCACCACAAAAAGCTGCTGCTTTTTGCATTCAGATAGTAACCACTGAGTTAGTTTAACATCAGCAAAAAACAAAGAAACAAGGTCAGGCTGCAGCATTTTAAAAATGCTCATGTTGTACCTAGGACTACCCTGAGTACATGATGAAACACGTGGGACTGCTCTCGGTCTAACTAGTCCAGCCTACAAAACCCATGGTTAAACGAGTAGCAGGAGCAGTTTTGCCCATGCTCACAGGAATGCTGTACACAAAACTTTCCTCATGTCCTGGAAGGGGAAAGTTTCCGGATGTGCAGCTGCCAGTGCCCCACCACACTCTCCTAGGAACACGCTGCTCAGCAGTTGTTGTTCTTGCTTCCTACCTTTGGAGGTCATCCAGCCATGACGTGGGCTGGAGCAGCTCAGTCTGGTGATCCTCCCCACCAATCCCTTCATGCACAGCACATTATCTAAACCCTCCCATCCAATGCGTGGCCAGAGTGAGTAATCGAAAACCGTTTGCACAAAGCTCCTGTGATGCATTGGAGGTGGCTCCCCTGAGGCCATTTTTCTTTCTATCGTTTAAATGCCAGTGCTCTTTTTTAAAGAAAAAAAAATAAATTTGAGAACACACAAGGAACCTAAACCACGTCCACTTACATGCAGCCCAGCAAGGCTTAAAGATGGATGTGTAACTGCACATTTGAATTTTGAGTTCACAGGCAGGCTTAAACAATATATTTTTCTTAGTGAATGAATGAGGGGTTTGCTCAGCAGCACTAATCAGCTGCCTTCATCATGTTTAATGTGCTTGCAGACATTTTCTTGCAGAAAACATTAACTTCCTCCTCTTCTCAAACCTTAGTAGAACAGTTAGAAGTAATTCAGTGTAAGACAGCCTGCAACCTAACCCCATTCACCAAATAAAATAATAGAGACATACCATCACAGTACCAGCCCAGTGACTGCATTACACACTTACTGTAACACTTGCACCTGTGTGAGCTGCAGCATCGCTCTGAGAGCTGGCATCACTGTCATGCTTCACTGCTATCCAAGTGCTCAAGACTGCTTTAATTGTATTGTTTCCCTGATAGATTTGCTCCACAAAGTTGAATCACCATTCCCAACTGCTGCTCAAGGAAGTGTTACTACCAACAGAGACCAAAGTCTGAACCACGAAGGTCCTACCCAGAATCTGGAGCCAGAGAAATCCTCTGCTCCACGAGACGCAGAAAACAAATAACCCACTCAATGCTTTCTGAAATTGAAATATGCCTGTGACCAGTTCTTACTGAGGTGTGATACGTGCTGCTTTGTTTCCTTGGTTTTACTTTCAATTACACTTGTTATTAAAAGAAATCTGTTTACAACCTGGTCCCAGTTTTATGTAGAATTAATATGAGAGGCCAGCAGCCTCCAAACTCCCCAGTGCAGGCAGCAGAACCACAGCACAGTGCCTTTGGCTCCCTGGCAGGCAGCAAGGCTTGGCATGGGAAGCTCTCTGTGCTGACAGGGCCTGTAACATAAACACAGGAAAGGAGGACCCTGGTGGCCTCTGAAAGCTCTGAGTACTCTTTGCCTCACAGCCTTGGTACATCCCCACAGGTTGCTGATTTTGGTTAGCAATAAACAGTGGACAGGGCAAGCAATGGATGGGACTGACAGGCTTGTAAACCTGTCCCCAGGTCACATCTGCTTCATCACCAGCACTGCCCAGGAGCTGGACCTCATCTTTGCCACCTCCAGATGAACACACAACATAAAACAATCAAGTTCTGACAACAGCACAAGCTACTCAAAGTCTGCTTCTGAGCAGCAGAAGACCCAAACCCTTGGTGTTTTCAGGGAAAAGGAAGGCTGAGGGCTTAATGCATAATGAAGACATTTAATGTCATCAAAGCTCTTTCTGTAACCAGCAAAACTGGAAACAAGATGTAAAATGATGTATCCAACAATGCACTGACCATAAGTAGTTCCACTGCAAAACAAGTAGCTACCAAAGTGCACTGAATTACCTGCATAAGTATTTCCTCTAAATCACAGCTAGCTTACAGTGAGTGTCTAATTAAGAAGGAATCACTGCAGAATTAAATTATAGGGAGAAATTTACTGCCATTACCTTCACTTTCTTCCATACTGAGTTCCCTCTATAACAAATGAGATTTTTTTCCCTTCAGTCTATAATCAGTAAGGGCTCCTTTTTGGGTGAAGATGCTCTGAAGCTGGCTAAGTCTTGAGAAACTACCTGTGAGGGGTCAGATCAACGTGGAGAAGTGGTTTCAAACGTTCAGTCATGTTCACATGCTGCTGCTTTGGGGTCCAAAGTGATTCATCCACTGCAAATCTGCTTTGCTGTAATGATTGAGCAGGTTTGGACAGTGTCAACCAGGAGATCTTCCACATTGCTCTGTGCACAGTGTCAACAAGCCCTTAAGCATTTGGACTGGGATGCAGGTTCTTGGCATCCTTAACTCTTTGGGTTTTGTCCAGAAACAACCTTTCAGCAGCAGGAACTACTTCAATTTTCAAACAACACACATCATCAGCAAATCTGATACAACTTAGTGGGTAGACAAAATCTAAATGGCAACATAATTTAAATCACATTATGCCATTTTTAGTGGTTGTTGAAATTCAAGTTGCACTGACTTTAGCAGACTGGCTGAGAAACTACATTAGTTCAATCTGTCCTCTTCCACTCTAAAACTATCTACAGGAAAGGCTTAAACAGGTTTTCCACACTGAATCTGGATAAATGAGAGTGACATAACAATAAACTGGTTGGGAAATACAAACAATTTCTCCTTTCTTTCTGAAGACTGAACAAAACTTTTTCCTTGCAATTTCTCTCTTTTTTTTTTTTTGCCATGTACAAATTAAAACACACAAGAAGCACCAGAGGATTTTCGGGGATAATATCCTTAAATGATAACATGCACTGCAACTGGAAACTGTGCTTTGCTAATTCCATGGGTCTCTCCTTTTGGTGAAGTTCACTCCTTATCTTCTCCATTTACAGAAAATAAGGCTTCAAAGGAAGTTAGTCTTCCCTCTACAGCTGCCATGAAAGTTTTCAGAACTTTGACAAATTAGTTTCAACAGGGAAATATGACCTGCGTTCATATGTCCTTGCAGCAAATGTCCCCAAAATACTTGGAGTATCAAACCATTTCTAAGGGGAATTATTTGATTGATTTTGAATCTTTATAAGGCAAAAGGAAGTAAGAACTGAATGAAGGTTTAAATGAAAATGATAGTTTATTGGAATTTTACCTCTGCAAAATGTTCACAGATGAAGCAGCAGGGTTTTTTTTTTTACTTAGAATAAAAATTAGATAGTGAAGCAAAATGGAAAGAGGTCCCTGTAGATCTATAAACATTGCCTCTATAAAAATGGCTTTATCACAAAATCATGGTTTTAATTCCTGCATTGCTATAATTCACTGCTTCTCTTCTGGTTGTCATAAACTTATACTCCAATTTGCCTATAAATTTCATAATTTTATAATATGAAAGAGACGGTGCATTTCTTAGTGGGAGTTGTTCATCTGTTTTCCAGGAACAACTTTATTAAATGCTTTCATGTGATGTATTAGTGCAAGGCCTCCTCCTTCTGCCTCTCCTGGGAGATTTATGTCCTTTTAGAGAAATGGCAAGTTCAAGCCAACTTTACACAAATCAATATGTTAATTAATCATTTAAGAGTTCAACTGCTTGTTGGTGGTTGATTTCTTTCAGGATTCATTCTCTTGTCCAAGTTAGTACTTTAATTCAATTCTATATGAAACAAGATTTCACTTTAGGAAATACCTATTTTAGGAACATCTGAGAAAAAAGTCTGTCTTATGATCCAAAAATCCCCTATCTAATCATCAGGCTCCTTAAAAAGTTAATTGCAAATAGGAATGAGGCAGCATGTCTTACTGTCTCAACTGATTTCCAACTATGTGGTGACTCCAGTACTGTCTTGGTAGAGATTAGCTCATTTGGTAAATATTTGGCTATAAAGTAGGGGGGGGGTCTGTTGGCATCAGCTTGGTGATCCCTATGCTGTGATCCCTTGTGTCTTTCTGGATATACGGGAAGATGTCTGAGATATGAGCCTTACTTCCTTAATGACTGAAGAAGGGTCTTCTGAATTTTAATTGCATTTATCTCCCTCCAATCCAGTTAGGACCTATCAGTGTTCCAAAAGAACACCATCAAGTATATCTTCTTTAAAATACTGTCTTCAAATTGTTCTGTGGGGGTTTACCCAAGAAATACTGCACCAGGGTTCCTCTTACAGCTGGAGTGAATTTCTCAGCCTAGTAAAAGAATCTCGGATATTTTAATGAAAAGTAGGAAAAAATTCCCTTTTTATTTTTGTCTCTAGCAAAATCCTGCTGTACCCAACAGCTTCACATACAATGAGATTAATGAAGTACGTAATGCATCAACTGAGTATATTATTTTTACTAAACTGTTTTATCAGCTCAAAAAGCTTCTATTCAAACAAGAAGGTGGCAATAAATCATAGTTTATTGTACTGGCATCTTTTCACTTTTTCTAACTCCTGAAACCATAAACGTACAATGTAACGTATCTCTTTTTTTCAGCCTCATACCTCCTTAATAGGATCCTGACGTTTCCTTTGGTGCATCCATATATTACATTTCTTCAGCTTCATGCTCTGCTCTCCGCATCCATTCTGTCACAAAACATTGGTTTGGATCCAAAGTCTTTTATACCCATTTGGATAGTTTTATTCATGTGGCTTTTCATATCACATAAATCAGGCCTGTTCCAGATGCAGGAGTTCAGCTGCAAGAAACCAGAAAAAGCTTCTGATTACACTGTAGCATTCACTTAGCAGCTACATTTATTATGGGCACAGATAATTTGTCACTTCTGCTACCAATACAACATCAATTAGGCAGGCGTGTAAGACAGTATAATAATTTTATTAAAAAACCCCAACAAATGGAACAAAGCAAGATGGCCTTAAATATTGATGCATAACTCCAGTTTCAGACTCGCTCTGAGTTTTGTGCTCTACATCCTCCCTGAAGATCTCTTCTACAAAACTGCAGCATTAGGATCGATATCAGTCCTGTCAGCAGGATTGCAGGCATCGGAGGTACAAAACATGTTTGATTCAGCATCAAAAATGCAGACTGTCACATTTTCCCTTCTTCTCCCCGCAACTGCCAGTGATGCTGTTGATGTTCCAAAGGGTCCTGTCTAAAAACAGTTTGGAAGCTTCACGCGAAGTCTCTGGAACACCAGAACGTCTTTGAATTTTTCATCAGTCGGAGTGAAAGGACATGAACACGACATCCGTAAAGCCCAGAAGTACACAGGGGTTCTGAATCAATCTAACTCCGGGTAGCTCCGAAGCGAAGTTAGAGATTCATAAATTGTCAGGCAGATATTCAGAAGTATTTTAGGCTTAACATTCATGCAAGTTTTCTGTCAGTCTAATATGATTCCCAATATTTTAACCCAAATGTTTATACAAGTACAGTGTTTAATAGATGTAGTTATCCTGACAGATAATTAACATATCCTGTTCTCCTTCCTCCACTGCATATAAATTTAGCTCTACCACAGCTCCCTAATCCAGACCAAGTTATGTTGGATGCTGTAGCGGATTCAAATTATTGAATGGTTTGTTCATCAGAACTGCAACTAGAAATAGAAATTCTGATAGGGCTTTTGAAATTTGGACACTTCTTTTGCACCAGAGTTTTGCTTGAGCTCACATCTCTAATAAAACATATTTTCTTAGAGAAAAAAAAATCCTATCTGAGACAGTAAAACCATTTGCTACTTCACTTTTAAAAGATTTTTTGCTTTTAAATTATTTAAGTGTATTTCTCTCATGTGGTTTAAAGGAAGAAGAGTTTAGCCCAATAGCTCAGTTGCAATAGAGAAAGAAAACATCAAATGAATCACTTCTTTGTAACATGTAAATGTTATCTGAGTTGCTGTTTATTTAAAAGGAAGTGCTGATGTTGGCATTTGTTCCCTGTGTGTGCTGCCAACTTTGTAGTTGAAGGGATTAGGCAGAAAACAAATTAATAAAGTCTAGTTTTTCTGTGCTTAAAAAAATTGGGACTATCCTAAGATGAGTTAAAGTGGTTCTGGAAAAATCAATCTTTCTTATAGCCCATAGTGCACAGAGCAGTTAATAGAACACTAGACAAAACACAAAGTTTTGGCAGTATAAAGAGTTTACCAGCTCAGTGTCTACACAAGAGGATTTGCCTCGTGCCTGTTGATAAGCCATGGGAAGCAGCGTGGCCAGTGTCAGCTCACAGAACACCTTGATTTCAGAGCCCCACATTCAGCGGTTGTTCTGGCAAAGTGATTCTGATTAATGTGCTTCTGTGCCAAATCTGGACCATTCAGCACGTCCTGCCCTGCAGGTCTAAGCTATCAGGAACTACTCCAAAGCTCTCTAGTAACATCCATCCCAAATGGATTCTATGGGACCATATTCAAGTGTTCAACACAGCCATGATGCTCCCAGAGAGGCTGCACAAATGAGAGGCTGCAAGTGAATACAGCAATTAGATATATCAGGGTGGGTTAATCCCCTGCTGAAGGTCAACACAAGCTAGAAAGCATCACTTCTTACAGGTGCTGTGCAAGCTAGTTTGGCAAATAGGTTTCATGCTGATTCAGTCCAAGACAGTTGTACAAATCCTGCCTGAAAGTGTGACCTGTCCACTTTAAAAACAGGAATGGGTTGAGGGACAGCTGAAGTTATGTGAGCAACCCGTCCCCTTCTCTTTTTAAGGGCCACTGAAGTTTACACTATAGGTAACATCATACAGGCCTTCAGGTGATGTCTGCAAGAAGCACACGATACTCTGCAGGTACTGATCCTCCACAAATCAATGCCAGCAGACAACGTTTCTGTGAAGGCAAACTCCATCTTCATTGAAAAGAATTGTTCAGGAACACGACATTCCTAAAGTGGTCTGAAATTGTCCTTCAGTCTGTAATCAAGACTGCTCAGCTTTCTAGTTCTAGGTGGAGCACTACCTCGTGGGATGGACAGGAGAAGGATGAAATGGGCTTTGAGACCTGACTTTTCTGGATGACAGCTGAAACATATTAACAGTGCAGTGATCATGGTAAAGGATTAGAGGAAGAACTAATGGTAAAGCAGCGTGGCTGTTTTGGACAAAATGGAATAATAAAGTTCTCCTGTTATTTGTATTTCTTCCTGGATTTAATCATACTAACTTACAGAGTAAGCAGCAAACTACAGTTCCAATAACTGAGCTGTTCCCTGCCACCTCAGGGTCCTCTCCACAGGGCAGCTCTAGGGACGCACAAAACGCATTTTACACCGGACAGAAGCCAAATCCGAAACAATGCCAGATCTGAGAGGCTCCTGAATAAACTGGCTGCGTTCCTTCCCCTTTGTTTCGTGTGGGTGGTGGCCTAATGTAGCTACCAACACAAGCACCCTTGCAGAGCACACCAGGCTCTGCGGGGTGGACACTTCCCCGGGAGTCAGCCGGGGCTGTCACGGCGGGTTGTGGCCGAGCCACCCCACACACAGGTTCTCCCCTTCAGGTGAAAGGGTAACATCTCCTGGCTGTGGTGTCAAACCAGTCTCACAGAGATAATGTCTCTAGAGGTTTTAAGTAACGGGAAACCATTTTGGAACACAAGACTGGGAAGTGACATCCAGGCCTGCTTCTGATACCTGTTAAGGCCGCGTCACGCTGGCTACTCCGCACCTGGATTTTTCTCAGGATGATGCCACAGTCGTGTGGCACATGCCTATGGAGAGCACAGGCTGCTCCATGCAGCCAGCTAATGCCAAATGGTGGCTTTCTGGCACGATTTTTTCTGAACACAGGGAAAGTCCCAGAAATATCTGAGTGACTGCAGAGCAGTTCAGGGGGTCCTGGTGGTGCTTCTGGAGGCAGGAGGAGCTCTGTTCCTGCAGACTCCACAGTAATCTGGTTTGAATTAATATCATACCTGGCTGTTTCTTACTCAGAAACACATCACAACAAACTTCTATCACAGAACTCCCCCTGGGACATGACTTTAGGTGGGAGGAGTGAGGAATCTCACTGTTTTGTTTCCCAGCAGGGAAGACTGTTACCACTGGTAACATTTTTCTCCCTCTCTATGCCTTTGTATGGAGACAAGGGAGATTTTATCACTTGCTTCTGTTACTATCAAACCCTGGAATAAAGTACTCTATTTGCATTTCATATACTATTTTTACAGTGTATGAAGAATAATATTTGTGTTGAGCTGTTAAATATTGACAATAGTCCCACCTTATTTATCAAACACTGACAGCTGACCAAGCAAAGGAGTAAAAGTTATTTGGAAATTTGGATCTTCTTGAAGCCTTTAAATATATTTCTAGAAGTTGGAGGCTTTCCCAGTTCACACAGCTACTCTAATAGCTAGACATATTTGCTCCCTTCTTTATGCCAAGAACTCAATTAAGAAATCTATAGCAGAAGGGAGGCACTTCTAAGGGAACTTATTTTTTTTTTACTGGTCCTTAACAGAAGAAAAAAAAATAATAAAAAAATCTTTGTCTGAAAACAATCAACATAAGTGAAAAGCCAGCCTGAATCAAAGCCCTGAATTTGAAAACTGGGGGCTTCGGGATGGAGATGGTAGGGCTGAACAATAATTCTGAACATTACAAATTCCAGCTCCTTCCTGACAGTGCCTTTGTTCAGAGGTTTTCTCTCCAAGACTCTGCTTTTGGGTGGAGCACTCACTTGGTACATTGTCAGTGCAAACAACACTGAACTTGTCTGCACAGTGGGAACTCCACTAGGAGTGACTGCCTGAGCCCAGGAACACATGGCAGTGCTGTTCTTTGGGAGCATCCTTTTCCATGAGTACAGTAATTCCCAGAGATTCACCTGCCATCACCAAGAAGAAGTCCTTACTGAGTGCTGCAAAAATAACACTTCACAAAAATCATCTTCTTCTCTAAATGTAACCGACCAGAAGATATTCAGTGTATTATCTGAGTGGAAAAAAAACCTCTTAGTGATAAAAGTGGTCTTGTCTTTTATTAGTGGTATCCCCACATGCAGCACATTTCAGGCTATTGATAGCAAACATCCTCTTTTAAAAAGTAAATGGTTTTCTTTAGCCTATTAAAAAAGGAGGGGACTTCCATGGACTTTAGCTCTAAGCCTATATAAATCCAAGAAGGGTAGAAATGATTCACTATTTGCTCCGTGGAAGCCAAGGGAGATGGATAATGCAGAAAAGACTTGTTCTGCCACTGATACATGGTATAAACAAATTCACACTCAGCCTCCAGAATGCAGTTAATCCCAGTTGTGATGGGAATACGTCAGAGGAAACACATTTCTAACAATCATAAAGATACTCACACAGATAAACCTGAGAATCTCTTACAAAAGCCCCCAAGAGAATATAACATTCTTTCAGGTTATTTTTCCATAGATCTCTCTCCCTGTGAACTAGATCATTAATTACTGTACTCATATGCAGCCACAGACATCAAGAAGCCACATCTACTCTATATCCATGTATAAAACCAGAAATTTAATGTGCAGTTCCATAACATTTAAAAGATAAGATCTGTTTTATAGCAAATAGACTAACGTAGAGAAGACCAAAACCTGTCCCTGCCTGTTTCAAACAATGAGATAATTTTAGCTCCAGACGAGCCATTTCCTAACATTATCTAAACTATAGCTCATAAAAGTTTATGGACTCAATTTCCAAATAGAGTAAGAAAACAATGGATCTAAGTATCTTCACTGACGATAATAGCAGTTGGGTGCCGTGAGGTTACTGCTTACAGTGAAATTTTACCGCAGTTTATTTTACCCAAATCCATTAGTGGTTTATCCCGTTTTTAAGAGAAATTTAAAATCACAGATTTTGTAGAGATGGTGTGTTGAGTCAATACCTGTGATGGTGCTCATAATACATATATAGCCTTTCACCTGGGTAAGACCTGGCACGTGCTTTCAGCACAGGTTATTAAGGTGTGAATAACAGGAGACAAGGAATATTAACTATGGAGACAAAGGAGTGCCGAGTTTGGGATTCTTCATTTAATTACCATTACAGTTTGGCAATACAATTGCACAATTGCACTTTTCCATAACACTACTGTATTTTAATTTTATTAAGGGGCATAGCATGAGAGGCACCTTTCAAAATATGCTTTTCCCAACCCCTCCCCTTCCTAGAGGTGCATTTTGGCATTTCCAGTTTTAACAGAAGTCCAGGAATGTCCAGTTCTGTATTTAATTACAGCACATGCAGGCCCACGGATGTAATAAGAAAGCCCAGATCGAATGAAGAACACATGCCAACAATTGGGTAAGTAGCTACTGTCTTGGGTAAGTTTATGTGCTGACTCAGACCTCTGGAATAGTCAGTCTGGAGAGAGGGAGTCAGACCTTTAGGTCAAACCTTTGATAACCCTCACAGTAAAAGAGGTTTTTCCCTGAGAGTAAATAGAATTTCCTGTATTCTCACCCGATCCTCCTTTACCAAGCCTAGGTCTTCCCTGCTCCAGACTTTCCCCCTGGTCTCAAGGAGCAGGTATTTCTGAGGCCATGTCTTACCAGTAAAGGGTGCAGAGAGCACTGACTATTCCAGCCTTTTCCATGTTGCTCTTGCTGAGTCCCCTGCCGAATTCACCGAGTGGGTCCACATGTCCCCCTTCTTGTAGCTCTTTGTGTTCCTTGTAAGATTTTGGCTTTCCTGGCCATCCCCTCATGCTTGGACACTAACTCTGTACACCTGGGTGACCTGACACTGCTTCCAACACTTGTGGAAGCATCCTTTTCATGTCTCAGCTTTGTCAGCAACTCTTTGTTTATCTGTGCAGGCCTCCTGCTACTTTTGGTTTATGTCCTGCCCATTTTAATGGACCTTTCTCAAACTCAGAGGAGGTAATCCTCAAAAAATCAGTAAGATCTCTGTGACCCCTCTTCCCTCCTGGACCATATCCCATGACATCCTTGACATCCTGCTCTCCTGAAGCCCAGGGTTGTGACCTAACTATTTGTCCTTTTTTTTTTTTCCTTCTTTTTTTCCTTTAAGAGCCACATCTTCAGAATTATGTCCCTTGAAAGAAGGAAATTAAAAAATCCACAACCTTGCTATCTCGTTTCCCATCTCTGAAATGAAACGTAAGGAGAAGTTAACCCTCTCCTCACGATAGTGCTACAGAAAAGAACCCCAACCATTATTTAAGTCTCTTCCTCAGATACTAATTCTCTCCTTTCCCCTCTGAGAATGGGGTGGGTATCACTGAGTTAGAAGAACTTAGAGAACCCTCCCCTTTCGTGCTCCCTTTTTCAGATCAGTTTTCCTTTTTTTATTGGTGGAGCAGTGTGACTGGAGCTTGTTCTTCAGCACACTGTTCCATGCTCTCCTTCAGAGTACTTGCTGTGTCTTTTTGAGACAGATCCAGCAATTCATCATAACTGGCCCCCAAGCCTGTTTTGCTTCACTCATTGTTTTCAAACCTACATCTCTGTCAATCATCATTGTTAGGAAGGCAAATTGTAGGTTGATACTAACATGGCACACTCCCCTTCCCTCTAAGGAAATCATCCTCTAAGAGCTTCCTCATCCCATGTGCCACCTTGGAAGTTTTTAACCAGAAGGTATTTTCATTCCCCATTACATAAAACTAAGCATTAGCTACTTCAAAAAATAATTATCTCTCAGAAGACCCGTTTCTGACACCATATTAAGAGTCCAACCATTTCAAACCCATGTCCTTGGGTCTTTTGAATGTGAATTTGAATCTACAGACAACCTGAACTCTTACACATCCCCAATCCATGCCACCGCTTTTGTCTCAGAACATGATCAAAGCTTATTTTTGTGCAGCAGAATCACACAGAAGCCCTGAGAGATATGTACTTTACACTCCATATAGACACAATGTCACTATAATTAATCAAAACACATTCTAATGACACATTTTCCCTCAGAAAAATGGTCAGAGTGCAGTCATGGACCAGTCAATGACTGCAGACAGTGCCAGCCCCAGGGTAGGATGGTCAATACAACAAAGCTATAGACCAAAAAGGATTTTCTGGGATTCCCTCCCACCCCCCAAATTACAGGCATGAGTGTAAGGCATCATGATCATGCTTTTTCTAACACAACACAACTCCTGGCAGCTACTGGAAACGATGGCAAAGTGCATGAACCTGAGCTATGTTCAGCAGAGATGAGAGTTCAGATTTCTGTACCCTCGAATCCTGACACCTCTGTGTCAGGCCACGGAGTTTTTAGCCCCCAAGCAGCTCTGACACAAGTTTGTCACTGCACACAGCGGTTTTGGATCATTTTTGTTCATCACTGCAAGAGAAAGTATAGAGGCCAACACATGCTATAGAAGAGGTTCGTGAGAACAGAGAATTGCAACCCAGTAGGAGTAGATACACCAGTGACAAACACAAGCAAATCAGGAGGGTCCTGACCTGAATTCTGACACCAAAGCAGTACTATGACATTTTCAGCTCATTTCTGCATTTCTTCCCCCCAAATTCTTTGAAGAAGGAAACCCATCCCAAGTTTATTAAGGTTTCTTTTTCAAACCAAGGGAGATTAAATTCTTAAAGGAAAGGCGCAACCAATTCCAACCAGGGAAAACAGATAACCAATAACAAATAAATAAATAAATAATGCTTTAGTGTGCAATAAAGAATTTGAATTTTTACAGGATGTAAAACAGAAAACCTTTCTTCTAATGCAAATTGCTTTGAAGTATTAAAGAATGGTAGAAATTTTGGTATCACTGCATTATGATCCCACATCATGCAAGAACATGCTGGCTCAAGCCATAAAATAACCACTGGCTCCTTATTATGTGCACTACCAGCTCAGATCTGTTCCCTGCCCTCAGGGCTGCTGAAAACCCTGCTATAAAACAAACCACCTATTAAAACTCAGTCAGGAGAATAAGATACAGGTCAGACTGGTCTAAGTATTATTTGATGAAGGAAAGACCCTCCTAACTATGTAGACTTTATAGCTCTAGTTATTTTTCAGCTGGAATCCATAAATGTTTATCCAGTCTTCCTATGACGTCCTTTGATCTCTTACACTTTTATTTTTAAAAATACAGATAAAATTCCTGTAGCTATATTAGACAAATAAGTAGAGGAGATGACACAGTGATTTGAACTTTTGTTTGGATTTTCTCTCAGTATTTATAAACAACAAGGCAATCCTTCACTGGTTTTCAATGCAAAGAAATTCAAGCTTATAGAAAATACACATGCTGACCTGGTGTATTTAATATAAGGCAGACCAATGCTACATAAAGGAGACTCCACAGTGGTTGGTTTTTGTTGTGTGGTGCCATTTTTTTTTAAAGGCATTTGCTACTGTATGACTATCACCAAAACCTCCAATATTGAATGGAATTCTTAAAGTGGAAGAGATTGGTGGGAAATATGTCTAAATAAACAAGAGAGAGATTGTCTTCTGGTGAGAAATCTCTCAGTGTTGTGAAACAAACCCCCAACCCAGCAAACAGCACAAGAAAACCAGGCTTTAAACAAACAAAAGATGGTGGTGACAATAATCTCCAGGACAGGGGGCAACGAGCAAAATGTGGTCAGGGAGGTGGTGGGACAATGAGTGTCAGTGGGCCTCTCCTCTCCAGGGACAATTTTGGTTTTCACAACCAAGGGGAGCTGCCACAGGGAGCTACAGCAACGCTGTGGGGTCCTGAGCAACACAAACACATCTGCTGGACCACACCACACAATCACGGTCTCAAGAGCCATCCTGCATGCTGACAATTGCCTGCAGTACAGGCATCCTGCACCAAGCCCTGCACGATGCTCCTTCGTAGCCTGTGCAGCCTCGGTTGGTCCCTCCCTTTAGAAGGAAAAGCGTCTATTGAACAGGCAGCTCATGAGGCAAAGCTCGGGCTAAACATCCCGGCACTTGGTACTGCTGTGGCGTAGGTAAAACACCGTAGGAAGGAAAGCGGCGTTGTTTTAAAAGCTCAGCTTCAAAAACAAACCCAGTCATGTCATTACAAACACGCAACAAAGACGGGAGCGTATTCACCCCCTCATATCACATCTGTGCCCTGCAGGCAATGTTCTGAGAGAAGTCTGTGAAACTTGTACTCGCAGCTATCTCAGACAGCTCCACCTCTGACTGTCTCAGCCCCGGCTCTCCAGAGCCTGACTCGCTGCCAGGGCTGCGGACGTGATCCCCTCCCGTTCTTACGCAGTCCTCGCTGTGTTTAACTCGCAAGCATTTGCAAACACGCCATACAGGAAAACAAGGTAAACACGAAAATGGACTCGGGAGTTTTATTTGCATCTCCTGGGCTCTTTTGCGTACACTGCAGGGAAGGGATGTAAACACGCCGCCGCTCCCGAGCCTCTCGGGGCAGGACTGCGCTGCTGCTCAGCCCGGGGGGAGCCCTAACCCACCCCTCTGTCCACGCAGTTTGGGATGCTCCTGCTCGGCAGATGCTGCTGCGACTTCAGCCTGTGTGCTGAGCCGATTTAGTGTTTATCGAGGATCTTCTACACGTTTTAGAGCCGAAACTGTGGTTTCGGCTAACCCTAACCCTTGCTGCTGTGATTGCTGCATTACCTCTCTCAGCTGCTGGACCGGCTGCTGAAATCGCAGTTGCTTGTTCTAACCTGCCTCTGGCAAACTCTACTCCGTGGCACTCTCCATGCTTCCTCCCCTGCCCCCTCTTTTGGGGAGCGCTCCTCTTCCCGCTGTTCCTCCTTTCTGCTTGCTCAGGAGGCTCCGTGTCCCCACTTCACCTTTCCCATACATGGCTGAGCGCAGCCCCTGCCGGGCCCCTCCCTCCTGACATCCCAGCCACAAAAGAAAGGGCAGCTCCACGCCTCCATTTCACGTAGGAAAAGACATATCAAATAGGCTTGGGGACAAGGCTGTCAGATGCCAGGGCCACAAACGCTGCACAGCCTCCTCAAAGCCTGCAAAGACAGACCTACTTCTGCAAAAAGGGCAAGTCCCAAACAGTGATTGGCTTTCCAGAAGAAATTCATAACTGGGAAGTGCCATCCCAAGCTGAGTGGGCTCAGGGGAGCTATGGAAAGTCAGTGACAACTAACTCATGTTAAACAAAGAGGGAGTTTTATGATTAATTACTAAATGGATGCCCTGTGCCACACATTACAAAATATTTCTTCCTCTCTCAGATCCTTAAAGCTGAGCTTATTCTTTAAGTCTACTGGGGGGGGAGGGGGAGAAAAGAGAAAGACTTCATCTGTACAGGTTACTCACTACAGAATTAGTTTTGTACATTGGCCTGAGTACAAATGGATTGATTTGCCTAAAGAAAATGTCAGTACCTGTATTTGTCCTCGTGTTTGTTAGTCTGAGCAGAGAGAGAACAGCTAGATGGTGAAATGCCTTTTAAAATGTTCTCTGAATACTTCATTAAAAACTTTTGGCATAGCTGAGGTTTCCTGTGTCCTGAACACTGTACAGACAAGAAGTGCCTAAGCAAACAATGGTGCTTTACTAAAGGCACAACTCTATACAAAGGAAAAAGCTGGGAATAAAATGGCCTAGCAGAGAAGCTAAGTATCAGAGGGAGACTGCTGAGCAGGTTTGGCTAGTTTGTTAACCTGCAAGTGATGTACAAAGCTTTGGTGCTAAACAGGTCATCCAGGGGTGGGTGGAAAAATATTAGTTTTTTCCTCGTCTGCAGCTTGTACAGGAAAGTTGACAGTCTTGCCAAGCAGACAGCCCTAAATGATACATTATTTTTTGTACCTCGACTGAAAGCACTTATGCAAAAGAACTGCTACCTGCTTCACCCCAGGGGCAGATAAATCAGAGCTGTGCACTGGAGAGCACAAGTTCTATACATAAACATTTAAGCCTTATGACATATTACTGGTAGATAGCTCCAGCATGCTAATGTTCATTTATCTTTCATACTCCAAGAGCAACAGAAGAAAGTATTCTCAGTGTGACAACATTTACAACAGAGTTTATGCAGCCAGATTTGCCTACTTAAGGCCATCATTTTGTATTTAAACCTGTCGTAGTCTTGTGGAGTCCCCCTGCATAGGACACCAAGCCTGGTGTCAAGGATGGTTAATACCTCGAGGAAAGCAGAGGCAGAGCTCTCTCACTGGGGAACATTCAAGGTGTAGGTGAAGAGAAGGGAGAACAACTGATGAAATAAATGGTGACAGACTTGTTTTTCTGAGCTGAGCAGTACACAGGGATTTAGAACAAATTTCCAAAGGAAAAAAAGCAGAACAGCTGCAGACACGAGTGCAATTCAAAGAGGGCAAAATTATACAGACTTACCACTGGCAGAAAGCATCCAGTAACCTCTTCAGTTCCTCTGAAAGGACATTTTTTTGGTGTCTTTTAAACGAGGGAAATGCCATAGATCTATCCTATCTGGAATTTTTGTATAACACTTTGTAACTCACGGGGAATTAACTCTGTTGAAGACAATACTGAATAATACAGGAATTATTAGACGCTGGCTAACATGAAGTGTTTCACAGTCCCTCTCACCTCCGCTGTTTTCCTGATCCTGCCTATATTTATCCTCTTACCCACACCACCAGCACCCTCCCCAGTAAATGCTGGAACTTTGCTAGAACTCCTCTACATATTATCCTTACAGCTTTGCTTTTTTTTAGAGGTAAGATTCTGTGATTTAGAAGAACAGTCACTTTCCTGGAAATTTTCCTTCAATTAAGCAGCATGAAGTCTGCAATAGCCCACGAGAGGGCCAAGCCTGTCTTTGTATCTGCTTTTATCAGTTTTGATGGGTTAGGCTCTCCTTGCTTTCCTCCACTCCTGCTCTATATTTTAGGCATTAAAAATCTGAAATAAAGCTTCTGGTGTTCCTCCTTTTACAGGAGGTGGTTCTTGGTCTGGTATTTCTGCTTGCCAGAGGAGGATTCTGCTGGCCATTACTGTGAGGGAGGCGGCTTTATCCCCCATGATTCCTGACCCAGCTGCAGACACTCTGGAGAAGCCAAGAGGAGACTGTAATTCTCACAAGAGCTAACAAGCATGCCATGATCCTATCAGGCATCAGGAGGGGCACCTGTTCTCACTGTTCCTCTTGGGGTGTGTTTGGGAAAACTACTCTATAACACTCTCAGCTTTGTAAGTAACCACAAAAAGACCCTCCAAAATAATTTGTAATGAAAAAAACCCAACCCAGCAAATAAAACATGTAGCAAACTGGCAGAAATTAAACCCTGCATCAGTAAAACTGTTTTTACTCAAAATTGTTTTCAAAAATGAGCCAGAAATCAGACCTCTGCAATGACTGTTTTTTTTTTTCCTTTTCATTCCAAATTCAGATTACTTTCATTTTTCAATGCTAGTCTCTGAATGGAAATCTTAAGATTTCATTTGAAAAACATGAATATGCTGCAGTTTCCAAAACCAAACTCTATCAGAAATACATACACCTACAGCTAGACCAGGTGGCTGTGGAGAGTACTGAAAGGAGAGGCACCAAGCCACAGTTCATTAGGCAGAAGTCAGTGTGTGGTCTGTTGAAAAGACTACAGCTGTTTATGGCAGGACAAGCCCCAAACAGCTGAAACTAATTTCCCAAAATAGCTCAGAATCCAGGTGATAGCACTCCTACAAGAGGTTGAGTAACCAGACTCCCTTGCTTGCTGATTGAGTTTTCACACTTTCCACACACCTAAAACTGTCAAGTTTTCTCTTGTTATGGTTCAACAGTAGTTGTGTTTGAGTTTTGAAATCCCAGTGCAGGCAGATTACTGGTGCTGGCCCAAGACAGCTCCTACTTTAACTGCACAGCCTTCCTCCTCAAAAATTCCTCTCCCTGTACCTCTTTCCAGCTCAAAAGTAGTGATCGACAGACTACCAGAATAGCACTAACTTACTGTTTTCTTTTACAGAGGACTGAAAGATTCAAAAAGCACAGAAGAATGACCACTGAATTCAGTGCTGACACAGCTATGGATACTTCATGTCTGAAATGTGCTTGACATCACATTAACTGGCCTTTTCCTGAGGGAAGATTGACTTGACTGGGAAAATTTGCCAAAGGTAACATTATTTAACTCAGCAAACATTTTGACTTACAGGATAATGCTGTTAAAGTTACACATATGAAGAGCCATGGGGGGGGGTTTCCATGTATTCTTATTATTTTGAAGAACAGTAGCTGCATTTGTCTTACTGACATTGAAGTGGACTCAAAATCTGAGCGTCCCATCCACAGCTTTTCATGAGCATCTTGCTGCAAGCTCACTGTATCTCAGGTGCTAAGACTGAGACTACTGAGACCTACTCATTTAACAGTGGGCCAATATACTGATCAAATGGTTTCATGACCCAATGAAAACACACTTTTTCTCCATCACTAACTTGCAGCCATGCATTGACTTTGCTGTTCGCTGTTATATGGACCTGCCAAAGCAAACAGTGACTGCCACCCAGAGCCCAGCAAGCATTGAGAAGGCTTTTAAGAGAGAAGGACAAGTGGTGGGAAATCCTTACCTAGTGGGAAGAGTAATTTGGAATAAGTTGCAAAGGATGGGGGGGAAAAGTACAGTGGCAACAGAAGGACAGAAGAAGATGCTCAGAGGAGTTACAGGAATCAGCATCATGTTATCATGTACATGAGGGAAGTAGAGAATCATAGAATACCAGGTTGGAAGGGAACCTCAGGGATCATCTGTTCCAACTGTGTAATGGAATAGTTACCATCCAAATACTTTCTTGCAGAAGGCATTTCCTTCCTGCCTGATGAACTCAGCAATGGCAGCTTAAGCAAACTCTGACCTTTGCTTTTCAACTTGTCTCAGTAATGAAGAGAAAGAATTACAGTGAACAGAATTAGCTACAGCATCAATATACTGATTTTTCAGTTTTAGGCACTGACAATGAAATATCCCAGACCTGCAATTCACTCTGGGGTATATGGATGCGATAAGCATGCTCACTGCAAAACCATATGTGCTTTTTTATGTCCACTTGGCTGCTTATGCACATTAAACAGCAGATCATGGTCTTAGCCCATGATTCTTTGTCTTGAGGTGCTTTACAGTTCTTTCCCAGGCCATTACAAAAGAATTAGTCTGTCCTTGGGAAAGACTTATGAAAAATATATTGGGGGGGGAATCTAAATTTGAATTGTTCTTGCAAGTTTGTTCACAGCAGAACAACCAGGCTGCACCAAACATCTACATTTACAGTTCTGGCTGAACTCTGATTTTAAAGTACTTACACAGGCTCCTTGAAGCTGAAGGTCTGGGTAATATACTCGGTCAATCACACAAAGCACAAATTTGAAAAAGAAACATGTATCTTTGCCTTGTGAGCAGGAGGAAATGACACTGGCAGCTCACCAGTGAGAATCACTCACACAAAAAGCTGATAGAAGCCTCTCTTCCTGACTGCTGAATGTTCATTCTGGATGCCACAGGCTGGAGAATCACAGTGATGGGGGCACATTTTTGTGATGGAACGACCACTTCCAGTATAGTTAAAGGCCTTCAGCACCAAAATTGTGAACAAACTTATACAGGAGGTGGGTGTTTTGTTTGGTTGGTTTGTTTAATTGTGCTCCAATAACGACAGTGATGGTCAGTCAGTTGCTTCTTTAATTGCTCCTTTGCCCACTGGACCGTTCAATCTTCATGATTTCTGTGCTGTAGTTCATTAGCAGTCCCAATGCTAACTAGTTTGTCACACAGAGAAAATGTGACATTTCTTGCTTCAGAAAGCAGCACGGTCTGGGATTTATACCAGGTAGGGAGGTTTAAAATGCCTGACTCTCTTGGCATTTCTAATTGTTCTGGATATTTCTCATATAACACATCATTACAAAGTCAAAATCATCAAACTTCTACTTGTTATTTCTTGCAAAATTAGGAGAAAATAATGTCTTCTGCAAGTATTCTGCATTCTTCTCTTGTTTAGAAATGTCAGGGTGTAAACAGAAAACAAAGTAGTAGCTTGTTTCCATTATTGGTTCCCAGAGTGCACTGAACAAGTGGCCTCTTACATACTGGGGACAGGAGAAAAAAAGTGATGCAAATAATAAAAATGCCAATTTTATTATTTTCAGACTTCTCACATACAGAACATTCTTCAACATTAGCAAAGCTAACACCCATGTATTTTAAAAATAAAATCCTTCTGAGAGCCTAAAAAGGCTTTGAGCAGTTTCCTCCACCTCTCTAGGACTAAAGATGCCCAATGTTTCTACACAATACTACACAAATTACCTTCCCTCTAAAATGCCTTCCCATTGCCAAGATTTTTTTTTTTCCCTGCTTCTTAAAAAACAAACAAAAGCTTGTTTTGAAAGAAATATGAAAGGAACCAAAGGAATTGTGTTGAGCCAAAAGTCCTCACTGTAGTCATCTGGAAAGCATCTGGCAAACAAATCCATTGATAGTTTAGAGAAGCCTTTTATCTGTCCTCACAGGCTTATGAAGGAAAGTGGATAGCATACACATTCCATGGACTAATTATACATACCCCTTGTGTTATTGCCATTTTGAAAACATGAGAGTACAGCTCATCATCTGCCACACTCTTAAAAAAAAAAACCCTTCCCTGGTAAGGCTGCATGAAACTCACCTTAGTAAAACCCGCAGGAGAGAGGGCCAGCTACATTAATAATGTTATCCAAATAAACACAGGCAAAGAGCAGCATATAAATCCTGCCTCCACACTGTAAGTGATGTCAGCCCAGGCAACATACCCTCCTTAACCAGAATTACAAAGTGTAATCCCTCTCCTAGTAAATTTAAAGCATGTGAGACACAGGGGAGGAAATGATGAGCTGCACTGCCTTTCATGCATTTTTATGTAAATTCCAGGATTACATTAAGTAATCAAGACAGCAGTATGTAAATCTGAACGTGCATCATCGAAGAAATGCAAATATTTATGTAACAGTCCAAGTGTGAAACATTTAGGATGGTTCTTTGCTAGGAAGAGATTAATTTTCAAATAGCTGATCATTGTAAAGTTGGAAGGTGGCTGTTTATTAGAATTCAAGCATTCAGCAGACTTTCGAGAACTTAATTCCTTCCTGTACTTACAGGTACCCTCAGGAATTAAATTCCCCTCAGAGTTAAGACTTAGCCCTAAACCAATACAAAATGCCCAATTACTATCCTGTGTATATTAAAATCCTAATTGTCTGGTTTTAGTCTTAGTATTTGGCTTCCTGCAGCTTCCTGCAATGATGAACACAAGGGTTCCAATGCTGTTTCCCACAAAGTGGCCACAGTATTGCTTTCTCCTTCCTCAAATACGTAAGATGTAATTGCAAGATAAAAAAACCCCAATCAACCTTTTTTAAAAAAAAACCTAACCAAACATTATATGAACCATCACACTACAGTCTTTGGCAGATGCATAGTCTCAAACATTATTTTAAATCTGTTAAGGAAGTTAAAACAGGTTTGCAAATGACTCAGAGTGAGGAAACCTCTTGGGGATGCTTTCTTGGCTGTTTTGCAATCCTGAACTAAGAGGGAAGGAAGAATTAGTTGTTTGTTTGTTTCTCTGCAGGTATTTTCACGTTTTTAGCACTATCAAACTGCATTTCAGGGGCCATCACTGCGGCCTTTAAGACTCCTCGTGTCTTGGAAACCTGTGCAGCCGAGCTGTACAGCAGGCAGTGCTCTTCACTGAGAGCAGAGAGTGTCACACCATGCAAGAGTACAAACAAGTCCCCTAAATATGATGAGCCATTGAATGTCCGGGGTGATTTGTCCACATTTTTACTTCTGATCTATAACGAGGGCTAAAATTTGTTTCGGAGCGTCTATTTTGGAATGCAGAGCAGATCTGTGGAAGCTGCCACAGTAATGACATTACCGGATGTCTGGCAGTCCTTGCTGTCTTGCCTCATGCTCCTCCCAGCCGCAATTCCTTTTTAGCCATTCCTCTGAGCTCTCTAATGGACTATCAGAGCCTGAGGACACAGATGTTAACAGCTACCACAAGTTATAAACAAAAGCAATTACCAAGAGAAATCGTTTCCTTTTCCTGAATGGATGACTACTCACCTCTTCCTAGCGACAGTAGTTACGCGAGGCTGAGTTACCATTGTAATGCCAGGCTATTGCTCATGAATTTTTAACTGACTCTCACCCAGCCTCTCCAATAATCTGGTTTAGACACCAGAAGGGTGCAACAGGATCTCTGCTACGTTCTTGTGCTTTCTTTGATTTCCTTTTACTCACTACACCTCCTCACCTTTGCATTTAATTATTATTAGAAATTAGCTTCAAATGGGCGACAGCATTGCTACCAGACTACTTTTACGTGGTGAGATTTGGGTTCTTTTTCAGGTTAAGTAAACTGGGAAAAAATTTAGGGAACAGAAAGATATCTAACATTGCACAGAGAAATTCCAAGAGCTGCTTGTCATCTGTTGGCTACAGGAAGAGACAACCCCCAGACACATTTTTAAAAAAATTCTCTTTCAGTAGAAGAAAAACAGGATTTATAGGATTTAGACTGAGTAACATACAATGGAATATTATGCCTGTCAATCCTCACTCATTCTTTATTAGGCTTATCTACTTTTTAATAATTACAATGGCATCCCACTTCTCTCATGGAACATTGTATAAAGTGTATTTCATTGAGGATTTTAAAGGTTTTATTATTTCAGCCACTTAATTCTGTCCAAGACTAGGGGGACAGAAGTCAGTCCATTATATATACACCAATAAAATCATATCATCCCATTGGATTTCTATAGCACTCTTCCAGAATTTTAAGCCAAAAAAAGGTGATCTGACTAGATGTTATAATTTTCATTCAAAGGGGAGTATAGAGAAAATATGAATGCACTGGTTTGAAAAAGTATCCTCCTGCTGTGCCACGTTTTCAGCTCTGTGTGTGCACAGACCTATGACCTCCTTACTTCTGGGCTCAGGCTGCTCTCTCAAACTCGGTGGCACTGTCATGAATTAGTGCAGACAGGCACAAAGATGAGCACAGGCTCAATGCAGCCTCCACTGAATGCAAGATAATGAGTGTCACAGGGTTAGAAAGTGGCAGGAGGTGACTGTGCACTTACAGTTCTGCTGCCATGAGCGCAGGAGGAGAGGAACTCACCTTCTCAGGTAGTGCAAAGCACAGCCATAAGGCTAACTCTGCTAACAAAGCTGCAAATTCACCCAGGTTGGTTTTATCCTGCCTTCAACAACATAAAACCTCGGGTTTAAGATCTTGAATGTCCCGAACTGCCATGCTTAGATCTCATGCCGACCATCCAGCTTGACAGCCCAGGAGGCTTCTGCTCTGCCTTTCCCTTGGCAGCACCGGCCAAGGCTCATCTATAAAGTGTGTGAGAATCCTCTAAACAGAAGGTATTTCATGTAGTTAGTTCAGAAGACAACAAGCAAGCACCAGCAGTATTAGTCAGTCTAATCAGCACAGATCATCTCCTTGTGAGACAAAACCCTCCCAGTCTTCTGCTAAAGGCTTTCAGGAAAAGTAAAAAATAAATATAGATTTTACCATTTAGCACCTTTTTTTGTAAGTTTGCATTCCTCTGAAGAAGTACAAGCCAAACCAACCATTTTACATCTGACTGATTACTACTTGTGTAGTTTTATTAGAGACCATGGAGCCTTATACCTTGTGGCAGTTAATATAGCTCAGCATTTCATAAGGAACTGCAGCCTCTCCTTCCCCTTCCTGGTTCACACTGTCTAAATTCTGTTTATTTTGGAACAATTTTGTAGGTCCTAAGGCTGGTTGATATTAACCACAAAGCTGAAAGTATTAATGGCAAAGGTTACAAAAAGAATATCTCATAACTCTTACTCAGACAGGATCTTGAGGTTAGACTCAAGTTTATGACTATTACACCACGTATAGTATAATCATTTTGTCCAATATTCCTCCCTATTATCAACTGGTTATTTTTAGAAAAGATTCACAATTAAGATTAGCTACTCAATTTTAATAAAAGTGTTTATAAAGTGCTATTGTTTTCACACCTTCCACTAACTAGGATCCTGTTCTACACCCAAAAGAACCCAACCTCCTGAAGTTTTACTCATTTCAGAAAGCAGAGGTCTCTTCCAGCCTTGATGATTCTATGATTCCAAGAGTGCTCTTCCTGTTAACTCTTATCCAGATATCATCTTAAGCTAAACTAGATATTAATTTTGTTACAAAAGGTAACACTTAATGAAAAGATAATGCTTAATGAAAAGGAAAGCAGAGAGAGGAGAAATATTTTATTTATACCAAGGAAACTAAAACTGAAAATAAAGCGGAAGCCCCAAATACGCAGAGCAATAAAAGGTTACAAAAAGGAAAGAAAAATAAAACCAGTAGTCACTGCCCTTAAAGTGATTCTGTGCTTGGGGCTGCCCTCAGACCAAGCCAGAACATCCTGCAGCCTTGCCAGCCTGAGGTCAACACCCAGCCGTGACTCACCGGTGAGGAAGCAGCACTGGGAACCTGGCAGCTCTCCACACCTCCGGAGGCCTGGGCTTGTGGTGTCCTCTGCCCCCGCTCCAGCCCTGCCCACAGAGCTGCTGCTGGGCTCTGCTTACACGTCCTGGCTACAGCAGGACCTGGTGAGGAACCGGCCAGGTCTGTGCTCCCACAGCAGCCTGTTCTGAACACAACACTGCCTGTGTTTGCTGGTGGCTGTGCCCCTCTCCCAGAGGTCAGGGGTGGCCTTCTGCAAAGTGGCAGTGGGTATCTGTGCCCCTGGGATGTCCTCATCCCGGAGAAGCAGCAGTGAGACCAAATATAGATACATTTTCAGTGAAATTGCTTTTGCTAACACATACAGCCCTAAAATGAAGTGTCCAGTTTTTCAAAGCAGCATTATAGATGATGTCTAGGTTGTGCTTAAAAGCCAGTTCTTACACACAAACCACACAATGAATCCATCCCCTTGTACTATTTGGGGTCTACTTGTGTCTTCCAAAGCTGAAGCCTCACATATCTTGGCATGCCTGAAGTTATCCTTTCTCAAGCAGGGGTTTTCTCCTTCCTGCCTACGTGTAAGTAGAAACTTACTCTTACCTATATTCCCTTTGATAAAACTGCTTGCAGGCTGACCCTTGCTAGATATGCAATAATTAGGTAAGAAACGTGGCATACCCTTAAAACTCTTGCTGACAGCATGATGAGACAGTGAGCCAGTCCACACCACTGGAAGGTTTCAGGCACATCAATCTCCACTGGCATATTACCTATAAACTCCTATGCAAATCCTAATAGCACAGCACTTAACCATAGTCTGTCAAGCAAAACAACTTCTTAGATCTTTTATTTTTCCACTGGAAGAACCTTAAATCAAAATTAGCCTCAAGATAGCATTGTGGTACAATTACGCATAAGCACATTAGATAACCAAATAAAGCCTCTCTGTTAGTCTGTACTGACAGGCTGTGATGATGTGGCCTACTTCTTAAATCGAGAAATCCTTTAACCTAATGATTCTGCCATCTTAACTTCTCCTTTGGCATCCCCTAAATTACTGACTGCTGCTCCCTGTACTTCAGGATTTGTGTTGGTAAAGACAACTGGTTTTAATGGCAGAGGGCAAACACACCAGCACTGAGCCAGGACCTCCAAAGGCACCTAAAGAGGAACCCGAAAGAGCAGGGCCCAACTCAAAGCTGCCAACTGCATCCTATATCTTTCTGATCTACCCACCCAAAACAAAAGCACTTAAAAAATCACAAATGCAATACTTAGAGAAAAAAACCTATGAAATGACACACACACATCCCCCCCACCCAATGCACCCAGTGAAAAAGAGCAAATTTAAAATACATTTGTTTTTATTTTTCCAAAGTAGCATTACTGTGTTTGTAAACTCAAAGGAGAATCACAGACTAAGACAATATTCAGAGTGAAGACTAAGATCAGGACTCAGCTGCCTTTTCAGTATACAGTAGATAGAGTCATAGAAGGTACAACAAAATTCTGAAGTTGCTCTCCAGTTACAAGTCTGGAAGTTAAGGCTGAGGTTTGAGACAGACATACAGATGTCTTTTCCAGCACAGGAAACTAGGAAGATTCCAAAATTTTATTTAGCAAATTTCATTATTATTGCAATGGCCCAAAAGCTTGTGGTAAACTTCATCCTCTTGTGCTGTCTGTAGTTTTGCCATCTTCTTTATTGATAGAGGATTGTTGTAGGGTTTTGAAAAGCAGTTTTGCAGTCCAGAGGCCTATGCAGTTATCTCCTTAATGCCAATATTAAAATATATTTAGTGATACTATAGGATACCGCAAGTGCAAGTTCTTTTCCAATTGCAAATATCCCCACAGAAAAAAGAAAATTACTGAAAATAATTACAGAAAAAATTACTGTGATTTCAATCTGCAGCCCATGGGTTTTTCTTTAACACTGAGAAGTTTGTCACCTTTAACATCAGGTTTACTTGCAAGGAATAAAAGAATCTTATCTAGCAAACCAAGAGCAGATTGCTATATCTGTTGATGCATTCTACTCAGTCCTCTCTTGTACAAGAGTTAGGTCTCAAAGAAAGAAAATTTAAGATTCATTGCATCTAACCACATCTCAGACTCTGATGTGCTTCCTCTATGCTTTGAAACTCAGTGCAGTCTTCTCTAGCTGGCTCTCTCCTGGGGGATATCCCTCCCTCAGCTCCCATACACAGCAGAGATTTCCATTCCTGCTGAATGCCTGTGTCTAATTTTGGAAATACGCATTCATTCTAAGGAGGAATAAAAAACCTGGGTGCCTAGATTGATGTGATAAACACTACTGAATGCACAACTGTAGGCAAGCAGTAACCATGTTTTACTTTGCTTAAAACACAGGTTTTATCCACTGAGACATGTCTTGAAATTAAAGGACAAGCAAAAAACTTAATAAGGAGGAAGGGAAGAGAAAGAGGATGAAAGTAACTTTTTTTTAACCATTCTCTTTGTCAGTCTCCAAAATATTCCTGTTTAATCTTGCTTTGAGGTATTCATTAAGACTTTATGTGGAAGTACATCATTTAGGGGTATGAACACTTGTCCACATACCTACAGTTCTGATGGAAGAACGGAATTATTTCCTGGGCTGGTTGACTCAGCGATAGAATCACTCAGTACCTCTTGCTCCTCCAGACCTTCCAACAAGGCTTTTCTTGACTATTCTGCTTCATTTAGTCTTAAATGTGTGAAATTCACCTGTCTGCAGTTTTTAGAAGATCAGGCAAAGGTATTGCATCTCCTGAAAAGTCTTTGGAAACAAGAAATAGAAACAGCTACTGCCCCTCTGGACATCCTTGCCAGTCCTGCGGTTCACACAACGTATCATAAGTTGGACTGTATGAAATCCATGAAGTGGTAATCAGAGGAATTTTATTCTGGCTGGTCCTTGTCAGAGAATGTTTACTGGTTGCTATTTCTCCCTTATATTCAACCCTTACTTTCATCAGCTTATCAAATCAACCTCTGCAGCTTGGTGGGAAAGTCACCCTGAATTAGCTTCCTGAACCTTTTCTGGAATTTCAAGTTCCCCATGACATGATAAAAAATAGAGCTATTTTGGGAAAAAGACAAGCTGCTTTGTCCCTGGCAAAATTGCATGAGGCTATCATTAATGCTACACAAATCCAAAAAGGCAAATAAGTTTAGTCTATCAAAGCAGAGAGTTACATTCTTGATCACAAAATAGGAAATTAAAAGTTATCAAAACCAAAACAACAAGTAAGACACAGAACATATTTGAAACAGTTCAATTCTTCCAGCTGTCTCAAGACTTTTCTGAGTTATGTTCCTGGAACAGATATGGAAGAAAATGCGTTTTAGTACAACTACAAGTTTTGACTTTGAGAAATAACCTCCCATTACTGTTAAACTGGAGACTCAGCTCTGCTGAGGTGGCTCAGAGCT
Organism: Oxyruncus cristatus; assembly: GCA_013399855.1. NCBI lineage: Eukaryota > Metazoa > Chordata > Aves > Passeriformes > Cotingidae > Oxyruncus > Oxyruncus cristatus. The sequence continues at coordinate 776,739 of VXAY01005595.1, forward strand.
GAAGCTACCACTGTCTTCACTCCATAAACATCCATTTCTTCCCCCTCATTTTTGGTCCCACCTTGAATGACATTAACCTTGTTTTCTACCAGGGCATTTTTCTGACTTTACAGACTGTCCTCATATATTCATTTAGCTGAAGTGATCTGCAAGAGGGATAACACTGTTTAACTGAACACACTTCAGTGTGTCATTATATATTCAAAGAGGCACAACATTAATCACACAGATGATACCCCTGGCTGTGAATGGGTGTCCCCTCCCTGACACTGAAGGGAAGGAACCTTCAGTGTTTAGTGTGTTCCACTTTCCCCTAACACAGAATGGCTGAGGCTGGAAGGGAGATTTGGAGGCCAGCTGATCCAGAGCCCCTGCTCCAGCAGGGCCATCTCTTCTCCCCTGCAGGGAGAGGAGAAACATCTCCATCTTTGGAATTTTCAAGACTCATCTAAAGGCAGCAATAGCCCTACTTCACATAAGAGACTGGGCCAGAGGTTCTTTGCATCCATACCCCTAATCCCATAAATATCAGTGTCCTTCATTCAGTGTAAAGATTTATATTTTTCTCTTGGTCAAAAAATGCCCCCATCCAACAGGTCAAGGATCAGTCAGCTTGCCTTAGTCCATTGATTTCATTCACACATTGCAGTTCTATGTCCACCACTAGCACTGCCACAGACTGAAAATGTTGGGCACTGTCATACTGGAACACATACAGCTCTACATTTTTAATGCTATGATGGCTTGGTTCATTAACTACATTAACTACTTGAGCCTTCCTTTCATGAAATATTTACAGCTCTATGGTAATATTTTGTACATCTGTTTTTTCCCCTCATTCATCTAAAGGCCATTACTGATGTTGGCATAATAAGGGACTGTTTCAGCAAACAAAGATAACAGTAGCAGGTCAGGAACAACATGAACAAATTAAAATTAAAACAGGAAATAAAGCCACTTAGAATTCAACAATACAATATACACAGCCACAACACTGAAGTATATTATTCCCTGCTAACACTAAGTAATATTTAAGTGTATTATTCTATTCTGTGCTTCATGGTACATCTTGTATTAAATGAACAGAAGTTAAGACAGTATATTCCAGTCACCTAAAGTAGCACTATCAAGTCTTATTAGATGTTGGGGGTAGTTCTGCTTTGTTTAATCAGCAGCTACAAGAAAACTTCTATTCGACAGTGACAGAAATAAATTATTGATCTGTCACTGAAAGCTACACAACCAGTCGTTTTTCCTTTATCCACAGGTTAAGTCTGTGCTTGGAAAAGCCCCCTCCCTCCTTGTGTTAACATTCCCCACAAGGGCTGCCAGTCCCTTAATTCCAGCAGAGTGCAGCCACCACTGGAGCTCTGAACATTTAGGCACTTCCACCAACCCTGTGGAAGGTTATCATGCAGGTCTTTGGCCTGGTGTGGGTTTGTATTCAGTACAGAGAATAGCAAACAGAATCCAAGTGCTCCTTGGAGTCCTGTATTCACGGGAGACAAATTTCATCCAAGGTTTCAAAGTGCTTCCATTTGACAATGAAAATTTATTTTTGTGTGCACACAGATGTAGATTGCAGAAAAAACCATAAATCTTTGGTGTGAGTCGTATCACTTGGTAGAAGAGTACATCTAAAGCTATGTATTAGTTTATTAATGAAGGAGAACATAAATCTGAAGTTTTAAAATATTTATCTTTTCTATTTCCTTAACTAAGAATCTGGATGAACGGGTTCAAGACAGCAGTTTTATACTGAATGAACCAGTCGAGAGACAGAAAGAATAAGTAAAATTTCATCTATTGATCCTATAACCATTAAAAAAAAAATCTTTACCTACATACTAAGGATCTAACTGGATTCTCGTTGATACACAGCAGCTTCCACCCTGGATAGTCCAAAAGCACTGGATGCAAATAGTGGATGGATATTAAAGTTATACTGGAGAAATGCCATTTAGCCACTGGCTGTAATATGAGAGGTATCTGTTACAAATGCAAGCTAGAAGACAGACAGGAACAAGACTCATCATTTCCTTAGTGGAGGTGGAACAGGACTGATGGAAGAAACTGCTCAAGAGTCCATGGAGAGAGATCTTGTAAAGAAAGGGGTGGATCACTGTCCTGATATGGAAAAGAACATTCTTTCTTGCTCAACGAAAATGATTACACTTAATATACGCCACTAATCCTCCCACATGCCCTGGAGACCAAAGTGAGCCTATGCACATTGTTCTCTGATGTTTTTGATGGCAACTAATTAATCTTAATGAGAGGGAGTGCTGAGTTTAGGGGTTTTATCTCACTGCACTGCAATTTGTTTTCATTGGCAACTGTTTGACTTTTCCTTAAGCATATGCAGGTTCTGAATATCTCATTTATTTTGACAAGGCAATCACAAGGATTGATACATCGATGTTTAAAACAATGTGCTTTTAAAAATTACAGTTCAGAGTCCTATTTAAGTACCAAGCCAACAGTGATTTATTTAATAATCAACTGTGTTCTCAATTACTAGTTCAGTTGCTTTTGGAGCTTTTTCTGTGGCCTCTACGCTCAGTTACCAGTTGGATACTCTTGCACATCCTCCCCTTGCTGCACTCTGAAGGATTTGGTATCCAAACCACTGCCTTCTTGTTTTTTTAACTTGCTCAACAGCAGCAAGAGAGAGCCAGTGGTAAAGGAATCTGGCAGAGCAACCATCCACCACTAACTAGTTCATTAAACCACATGTCATATGGAAGAAGTTACTGTACAGTGAGTACGATGCCTTGATTCCATTAATTGAATAATAAAATTCTACTTGAATGGTAAAATTTGAAAGATAAGTAAAGAAATACAGAAATGAAAAAGTAATTTACTGTGTTGATGAAAGCAAACCCACCCATTCCTTTCAGCTCCTAGGTTTAAGTGGTGTGTTAAAAACACATTTTTAATTTGAGTGTTTAAAAGTAAAAATAACATATGGAAGCAGTTTCTGAAATTTAGAAACCTTTTTGTTTTTATAGGAGAAGAAAGAGTGGTGGGTGAGACAGAAGTAATATAGTCTAAGCTGCTGTTGCAGGACCTGGACTGTGCCTTTGCACAAACAGATTATCTGGGTAATTTCTGGGAGCAACTGCATTTATTTTAGACTATTTTTTCATCACAGCTTCTTTCTGCTGAAAAGTGTAACATTATTTCTATTTAAATTTATAAGTCAGATAAAAAAATTAAATGTTTTGGTAGCAATTGGGGCACTTTTGGTGTCATTTCCCATGGGGAGTCCTATGAGCTTCCATATCCCTTCTTATGCAGGAAAGGGAGGGCTGTCTAAACACAAGGTAGTGCTAGAAAGACAAACTTCTTTCATTAGGCTGTAAAGCAGGCAAGGTTTATCAGAAACCTCTCGTAGTGGGTATTTGTGGTAAGAACACTGCTGGATGGGAGCACATCTGCAGGAGTTCTCTGTTTCCATGTCACATAGACTCCCATTTCATTAGCTGGCACACTTCCAGTTGCATGTGTCTTGAAGGAAACTATTCCTGAGGGTTTGCAGGGCAACAGGGACAGTTCCTGATTTGTCATGAGGTCCAGCAAACTCTTGTAGCTGAAACCAGAGGGCTCAGGCAATGACTTGATTGCACAACACTCCTCAGTGCGTGAATCCAGTTGGGACCATCTCTGCTCTACCTGTGATCCCCTGTAATCCCCCCAGCCCCAGATGCTTTCCTTGGCAGCCAATGTCCCTCCACACCCACACAGAAGTGGAACACAACCTTCTACCCTGAGGCTTTAGTGCTCAGCCCCATCATAGAGATGCAGAAATGGAACCAAGATGCAAAGTGGAACCAAGACTGTAGAGAGGCAGCTGCACTGCAGTTTCTATGTTTTTTCTTTTGCAGAACATGCAAATCCCATTTCAAGCACAGTCCCTAATAGTGAACTGCAAAAAAGATGATGTAATATCTGTAACCCCAGCCATCTGCTTCTTTTAATTAGCTATAGATTTGATTCTTGTAAGATGTAAGCAAAGTAAAGTAAGCCACGCTGCTTCCCTTGTTAAAAAAAAAAAACACCAAAAACCCACAAACAAACAAATCAAACCTCTCAGTCAAATTCTAGTTTAATTTTCAACACTGCTGTGCAATGTAGACTAGTTACTGCTAATTTATCTTTTATTTCCCTCCATTTCTTAGATCCTTTGAACACTGATCATTGGTTCCATGTTAAATGATCTGCTAAATCTGCTAATGATCCTAACTGGCTCAGACTGAGCAGCACAGGTCACAGCATTACCATAAAACAGAAACATGGACTGACATCCAGCATTATCAGTGCTTTTGGTGCATTCAGGTTCTACATTAGGCTACCAATAATTTTATGTGTAACTCTTTGCCACTCAGGCCCCAGTTTCAAACACATCATCAGGAGTTTCTCAACACATCCCACACATCAGCATAGTCAAACTGTTCACTGGCTGGTCAACTTACAACAACAAACAGAAACAAGAAACCAAGTTCTAAACCTCAGTTGCTTTGCTATTATTTTCTTAAGTGCACAAGCAGACAGACAGATCTTATTACTGCATTTCATATGTGTTCTTAAAAACCAAGAGCTACTTGCAGTTTAAACTGCAGAGCTTGAAGAGACTCATGTAATAGGAACTTTTATTAACTAAAAAATTTAGAACAGAAGAATTGTGAAAATTCCCAAGCTTACCTAGTCCCATTGTCCAGAAGTATTGCAAGGTAAAAGAATTAAGACCCCCTAAGTTATTTTTCCTCTCTAGTCCATTCTAGATTTGCTTAACATTCAGAAGATCTTCCTAACCTGCTGCTCTCCCCAGGTTACTCAAAAAGGCAAATGAGAGCATTCACTGCCTTGGGAAAGGAGGCTGCTGGATTAGTCACCTTTACTGGATTAATTTTCATCATTAATAAACATACGCAGGTTATTTGCGATTTATGGAAACCTCATTTGTAACATACAGTTCTACATAGGTTTGTTTGCTTTTGTAAATGCTGATAACTTCATCTGTAGGAAGATTTCTGATGTGTTATACACAAAGAGAACTCCCCCCCCAATAGATTTTGCCAGTGTTTTTAAAATGTAAGATAAACCCCCAAAAGGTATGAAAATCGCTGACTTCATCAGTGCTCGAGCACATTTCTATCACTGCACTTGCTCATGTTTCCTGTAAATGCTAATGGAATGGATTTCATGCTTCACTGGCACTGTGTAGAAAATTTGACTCCAGATAATTTTTTTTTGGAGTAAAATTAAAATTAAAATTTACTTCTTAAAGAAATACTCTCTATCTGTAAGAGGAGAGGCAAGTAAGCAACCCAGGGAGGACCTCAGGAGAACTGCCACAACTTCAGGCCAACCAATCCAACAAGATTCAACTACATTTACTCACATCTAGTAGCAAAAATACGCTGTCAAGGCATATGAAACAGGCCAAATTTTTGTGTGTGATTATGTATTTTTCCCATTATTTTCTATTTCCTTTCCTTTTACTCTACTTACGATCATTCTGACAAAGCTGCACTTTTTCAGAAAAAGTTTAACTGACCGCACTTATGGTTAAAATATCAGAATGAAAGTGGGAGTTACCTTCCCCTCACTGTACTATTCCTTATCTGACACACTGGAAAATAACTCCCTTCACAGAGGGATTGTGCATCAACATTTCTTAATGATTAGGACTCTACGTTGAACTCTGCTTTACTCACAGATGTTTCTCAGTGGTATCATGTGACGACCCTGCACGTGCATTTCTGGTACTTAGATTTCTGCCTCTCCTTTCCCCTCACAGCACTGCTGGCTCAGCTTCCACTGCTCTGGAGTGTTGGCTGGAGTGGGAACTGGGATAGGCTGTTTTTAACAAGCAGCACATTCTGTCTTAAACCCTTTTGCACGGAATAGAAATCCTTGAATGTTTTCCAGAAATCCGAAGTGTGTTGACTTCCATACTCAGAATAATAAACACGACTGTGCTTGTCTAACTCCAAAGAAGTGGAAGTGCAGCTCTGTTACCCACTCAGGGCAAAGCAGTCAAAATGCACTCACCCTGCCCTGCACTATCAGCATCAAAACTGATACTGTGTGGGAGTGGTGGGGGTTTAGTTGGGGTGGTGTTTGATTCTTACTTATTTTTATTAAGCAGTTCCTTGGACCAGCAGCCAAGATTTCAAATAGTTGCCATTACATTGCTGACTGATAATCAAGGTGCTCCTCAGTTTCTGCCTCTGAATTGGGCAATTCCTTGAGTAGGGCACTGCTGTGTGCAAACTGAGTGGGCAACTTGGCATCAGCACCAGCCAGCCTGGGAAAACACTGCTGGACTGGCACTGCCAATCTTTAATTAAAAAAAACCTAACAACAAGCCTTCAAACTCTAAAGCCTCTAGGGATGTTAAGTTTAGCTAAGAATCTAAATGCTAAATTACACCCAGTTGGAATGCATAGCAGCATCTCAAAGTAAGATGCTGTGACTAAGGATATGGTAATGCCATAAGGGAAAGAAAATATCAAAGCACAGCCATGCCCAAGTTAGGCAGTTTAAATTCAACTCTGATATCATAGAAAGCAAGTAATGCCAACTCAGAGAGAGGAATTATCCAGCTTCACCTTATTTTGCTCTTTTATTTTTATGTCTAGGCAATACTGATACTTGAGCCAACACACAAAGCTAACAAAGTTAAGTCCCAACATCAGTGTCATAGCTAGGCTCAGTCTGAAAAGATTAAACACTCAAATTGTCCAGGTCACAGCCCAGCTGGGACAACAGGAGATTCAGCCAAGGACATGGATTGTGGCAGCTCCCTCTGAAGTCAGCATGAGGTCTTATTATAACCATTTTTATCAAAGCATCAGCCCAAGTTAAAAAACACAAATGTGGTCAGAGGAAAGAGGTGCATTCTAGGTACTGGTACTGCCTCCTTTAGTTTATGCCCATTTCTGGTGCAGATAGGCAGGGAATATTTGTCTTTTGCTGTACATGTTAGCCTAGTTTTCTAATTGCATTTGTGCTGTTCACAAGTGTGAGAGCAAAAATACGGTTTTCAGCTTAAAACCTTTTCCAGCCTCATTTGGTCTGAAGCCCTAAGTTCTTTGTAAAATACGGGGGTTTTTGTGCCTGTGCTGATTTTTTAACATCTGGAAAAGCTTTGGGTTTTTATACTACAGAATAAAATACACCATGGACTGAGCAGCCTACTCTATTACCATCAAAATGCAGTAGGGGTCACAGCATCTTTCAGGCAAAGAAAACTGCTGTTTGCAGAATGACTTTTTAAATAGGAAGCAATTTTCTTCCGGAAAATCCCCCTTTCCAGTTTCATACAAGAAACCAGGATATCAAATAGGGCATTAATTTAAGACTGTACATTGCCGTTGCTCTCCTACTCAATGTGATCCACTGCCTTTCTCACTGCTTCCCCATATATTTGAACCAGAACAAAGAGAAGCCTATCAAAACTTTCAATTCCTTACTCTGTAAATCTGAGCTAATGAATGAGACTTTCGAAAAGGCAAAAAAAACCAGTTCAGACAAGAGCAGAACAGAGTTGTTAGTACGGTTTTGGGAAAAGGAAACATGTCTAACATTTCTGTACATTTATAAGTTCATAAAATTAAAAAATCAATAAATGAGTGTACCCTCACGTGACCATTCATTTTGCTTTTTCAGCATTAACAGCTGTGCTAAATGCTGGATTTCAGAGGACCATGAGGGGAAGTTTCTTAAAAATGGCCAGATTTCTGATTTCTTCTTGTGAAATATTCAAGTACAGTTGTTAATAGACACAGGTAATTTGTTTTCCTACAGCTTTGCTCCATTTGCAGCCAGAATTTGACTGTTCCCTTCCTTGGTAAGGGTGGTCTCCTTTTTTAGACACTGCCACTCAAACTGCTTGTGGCAAAGTTCCAGCTCCACCCAGGTTCCCTGTTTAAAGACTGCCTCTGCCTCAAAGGTTCAGCTCCACTCCAATTCAGCTTCACCATGGCCACACTCCACCTTCATGCCTACACACCATCTGAATTCTCCCTTTAAAATCCTTAAAAATAGTCAAGCCTGTGGATCAGATGTCATCAGTAGTTTGCTTTCACTTAAAACAGCAGAACAAAAGGAAAAAGGCCACAAAGCCCAACCCACCAGCAGGAACTAAATGGACAGAGAACGCTCATCTGAAAGAAAACAAATGAAAAACCTCTTTTCCAGCTTTCAGGAACACCTGACAACGTGGTAACTTTGCAAATCACGAGGTTCCTGCTGGGTTCCCACAAAGGCTCTTTAATATTGCAAAATAATAAAGTAAACATTGTAGTTATACCTCACCAGGTGAAATCTTGGCTGTAGCCCTCAGCACAACGGCACCTCACAGTAACTTGTACCAGGTCCTGCTGCTGGTGATGCAAGGCCAGTGAGATACAGGACACAATAGTCATTATTTTGGACTCCCTTGGAAGGCTGCCTAACTTGCCCTTGCTGCTTAGTTTTGTTTTGATTCTCCTTGGGCCAAAACACAACGCCTCTTACTATGTGTATGTCAGTGTGGCACCCACAGATCTACCCTGGATCCAAAACAACCAGATCAGTACATTTGCCATTTGATGTGGTTGCCCCTGGAGAATTAAAGCAAAGCTGAGAGACAGGGTTTCAAGCAATCAATCACCTTCCAAAGCTCACTGGCTTTGCTGACGGTGGCAGAAGGCTGCCCTGAGGGGGTCTGCAGAAGGACCTTTGGTGCTGCAGCACCAAAACAAACCAGGTTGGCTGATATAGTGTCGGGAAGACATTGCCATTAATATCTCCACCTCTGCTGCACTTTCAAAACTGTTTATTGCATAACCCTGGGGAGAAAAACAGAAAAGGTGCCTGTGATGCAATGCTAACATTTTTAACGGGGAGTCCCCTGACATGTTCCCCCTGACGTGTTCCTCTGCTAGCTGGTGACAGAACCCACACAGAACCATATTAGCTTTCACTAGATAGAGCCCCACAGAAGCATATTAACACAGAATAATGGAAGGAACAAGATCACCTGATTGTCTCTGTAAGCCATGGGTCCCCACTACATTAGTAAGTAAAATTAGAGTAAGATAACCCACATTTATGAACAGCAAAGGTATTGCTTTCTCCTGTATGCTTGAGATTCCACCCAACAGCCTTGGTCTTTAAAGCCATCAGTTGTCTGCCAGTGCTAGGAAGCACCCTGAAATATTCCTGCCACTGACAGCATTTGCCCAGAATCACCAGCTACAAAGCCATCAGCATCTTAATATATGTCATGCACTTTAAGAAAGTAACTTAGGCCACACAAATGTGAAGCTACCTGGATGCCCTTCCACTCCAGGGCTTCCAAAACTCCTGCATTAATGATATGAATTAGAGCTAATGATATAAACCCCTTACAATGATGTGAGTGAAATACAAACTCATCTCAGGCAGGAGCACTGTCCATTCTCTTCACTGACAGCAGCCAAAACAACAATCCCCTTTGAGAGGGATGCAGCTCACAGTTCTGGAGGCAGAACCCTCTTGATCTGATTTGGAGCTTTGTTTCTACAGCACTTTGGTCCAACCAATAAAACTACTAGAAAACCCTTGTGGGCAGAGAAGCGCCGTGAACAGATTTGCCTCAACATCCACTAAGAATAAAAGCAGTCTATGGGTTGCCCAAATTTTCAAGTCATGGTCTGATTTTCTTGAGAAACATGACCTACCCCACATAAAGACAGTGTTGGTTATACCTGCTCACTTAGTTTACACCACGCCCTGTGTCAGTGATGTTGGGCCTTGGCACTGGAGTAGCCACAATCTCATTTTCCCTTCAAAGACAGGACTCCAAGGCAGCATCATCTGGAGAGATCTTTGAGTAGTTTGCTGTTTGTACAACACAACATCCCAAGACACTGAGTATCAACACATCATCAATTCTCCTCTCAGTAATATCCTTTTATATAAATCTTTCCTTCGAAGATCCTGTTGGTGGAGTTCTCCCCTTCTCATGTCTGGAATCAGCAAACAGGCACCTGAACTCAAGACACTTTTCACTTTCCCTGGGTGGCCTCAGAAGTGTCTCTGTGTATCGAGCTAGACAGCACTAGATAAACAATTCTTAACTGCAAAAGAGTTTCAGCAGCTAATTTGGAAGGCAGAGCAGAATAACTGCTATGTAAGTATAAATCCAGCAGTTGGGCCTTTTGCTTTCTGTCCTCCTGCCATTTCTAACTTTGGCTGACAGTGTTTCCTTTGGGAATCTAGAAAAAACATGCAATTCCCAGCAGCTCCAGCTGCAGTGATGAACTTCCTCTTGGTTAGAGGTACACAGAACTAAATGTCTGTTTTCTTAAACCTGGTGAAAATCCAGATAAACTTCTTTAGATTTCATTAGTCTGACTTTAAAGGGATTACAGTGAAAATAAAGATCCATTCCACAGCTTTGTTTATTTGTCATAACAACAAGGTTCATACTTGGGAGGGCTATTCTTTGCCAGTTAGGAGCCAAAACTTAACAGCAAGAACAGCTATCAGGCTAAGAGTTATAAATGACAACAATTTACTAAGGGCCACAGCAAGTTTAAACCCATTTCTTTTCAGAATTCTCACCCAGGATAAAGCATTTACTGTTTGAATCTGTAATATAACCCTTATTTCTACTCCTCCACTTCCCAAATCAAGTTTTATGTAGATTAGCAGACAATTTCTACTGATTTTTGTCATAATAAATGCTACTTTATTCCATGAATAATTTTACAAAAGTATTATCAGTGAATATCCACAATGTCAAGCTAATATTTTTTGAGTAAGACTAGTATGCAGTTCCTGCTCTATCCTACCTCTCCATCTAATTTTAAAAGCTAAACATGACATAAAGGAAACAATCTATCATGCGTGGATTACTTCAAAACGTTTTGTCATTAATTCAGCAAGGAAGAGTGAAACAGCTGTAAGAGCTTGTTTCATCTAAGAAGATATTCTGGCCTAGACCTTTGAAGCAATTCCTACTACAAAGAGGTAATGTTTGTTTTCCTGAGCCATTACAGACTCAAGAGATGAGTGAAATTCTGGAAAACCAAGGAGTAATAGTCTACACTAGGTGGCACTGCTACACACGGCTTAAGTTTCTTTACCGTGGGTTCAAATTAAGATTAATTTTTGAACAAACACCTGTATTAAGTTCGAGGGAGGTGTTTTGGAGGAGCTTTAGCTGAGGGCAAGGAAGAATTCTTTGTTCTCCTGCAATCACAGACAAGTTTTGCTGTGAAATTATAATCTAGAAACCAGCCAGTAGGAGTCTTAATGGTTAGACTGCTACTGGTCCCTCCCTCAGGAATTCCACACCTGCTGTTTAAGCCAATCACACACATAATCAAAGCCAAATATTGCCTTTGCAACACAGATAGGACCCCAGTCCCTGACTTTGGGAAGATGGAGAACTTGACCTGAAGGAGCTGGACACCACCAAAGGCTACAACTGGCAGAAGGATGACAGTGATCTGGAAGCCAAATCAGTCAAACAATACAAAATTTATCTCTGGATGATACTAGGTAAATAATGGCTTAATTTAGATGTATTATTTTAACATTAATCAAAGGTTGTTGTAGCATTAATGGTGCCCTACAGTTCATATTTAGACGTTCGTTACTCTTTAGGTTGCTGGTTTTATTATACTTTTACTGTCACCACTTAACAGGACACTTAAGAGTTACCGAAAACTAGAACAAAATAGCTGCTAAAATGGATAGTTACCCACATCCAAGTGTTGTTCATATTAATTCATAGCCCCAATACCACACAGCAGGACACTTACAGTTAAATGTCTGTAATTCACCTGTCCCTGAAATTTAATTCCTTCATAGTAGCAGTGGGAATCAGCTGAAAGGCTCTTGGCATTGCAGCCCCAGGGGTGGGTGTGGACCCCATGGCCAGTGGGCTACCCCTTGAACTGAATAACCTTCACTTTTCTTCTTTACAGTAGTTTAATAGAAGATTTCTACAACCTTTTATTCTTAGAAAACCAGAAGGGTGGAGGAGTCTGGCTGCACCAGCTGCCTGGCAGAAAAACTTCCAGGTCCAGAACTCAAATGCTGGCTTTAATTATTTCATCTTTCCCAACTCTTCTTAGGTAAAAAGGAAGACAGTGACACTAAAATTATCATAGCTATAATCACACAGTCTCAGTACAGAAGAATGTTTTTTTTTCTTTCAGGTTAATACCTTCACCATCTTCTTCCTGAAGAAAGAAAACCCTTAGTCTGTGAATTTTAGTGAGAACTATATAGAATATTCTCATTCTCTGCTTGATTCAAAACAGGAAAGAAGAAAAAGTAGAACAAGAACTATGATCTTGGCAACTCAAATGTCTTCTCTGTTCTAAAAAACACTAAAAGACTAAAGAGTTTATAGTTGTTCCTTCTTCAAAAGAATTTTTAGCAGATATAGCTATACCAAACACTGATTTGTGGGGTGGCTGTTCCCTTTAAACAAAGTTTTAATCAAATTTCATGATCAGAACAGGAAGCAACAAACTGAAAGCAAACATTCCTGCTCCAGTCAGCTTTTAATATTCCTTTGCTTTGGTTTCATTTCAAGTGTGTGACTTAGATTTATCCAAGAAAGGGGGGGAAAAAATTCAGCATCTTCTGGAAAAAAGTGCAAAATGGAAATGTTGAAAAATGTATAAACCAGCTCACTGGCAGGTCCTCCTGACAGTCAAACTGTTCCAACAGATTCCATCTTTCTTGAAAGGCCAGAGAGTATCAGGCAGCCCTAAATTATTGAACATATTCTACCACGACTTCAATTAGGAGTAAAACAGTGTCAGCTATTACCTTTATGAACTTGAAAACTATCACTGTAAGAAAAGGTTTGCATATTCAGGCAAATCCATCCTGGGATGGAGCCCCAAAGCACAGAATTAAACTCTGGTAGCATCCCACTAAATTCCCTAAGACTGGGGTGGTGGTAGCGATGCTCATTTTGGAGAGGAAAATGGTCTCACATCCCATGACACCACGATTTGAGTCCCCTGCTCTCCCTGCAGATCAAACAGGTGGCACTAAGCTTCCCTTTTTTCTTTTTTTTTTTTAATGGAGGACAGGAAAGAAAACAAAACATGCATATGCTGATCCAGCCTGGAAGGATAAACATCCTCAGAGACAGGCTGCTCAGGGGAAGGATCCCATGGGAATTGGATGGATCAGGTCAGAACAGGAGCCTTATCCTCAGCCTGTCTCTATCCAACCACCTGATGATTGGCAAACACCTCCCAGGGCTGATACCTGGGAACAGAAGGGCAGGAATCCCAACCAGAGGAGTTGCCTAAGCAGATTACAAACAGTCTCAGTTCTGTCCTGAAGGATTTTTAACACAGATAAGAAATGAAACAACTTTATGAGGTGAGAATAAAAACCTGTCACACATTACCAAGCAGGGCTGCCAGCAGAACTGTGAGCAGAGACTTCAGGACAGCCAATTTCAGTGGAGAGGGAGACTCACAGTGGGAGATCTCTCATTCAGCTGAGAAGCTGCTTACCTGTCAAAAACACCAAGAAAATTATTTGTTCCCACAAAATGATTTGAATTTTGACAAGTCAGTATTTTCCCTTACGTATTCTATGTAAAGCAGCCATTTTAGGTAAAGCCATTAGGAAGATTACCCAGAAGAGCTCAAATTAGTATTCCACTGCAAGGTCAAGATCTGAAAGGCAGTACTGCATTCTGCAAGATTTCAAAAGAAACAGGCTCCTGCAGTTCCTCACACTATATAAAGTAATTTACAGGAGTGTTTTTATGTGTCTTTGGATGAACGTATAAGGCTGCTTTCCTCATATTTCTGAAAAGAAAGGTGAGACTGTTTCTCTTTCTCTTTTCTTAAATGAAAGCTTTGATTCTAATGTAATTCTAACTTCCCATAGGAGAAGAACGGAGAGACTGAGGGGGAGATGGGACACAAATAACGCAGAGATGACAAAAAAGGAAAACAAACATAGAAGTTTTCTGTCATGGAATGATTTGGGTAGGAAGGAGCCTTAAAAGATCATCTCATTCCAATCCCCTGCCGTGGGCAGGGACACCTTCCACTAGACCAGATTGCTCAGGCCCCTATCCAACCTGGCCTTGAGCATTTCCAGGGATGGGACATCCACAACTTCTCTGGGTAACCTGTGCCAGGGCCTCACCACCCTCACAGGGAAGAGTTTGTTCCTTAAGTTTAAATCTAATCCTGCCCTCTTTCAGTTTAAAGCCATTACCACTCCATGCCCTTGCCAAAAGTCCCTCTCCAGCTCTCCTGGAGCCCCTTTAGGCACTGGAAGGGGCTCTAAGGTCTCCTCAGAGTCTTCTCTGCTCCAACTCTTTTCCTCGGGGCTGTTATCAATGTCCTCAAGCCCATTACACAACAAAACATGGAAACCTGTTTACATCAAAACCGAATTTGTTTATGAAATAAAAAGTTTGCATCCCAATATCCACTGACATGCAAATATCCCATTTAACAGCAAAGCCACTGCAGTACTTTAGTACAGGGTTTACTCCAGTGGAACTGCTTTTCAGCTGGCTGCACTGATGGCCGTGGGCTTGTGAAAAGAGGCCTTCGAGGCAGATTATCACTGTCGGATTTATATATATATATATATATATATATATAAAAGCCTCAACCCTTCACACCACTACTTACTCTGAAAATGCAGAAAACAGTAAGCATATAGGAAGTTGACAAAGTAACAATTATGCTTTTGGAAGGGTAGAGAGCATTATTCCCTCAGATGCTAATGGAGCCTGTAATCTTTACACTTAGCCACTAGAAGAGAACAAAAAAAAAAAAAAAAAAAAAAGTGATGTTCCAAAGGGATAAATCCTTATTTTTTCATTATGGTTTCGATTATTGAGTATTAACTGATACACCTCCACTGCAGTAGATGGGTCTGCTTTCACCACAGGTGTTCTTTGAGCACAATGTCTAAGCTCAAAGTTGCCTACCACAGGTTGGTAAAGGCAGGTTTCCCAGCAAAGATAAACAACTCAGCACAAGGCAGTTCAGCTCCCATGCAGCCACACCTTGCACCTGGCAGGGCTGCAGGCACTATCAAAGCAGGCAAAAAAACCACACCAGAAAGCCTGTTTCTCACCTGTCAGGCTGGTTTTAGGTGCATGTGAGAGAGGAGGGCGAGGGAATGACTCTCCAGCCCTGCTCGTCAATGTTTTCAGCACAAGTGATTCAACATTTTAAGAGTTCTTTCATTATGCTGTGCCTTAATTTATGGCATATATTTGTGGATTCCCTGTTTGGACAAAGCTATAAGAAGTTTGGAGTGCTTAATATGTCACAAACAAGAGGCAAAGGAAGGAGATGGCAACAACCCAGTCACATAGAGTCTAAGACCCAGGCTTAATCAGAGAGCTGATGCTGCTCAGAAACTAAAAAACAAACACCAAAAAGCCCCTCAAAAAACTCCCCAAACCAAATCAAAACAAACCTAACAACAACAACACCCAAAGAACCCAAAGAAAAAACAAACAAAAAAACCCCAAAACACTAACAAAAATTTCCCAAAAACTGCCACATCCAAAGGTTTGACTAAAAAATGAGAGCTAGCTGTACTTCTGGGTTAGATATCAGGAGAAATGAGAAGAAGCACATCCACGTGGCCCTCTCGTTCCTCGCGACACACCCACTAGATCTGGTTCCAATTCCACCCTCTTGAGGAATTCAGCAAGCACTGCCAATCCTCCACAGCTATCTATAAACTATCACGAATATTTTGGAACAGCTGCCAACAGGTTTATTGACAGTCGATTGCTTTAAACTTTTGTTTTGATGCAAATAAAAGCTTTAATCCCATTTGCCAAACACTGAAAGGTTAAGGCAGATGGGAAGACCTTACACCAGAGGAAGAAGCTTTTATCTTCTACAAATGTGACAGTCAAAACTTGCAGGGGATTAAAAAGCTCAAAGATAATCTTGTTACATCTAAAAAAATACCCCAGACCCAGAACGCACAATCTCAAAAGTGAACAATTTTAGGATCACAAGCTAAGCACTCTGAAGCCAAACTGCCCAAATTAAGACAGCATTGAGTAACCTCCTGTGTTCCTGGAGTAGCTATTACAATAAAGTTTAATGTATTAGTAGATCCCATATTGAAATCGCAAAAAAAAAAAAAAGTATCAAAAAGCCTTGTCCTCTCTCTCCGGAGAGGAACACTGCAGAAGTTGGGATATTACAGGAATGGCTGAACGACTCTGCTTGGTTTATATACACAAGGGGATGAAACATAGTGCAGTGCTGGCTGACAACGTACAACAGATTCCATATGTGCAACACTGAAGTGGTTGGAAAAAGTGAATCACCCTGCACAGAATGCCATGAGCAGTTTATGGCATTTAACATGAACACAAACGTGGGTTCAGCCCTTCACAACAGCCCTCACTCACAACTGGACTAGTATTTAGGGGGGGAAAAAATGTTTTATTTAAAGCAACTTTTCCCTTTTTTTTTTTTTTAACGGCTATTGTACTTTTGTCTTACCGGGGTAACCGAGGTAATTTTTGTTCTCAGGTGTTAGCAATGATTTGCAAGCGCACTTTGTTGGCACACAGCAGCAGGCTTTGGGCTGAAGATGTTAAGCTGACACTGTGCAGTATCTTGTGGTTTGCAAGAAGGGGATGAGTTCTTGCTGTGCATGTTTTGATTGAATGGCCTGAAGCAGGCAGTAAGTGTGGCTAACTGCAGAGATGAAGCTGATTTTTAAAATGTTGACAGCAGTGCTAGCAAGCAGAGGCTTCTTGTTTAGAGTAAAGCCTCGCTGGAGAAAATGAGTGGTGGTGTGCACTTCAGTGGACTCACTGTCTCCTGTTCTTTCAGATCTAACTCAGGGCTGCAGGTTCCTTCTTACCCCTTGTTTACCCTGAGGCTGCTGCCAGGACCAACTCAGCACCTGGTTGAGCAAGCAAGGCAGGGAGACATTTGGGCACCCCCAGAGCCATCCCAGGGCAGTGTCTGAGCTGCCTCAGCAGCCCTGATCAGCACTTTGCTCCTCCCCTGTAACCAGTGGGACAAGCATTCAGCAACTAATGCAGGCAAACCTGAGAGGAAGGGGAGCTGGACAAGACTCAGGTCAAACACAAGAGGAAATGAATATACTTTTGCAATTAAATAAGGATGGCTATATAGTGTTACTGTAAAGGTACTGATTGGGGCAGTAACTCACTGTGGTGGCAGCAAGCTTGTGCATAACCAAGGAATATGAGAATAGATATAGAAACATTTTTTTCAATTCTAATTTAAGAGGGTATGGAATAGGCTTTCAATGAAAGGAGAATAAACTGCCTGATATGGTTCATTCAGAAGACTTCAGCAACATGAAAATCTCAAAGCTCTCAAACACTCCAGATCTTTTTGAACTTCAGTACTGTCTTCATAACACATGACTAAACCAAATTTTGCTCTTCTCATGTTAGGGAAATGGCCTGTCTCATAAGGGAGAAGAAAAAACTTAATGCTGCTCTAGGATCTTCCTGTATGTGCCCTTTTGGGGCTTAAATGGAAAGCTTCTCCTAATGGGTTGAGTCAAACCTATTCATAGCAATGGCAGAATACTATATGCTTTTAATTCTAAACAGATAATGAAAAACAAACCATCAGCAGAACTTCCGTATTGAATGGGCAGCACTGGCTTCCTCCCAACCCACACCAACAGAGCTTGAATAGAGGTTGGCCATGTGGCCAAGGAAACAGGACCTGAGGGTGAGGACAGAGAGGAACTGCTGCCCTTTGGGGTGATGGCTGGGGGAGCCCCTCTGACAGCAGCCGCTCAGGCAGAACAGGTTCTGCAGCACTGGACACTCATCAGGTGCCCACTGGGAGGAACTGATACACAAAAATCCAGTCTCCATTCAATTCATACTGTGTTCAAGCCAGACAAAGCTTGTTAAGAGAGAAAAATACACCTGGAAACAGAAGTCTGCAAACTCAAGAGTCAATGCAGTGTTTTCTAAGATGTGGTGACAAGCTCCCCAGGAGCTTCTGCAACACCATCCTGAGCTGAATGAAGAAACTTAAGACAAATAACGACAGTGGATGAGACTAATGGGGAAAGTCAGAGGAGAGCAGACTGGATCCCAACAGACTTCACATATTCTTTCAGGAACAATTTAGAAATCCTGTACAGCTTTTGAACTCAAGCAATTTCAGTGCTGATGACAGAATGTTGCTAAATCCCACCAAACCCACAACCATTTGCACCTACAAAGTGTTGTCAGGTCCCTATTTCCAAAACAACTAAAGGGGGTTTTGATCTGCTGACTACAGCAGCTTCCACATGCATAAAAGGCTGCTAAGGACAAGACTTTTACCTTCCATCACCTTCAGCAAAGCAGCACTGCACTGAGACTAGAGCAGTCCTACAAGGTTGTGGAAGAGTAAGGAAACAAGTTAATTCATCCTGGTTGAAGGACAATTTTGCCAGAAGAGCACTTGCTTCCAGGAAAGAATTCAGTTCCCATCAGCATGAGATTATGCCCCACATATTGATAATATGATAATTTTTTTTTTTATAACCTACAGTTTATCTGAGGAATGAAGAAACTGTTGAGATTATGCCCTTATAACTGTTGCTCTCCTCAGCTTCCATAGGAGAGCACTTGATGCTTCAATTATCTAAAATCCATTTGGCCAGATTCCACACTCTGCCTCATCTCACTTCCTGAACACCCCAATGATACCCTCTCTTATACATTACGAATAAAAAATACAGCTTTAATATTTTATACTTCAAACTGATAATGCTGCCCCTGCCTTTAACAAAGTCCTGCTTCTTGATCTAAATCCTGACGCTGTCCGTGTCACTCCCAGTGATGCTGTTACAAACTGCCCAATTAGTTCCCTGCTCTAATGAAGGGCAGATGGCAGGTCTGGACAACTGGCCAGCCTGGAGGAGCACACTTAGATTTCGTTTTGCCTGCCTTGCACGTGTTTCCTTCCCGTGGAGGCTGGAAGTGGGGCAGAGGGAAAAGGGAGGAGGGCTGCAAGCCCAGGACAGACTGACCCACCTCTCTTGTCAGTACTTTCCTGGACACCTTCAAATCTACCAGCCATGAACAGTCCTTCTGTTCAAACCAACCAGTGACTCTTGTTCATTCCCTTTATACCAACCTGATTTTACAAGCTGCTGCAACGTTCTACTGTTTGCTTCCTTCCCAAAGTTTAGTTGAAACCAGAATACATATACAGGCTGCAGCTATTACAATACAGCTTCACCTGCTTTGTGGAATTATTTTTAGTATTGCCAAGTACCTACATTCAAAACCAACATGTCAGGCCACAACATATTTTATTATAAGCTTAAGAAATTATAGGTTTCAAAAAATTAACTTTGGGCTTCCTTTGGATGGCAAATATATATTTTTTTTTTTTTTTAAATACGAGAGTAAAAGGCTTTCTCATATTTCTCTGTCTCTGAGAAAACACTAAATTCCTTGAGATTCCTAATAATGTTGCAAGAGTTACAACACACTGCTGTTTCCTGATACCCTTATGCACTGTTTACATAGTAGGAGCTAAAATGTAAAATTTGTAAGAATCACTAATACTTCAAATTTATAGTTTTTATTAAAATTGTAATGCACTAAAAACTTAGCTCTCATTCATGATACGGCTCATGCTGTGCCCATTTAGTATTAATGTTTGCAATCACTACGAAAACAATTTAAAAGAAAACAGTCTAAGAGCACACAGGTCCAAATCTTGCCTGTGGCAACATCCACTTAAGTCAATGAGATTAAAAAATGCATATCTGCAGGCAGAACCTGGTTCAATGCCATGTCCATGTCTCATACAGCACCCAAAGCTCTCATGAAGAGTTATGCATATTCCACTGACTTCAGCAAGTGTTTTCTCCTTTTTTTCGTAACGCTTTCCTGTGGGATTTAGTTAAGTGACCATTGAAATGCTTAAACTTACATAAGAATTCACCAGGAGTAACAATACTGTGTTTTTCTAATAGACAGCCTGAGCAGGAGCTAACACTTACATGCAATGGAGACATAATGAACATAGATGGATTTCCAAATGATGTACAGAATAAGAACCTTTGTAGTCCTCATGAAACCCATCCTACAGATGGGTTGGAGTTCCATGTTTATTTACATGTGTGCTTTGCAGAACAGATTCATACAGAAATACAGAGTCCTCACTGGTGGAGCTGCTTGTCACTCACCTTTGGCTGCAATGGGTAAGTCTTCTTGTGTATCTGGACACTAATAAGAAACACAAATGCTAAGTAACTTATTTTCCACATCAGATGAAAATGTATTAATTCCTTACGTTCCAAATATTTGATGTTATTTGGAGGGTATTGAGACCGAGTAGTTCTCTTGGAGAAGCAAACGCCATATATTCTAATTATTTCTAAATGATTTGTGAGCCATTAAAGATTGCTTTTTTGGATGACCAGGGCAGTAACCAAAGTGACAAAATATACTCTTCCTCTAAGCAGTTCAAGTGGCTACTTTTCAAAATAGTGTCTTCCTGTAGGGCACTTTGACCTTCTTTCGGATTTTGTTTGTGCAATGAAATCCTAGTCCTGCCCCTCAACCACACACTCCCGCAGGCTCCAAACAATGGCAAGTTCTCTGTGGCCAAGCCCTTACTGCCCCTCTTTAATAATAACAGTTTAGCCTCGTGTATTCATATCTCAGGTTAGAGGTTCTTTTCTCCTGTA
Source organism: Oxyruncus cristatus (assembly GCA_013399855.1). Taxonomy (NCBI): domain Eukaryota; kingdom Metazoa; phylum Chordata; class Aves; order Passeriformes; family Cotingidae; genus Oxyruncus; species Oxyruncus cristatus. Next base: position 797,454 of record VXAY01005595.1, read on the forward strand.
TTTGATCTGCAAAGCTGTCTGTCTGGAGGGGTGGGTTGTCATTGTTTTGGTGTGATGGCACAGGTTTATTTGGAATGGATGGCAAGGCACAGGTTTATTTGGAATGTATAAAGCCCTTGACATATTGTACTGTACTTCAGAGGCTCCACAATTTTTTTTTTTTTTTTTTGTTGCAGCTTGCCTTTAGTTCTTGCCAATTTATTTCCTTTTCTTTTCCAAACAAAGCTAGGATTGTTAAACCCTAATGTTAAAGAATTTTAGCAGCTAGATCCAGTTACGGAGCTAATTTTTAACTTACCATTGTCTGGTAAAGTTTTGACTAAATGGAAAAACTCTGTAAATGGGATAAAGAGATGCGACCCACTAGCCAACAGCATCAAAATACCCTCTGATTTAAAGGCCCTGGAGTCAATGCTTTTGCTTCTCTTACCCATAACCATTTCCTGAAACACTGCTTTTAAGAAATTCTCATAAAGTGATTGCTGCACTGACAAACAGCTTTGTCTGTTCCAGTAATAACATTTCCAGGGGCAGCAGTACAGTTTGCCTTGGCTAGTTTTTGCCAGAAAATTTTATTGATTTTCATAAAGTAATTACACTATCAATATAAAAAGAGCATTTTCCAAGAGAACACAAAGAGTGGCGAAGAAAGGAAAGGTATGCTATTCCTTTTAATTTAATGTCATCTCCACAGACTTGCAGGTCCTACATTCATTTTCAGGATATTTTTGAACTTGTGCAAGAGGCAGTGAAGAAGAAAACTGACTGAGATGGAAGCAGGGAAGGAGAAAAAGGAAACGTCTTCTGGTGCCTCAAGATTTCCTAAGTTTGTCAGAACTCCTTCCAAGCTCCTGGTTCTAGGCTCAGCAAGCCTAAACAAGGACTTCAGCTCTAAAGGAGTTAAGGATTGTTGGGAAGCTGCTGCTCTTGCTTAACCTAATGTTTCTTTGAGGGGGAGGAGGAAACGTTCCCAGGGCTGGAGTGGGAAGGGGTAAGTGAGTGAGGTTGTTTACCAAGGACACACTAAGGTTAGTAGAGATCTGAGACACTTTCTATAAGCACAGCAGGGCTCTCAGGGATGAAAGCAAAGAGCCCTCTGATCCCTGCTGAGGGGAAGGAGAAGGGGAACAAAGCTGTGAGAACCTTGATGTGCCTCCGTGATTTTTAAGGTGACTAATGAAATGACGGCATGGCAGCTCCTCTGGATGGACTTTTAAAAAAACTTGAAAGGGGAAAAGTCCATTTCACTCTTTACTTTCTCATTGTTTTCTCCATTGCTCCCCTCGCAGAGCTGTCCAATGGTGGAATCATTCTACAGCACACTTCCTAATGTCCACAGGGGGGGAGAAATCATATTCATCTGGATTTTGAGCACTGGCAGAGTGACTGTGCTCCAAAAGATGTAATACATACTAATGTTAAATTGAACGATATTCTGTCTCTCTGTGTTTGTTTGTTCAGCCTAGGGAAGAGATGTTTCAGGGAGGATCTAATCCTGGCCTCCTAACACATAAAAGACAGTTCCAGAGAAGACAGAGGTACTCCCTTCACAAGGATGCATGGGGACAAGACAAGAAGTGACAGAAATTAGTTGCTTCATGGGAAATTCTGTCTGGGTATAAAAAAAATCTTCACTGATTGAGAAACAACTGTGAGGTTACCCAAAGAAGTGGTGGAATCTACTCCGTACTCAAGACTCAGTTAGACAAGCTATTCAACAACCTAATCTAAGGCACTGATTTTAACACCAAGTGATCCCCAGAGGTATCTGCCAGCCCAGACTTTTCTATCATTCCGTATGTGCAAACACTTAATAAAACTCCCAAAACACCACAAGAAAAAAACCACCACCACTGATGGGTGAAAATGAAAAAAGATTCATAAGTTTGTTCATACATATAATGGAAAACATATTATTTGTCCCTTCACACAGCCCTTAAATTTTAAGGAAACTTTTCCATTAACTTATGAAGAAGACAAGCTATTTTAAAAGGAAAATAACATTGGTGTTTTATTACAATGGAAAACTGCATGATTTCAGTCACATTTATTTTACTAATAATACCTCATGTATGAAAGGCCTTATACAAGTTGAGTCTTCAACTTCCTGTCTGAATGCTAAATTAAGGTTTCTGTACTCTTGTTCAGATTCTCAGATTGAAAACATTTGTGCCTGCAGATAGTCCTGATGTGTTTTTTGGGTTTTTTTCCTCCCATAAATACATAGTTTTGGGGCTTTCAGCTTGTCAAGCTCATTTCCTGATCAGTGGCGATGAGCAAAATCAAGGGTTCAACTTTCAGTCTTGCTTACAGAACACATCCATCTATCCATCTATCCATCCATAGCTCTCTTCCTAGCAGATTAAGAACAGTTCATTCAATGATAAAAATGGCAGCACAGCCATACAAACCATACAAGCCTACATTTGAACTCAGTTTCCTTGATAAAACCACTTACCCTCCAACACTAGCTCATCAGCATTACTTATGTCTACACAGCTGAATACTGGCAGCCAATGTAACTTCTTCTTGAAAAGTAAGCATGGAAAGGGTCTGGTAGCGTTGTATACCCTGAATCAAAAATCTGGAGGATTCTTACACAGATTCTTGAAGAAAAATACAGTGTCAGTTTTGTTACTGTGTGTCAAGGTTTAGCCCTTCAAGTCTTTCATTGGTACATCGGTTTTTATTGCAACAAACGAACAGATTGGTATTACAAGGGTACCTACAGAGCATGGTGCCTTATATTCCTCTTATTAGGAGTTTTGGCATAGTATTTCCACTTGCAGAAGTCAGATTACCGCCTATCTAGGCAGAGATATTTTTATCAGAAGCCATTTAACATTTGGACAGCTGATTATTCAATTACCCTTCTGATCAGCAGCTCCCTTAGTCCGAAGGCCTTTCTTCCTTGGAGTCACTGGCAATCATGACGTTCCTTCCTTCCAGGTTTACTCACATTCCCGTTCAGATAAATCCAGAGATCTTGTTAGTCTATTTTCACTTACAACCTCTTATTGCACAGAGCATGCCCTGATCCCTCCCAGCTACAAAAATACTGTGAACTTGTTTATCATTTTGACAGATACATGATAGAGAATAAACTGGAGCTATATAATCACTGCATGTAAAAAAAAAAGAGCTTAATTACAAATTAATGAGACCAACACTTCTATCTCTGTCCCATTTTACATGTCTGCAAATTGTCTGTAGGCTGTTTCACACTGAACTTTCACTATTCAGTGCATACATATGCCAGTAGGATCAGCATCTGAGCCCATATTTCCATATACAGCCCCTCTTGTCATGATGGTAACTCAGTCTGCACCTTCAGACCTTGCTCTGAAAGTTCCTCATGTATAAAAGGGAACTATAACTCCTGGAAAAAAAGGCTTATCTTAAATACACAGGCAAATTGTGTCCACTGCATGAGAGCTGGTAGTGGGAAGTGGGAGAGATACATCTGTTCACTTATGAATTCTGTCTGCTTTCAGAGGGCACAGCAAGACAAGCAGGAAGAACTGGCATGGAACACTTGTCTTGTGTTTGCCCACTATGAATTCTGTTGCCAGTGACTTTGCTTTCAAATAGCTTCTCTCTCTCAAGGTAGGCTTAGCAAGGTAGAAGGGGGTACTTGGATATGCCCCCTTTTCCTTCCCACCATCATCCCTCATGCAAATGAGGGAAGGGAAAGGCAGGAAAAAGGTCAACACCTCTTCCAGATACTTAGCATTGCATTAAAGGAAAAATAAAATTCACTCGAAGCACATCAGTCCAACACAAGCCTGAAAAGCAGAACCTGGATAATTTGTCTCCAGGAAAAGTCTGTAGTCGTCTGGCAGTGTGTTGATATTTCAATAAAAATATTTATTCTTAGCTTCTAACTAAGGTAAAATATGGATGGCAACTATTCACCAATTAAAAACACAAGTAAGAGACATTGAGGGAGAAGAAGGGAGACTATTTTAACACTAAATTTTTTTTACAGGGACAATATTATGCACTTATTAGTAAGCAGTGCCTTGAATGCAGTGTGTGATGAAGGGGAATGATCAATTAACCTCTTAATAGTACCTTAAGTTATAAGAAACAATATCTTTGTTTTAAAAATCAAGTGTTCTGTTTCCATATTCCACTGGCAAACTGAGCTCTGTGTGAGGAAAATGTTTTAAATGAGTTCAGCTCTAATGCTTCAGCTCAGTGGAAGTCAGGCTGCTCCTGCTTACAGTGTTTGGCTCAGCCTGAGGGACCACTTTCTTTGCTCAAATCCCTGGGAACTGAGAGGCAGGACTGTCTCCTCCACCAATACTCCCAAGCTTCTTGCCTCTCTTTCTTCAGCCCTAGAGCAATGAGCATCTCCCAAGGGCCAATTTGAACTCCCGTTCCAGTCTAACCACAGGGCAATTACCAGAAGATAGGTGTTGTACAAAGGAAGAAGCAGCCACTAGTTTAAATGCCAGTCCTTCCTACCCAGAAACTTGGAATACATGAGCATATAGAAAGCTAAATTTTAGTGAACAGGGGGGACTGTTTATGGCACTGGGTACTCTTGTGTACAATTCCAAAGTGATTCGTGAATGCAAGATGTGTTTGATGTTTGGTACTTGTAGCAGGGCTAAAGCTAATATCAGAGTGAACAAGACACCCTAAGGGGCTCACCGTGCCAGCAAATGCCATTCACCGTGGCTGAATTGCTTGTAGTGTTTGCTGGAGTTGGTGACAAAGCAATGCTTTCAGTGCTCCTATAATTTTGCTTTTCAGCAAGACATGAAATTCCCAACAGCTGTACATGGGTACTAATGCTGCACTTCCGAAGGGGTGAGGGTGAAGTGAACTAAGATCTGGCTGCTAGTTTTTGGGTAGTAACCAACACACTGTTTTTGCTTAGCATAATAGCTGCTACTTGTATGATGACTTTAGGAATAGGGATGGTGTTGCTGGAATTCACTACAGTTCTTACAGGACAGGTAATCCCTGGGATTGGGAAACACTGCTCATAAACTCGCCCATAGGGTCTGAACCCAAAGAGTCATGGTCTACTTGATTTTTAGTTAACATCCAAGGCAAATGTTGACAGTAACTTGTGCAGAACTGTAAGAGATAAGACATAAAAGAAAACAAACATAAGACAGACAGCTTCACAGGCACACTGGAACAGCCAGATTTCCTTGCCAGCATTACACTGTGGTAAGGGCAGGTGCGACCTTTCAGCCCTCGGAGCAACCCAAGAGGCTGCACCAACACTAAACCCTGCAAGGCAGCCAAAAAGCCGAATTACGGTCTTCATCTTGATTGCGAGTCGGAGTAAATACCATCACCCCGCTGAAGAGGGCAGTCATTTTATCTACTTTATCAGGCATTTTGTGAAAACGAAGGTGGAAACGCAGTGTTTGCCAGGTCAGCGAACCCCTCCAGGAGACGGGGCTTCGTGCGGCGCGGGCAGTGACCGCGCTCTCACCTGCTGCCCGGGCATGGCTTTACGAGCGCAGATTTCCTCAGCTCTCCACACACACACACACAGAAACACTTTTTCCTCCGTGACGAGCAAGCCCAGACCAGCGATGGGAGCCTGGAGTGCCGGGCTCCGGGCCAGGGCGGCTCTGCCCCAACATGGCACTCGCTGCCGCTCGGGGCGGCCCCGGGCTCGTCCCCCAGCGAGGGATCCGACCACAGCCGAGGGAAGGGGCTCCCGCTGGCCGCGGCCGCGGCACGGACGGGTGATGGGATGCCCCGGCGGGAGCGGCCGGAGCTCGGCCGGCTCGAAATGGCGCCTTCGCGCCCCCCCTCCCCGGGACAGGCTCCCCGCCGGCCCCGGGAAGTCGCCCCGACCGCTTCGGGAGCCGCACTCCTTCCTCCTAGTCCGCTCCCGCGAGGGGCTCCGCCCTGGGCATCGCCCCATCCTTCCCGGGAAAGCCCTCGCCCCGCTGCCACCGTCCGTCCGTCCCGCCTGCCCCTCGCCGTGCGCGGCTCCCCCGGGACGATCCCGCTCCGCGCTCGGTGCTCGGGGGTACCGAGTCACTCCTGCGGGAGGCTCAGTGCTGCCGAGGCCCGGGGAGAGGGACAAGCGCCCGGCTGGTGGCATCCCGTGCGCCCCGTCCAGGCGCCGCGACCCGGGGGGCGGCGGGGGCAGCGCTGCTGGGACGGGCACCGGCACCGGCACCGGGACTGGGACCGGCCACGGGGTACGGCGGACCGAGCGCCCCCGGGGAGGGCCGGGCGGCGGCGCCCCTGGATGCCCGCCCGCCACCAAGTGGGAACGGGCGGGGAAAAGTTCCTCCCGTACGCGCCCCGTCCCTCCGCCCTCCCTCCGTCCGTCCCAGCGCTCTCTCTCTCTCGCCGCCACACACACTCTCACACCCCTTCTCCCTCC
>VXAY01005595.1:803997-832117 GCA_013399855.1 Oxyruncus cristatus
GCGCCCGTGAGTACCGCGGGGGTGCGGGGAGAGCGGGGCGAGCCGGGGGGAGCGGGGAGGAAGAAACCGCAGAAAAAGGGGGGGAAAAAATAAAAATCACGGGTTTGTTTACTGCGAAACGCATTTTATTTCGGTGCGGCGCCGTCGCTGGGCCGGGCGGGGAGAGCGGCCCCGCTGTCGCGGAGNCCTCGCCAGCGCTCCCGGCCGGGCCAAGCCGGCGGAAAGTTCGTGCTCTCCGCGGGATGGTTGCTTTGCTTTCTGTTCTCTTCTGTAATGAACTCTCGGCGGAGTTCGCGTGTGCTGCAGAAACGTGTAGCTGCTCTTGGCAGCTGCCTCCCCTCTCCCCCCAGTGGAAGGAAAAGACACTTAGATGTAATTCAGCGCAGATTTTTATGAAGTTTTTGCCAGCGTTAAACGTTTTTCCGCTCGAGTCAAACTTCAGTTTCACTCGCTGGTGGTTTTTATCTACATGTAATGTCCCATTTACACTGGGGGGGGTTGTGTGCCAGATACCAGACAGGCAGCTCTCGGGGACATGCGTTGCCTGCAATATTGAATATTGAAATTTAAAGGTCAGCTCCTTGTTTGGACATTCCTAGGAAGAATAGAGCACTGCTGGCCCTTCCTCAGCATACAGGGCTTGCTCCTACTCACTGAATGCTGTCACTAAGAAACCTGCAGCTCAGTCTCTCTGTTAATTTCTTGGCAGAAGTACTTTGTTCACATGGTGCGGGGAGGTCCATTTTTTCCCCAGCACCTGGGAATAGTATGTAAATGATCAGTAATTGTTGTAGTTGAACATCTTAGAAGTATCTTATCTTCTGACTTGATACAGGGCTGTGAAGAAACCCACTGAGTAGGTCTAAAATATACACTGAATTTTCTTGGAGTTTTCTTTAGGAACTTTGAAAATAAACAGCTATGGTTGGCTAATCTCCATCAGAAAGAGAAGAAGTAGAACTTTCTCTTCACTTACTTTCAGACTCTGTACATACAGTGCTGGTGTGTTAACTGTGTAAAATAAGCCTTCCTGCCTGCCTGAGCAGATGTTTTTTCTGTCAAATAAAAGTAGTCTGTAATGACTCCTTCATTCAGACCTGCTCTAGGATGTTGATTTTGAAGGCTTTGCTGTCCAGGCAGGGTAAGGTAGCTCAGGAAGGAGCTGTGTGGCTGGACTGCCAGGGCTGAGATGCCAGGTGGCTGCAGACGTGGGCAGGCAGGAACCCAGACAAATGGTAGGGGACTATTGGGCATGAGTTTCATTGGGGGAAGAAACACGAATTGCAGTTTGCTGGGGAGTCCTGCTACTTTTTTGTGAGTGTGTGACAAATCAAATACCATCCTAGGCAATGCAGCTGGGTTCAGGTACTTATCACAGCTGGGACATCAAAGTGGGAGTGGAAGCACAGGTATATGGAAAACATGGTCACCAGAAGCTGGTATGAGTTTATTCAGCATAAGATGTAAGGACTTGACCTTTGCTTCAAAGACATTGAAAGAAAGAACTCTTGCTGTCCTCTGAATCCTTTTGTGAGCTTGTAGAGTTGAGTTAGGAAATACTGTTGGGATACCTGAGGGAAGACTCATCCTTTATGCTGAATAAAGATGTGTACAGATTGTACCATGCCAGCTGTGTGGCTGACATGGATGTTACCCGGTCAGCTGTCTGCCCAGCCAGGAATCCAGGAATGACTCTGCCAGTAGCCATCAACATTAACTGAGATGAAATGGAGCAATACCATGAAAACTCTTAGGAGGTGATCAGTTTCTTGTTATTATATTCATCCGGGAAGGAAAATGGTCTGTTAATATAATTCAAAATAAAAACAACATACAGTCAGTAGACAAGACACTACTGGTGTTGTGTTCTTTATTTGTGGTCTGGAAAGACTTCTGTCGTAAGCACACAAACAGTGTTGATTATGCTGTGGATCTGCCAGTGAGGAAAAACAGTGAATTCTATTTGCTTACACAGATTTAAAACCTTGCTAATAAAGGAAGTTGTTCAACAGTCTGAGCAGGTCAAGACTGAAGGCTGCTGCAACATCATTCTCTTAGACAAGGATTCTGTCTCAGTTCTTAGATGCTGTAGTTATTGTTGCTGGCCAACAGTGCTTGAAGAAATTAAGATCTCCATCTTATACCCACTTTCAGTTAATGCACCCTCTTGCTTTATTAGCATCTCTTGCTTCGCAGTTGCCTCGTGTCTTTCTCTTATTTTGTTGTCTTGTTTGTCTCAAGGTTTTTTCCCATCTTGGGTTTGACATTCCTGCAGTGATTAGAAGAAGAATGTTGTACTCATTAGTCTCATGTGGATATTTAGAGAATCAAGACTTTTCTCCACTTTTGCTAAGTATATTAGTCATAGTCTGTCTCCTTTCATGATGTTGTTTCCCTGTCCATTTAAAAATCAGATGGTTGGCAGCATAAGGAGACTCTTCCCTTTTCACCTCAGTGGCTTGAATATATTTTGGTTTTCCGCCGGCACTTCATGTTCTATTTGTATCTTCAGCATCATGTAAGGCATGACACCACCACATAAATCAGTACAAGTATGTGTTTAATTGAAGAGATAAATAGGTCTCTGGGGACAAGGTCTTTTATATTGCTGGCTGGCAGATGTACTTTCCAGGTCCTCCTCCATGTTCCTGTTGGAAGAAGACCCATCAGAATGAGGCACTGTGCTACACAGGAACCAATAAGAAGGAGATTTATTCTGAAGTGAAGCAAACATTTTATGTAAAATCCATGCGATACTTCAGCACAGCCAAATTTGAAAGTAGAAAGGAATGCACAGCTTTTATTGAAATCACATTGGTCTCAGAGGGAATGCAGGGGAAGCATAAGCACAACACTAAGGAATTCCATTCATGGAGCTGTTTGTTAAGGTTTGTTTGGTTTTTGGATCCTCAAAGCAAACCAGTGATCTTTGCAGTGGAGTTTCAGTCTTCACTGTTTTTGTTGAAAGCTTTGCCATTTTAAAGAGAAGATAATTTTGCAAAATATATCAAAATGTCAGGTGATGCTCATGACTTCATTAGGAAGATAAGCATCTTAATTCTTAGAAAATAAATCCTGCTGGGTGGGATTCAAGAGAAAGCCTGATGTCCTGAATTCATCCATCAAAGGAATTATTATTTCTTCACTGAATGGGGAAAATGTAATTACGCCTTTTTATTTTGCCGATGAAGTTTCATGGGCAGGTTTAATGATGGTATGTGCATGCCAGGTGAAGCCTCATAATTTGGGTGTGACCTTAAAATACAACCCTCTGGCTGTGAAGAGATCTTCACAGGAGACTGTAGGTGGGGCAGAAAGTGGCCTGACTCAAATACCCCTTAGAGATGGCTATAGGATATATATTTATGCTTTACTGCACTGATTCTTAAATGCTATGCTGTGTTTGGAACTGCACAGGCCACGAACAGCCAAGGTGGGCAGTATGAACACTCCCTCAGGTGTTTGATGCAGCTGTTAAGTGTCCTGAAATACACCAAAATTCTGGTCTTCTGCCATGCAGAAGGTGGCCTTCCAAAGTCTGTGGATGACTCTGCTGAGGTGCACGTGCTGGTGGTGGTCTCTGCTGACTCACCTGCTCTCTAGGGCTGGCACTGCTCAATCCACAGAAGCAACAAACCAGCTGCTTAAGTTGAAATGCAAAAACAACCCAAAGTCTGGGAGAAGAGTCTGATGTGGAGCCATGGGGAGCTGGCTGAGCCTGCCCATCTGTCACATGCCAGAGGGCTTGATGTGCCTTTAGCTGGCACTGTGACTGGGATGAAATGTGGCTCTGCAGGGACTCAGGCACGCCAGGGGCCCCCAGCCTGGCCAAGGTGGAGCCACAGGGTAGAGCAGAGCTGAGGTGGGGCAGGCTGAGGTGACCGGGCTCTTCCCAGAGTGTAGAAGAGCTGTGCAGCCAATGTGCTCAATCAAGGCTTAGAAATCCTTCTACCTGGACGTGTAAAGTTCACACAGGAACCCTGAAGTTTTACTTTAATTAAGCCCATTGCAAATTAAAATGTAAAAATGGCTTTCTGGAGGTGGGCTGGGTATTCAATCATATGCTACAGTGTTGCTGTGAAACAAAGTAGTAGTAGTTGTGGAAGACTTCGCTCTATTTTATAGCCAACTGTTGTACCATCAATAGAAATGTGTTTTCACACTCTTGATAGATGATGTGTAAACTCTGAAATAACTAAAACCAAAATTTCTCCATACAGACCTAGTCAAAGCCAAATCAAAACAAGCAGTTCGAAAGTTTTACAACAGTGAATGTAACACATTTAATTGCTAGCAATTTCCACAGAGTATCTGCCAAAGTTAAAACAATATCAGCTTTCATTTCTACAGAATTAAATGCATGGCTTTCAATCTGGAAAGACAGACCTTTTCTGCCTTTGTTTGTTGGTTAATTAGGTGGAACAGCATAAATCACTCGAGCTGTTCTGTTGTATCTGGAATAATCTCTGGATAAGCAGCAGTCTGTAGTGAGTAGACTCCAGGGTCTGAGACTTGCTCTCAGAACTGTGTTAATGTGTAGTCAGTGCTGTAGATATGCTTTTTTTTTTTTCCTTTCTTTTTGTTGACTAAGACTGAGGATACATTTAATCTGTCAGCCTGTAGAAGGTCTGATATTATTCTTGGTTTGTCACTCCCTGCCCTGCCAAGATATTGAACAGGGACAACCTCGACACTGAAATGTGGCCACACAGTGATTGAGCAGGGGTGAGGCCAGGCCACACCTCACTTCAGCTATTTGCTTCAGAAGCAGGTTCCCAGGAGGCTCCTCATAGCTTGAATAGCTTATCAGTACAGCCCTGGGTCTCTGTCCAGCTCCATGGAACGGCCGATTCCTTGAGCCAGAGGCAGGGCTGTGCCAGCAGGCTGCAAAGAGCTCTGTGGTTCCTGACCACTGCCCTTAAGTGTTGGGAGCCAACAGTAGCCCTTAGGTCACCCTCAGACAAGGGCGACGGGCCTTGCTGTCTCTTTGAAGCTTTGCCACCCACCTGAGGAACGAATCCTCCCGTAATGCTGACTGTGTGTTGCCATGATCACCCTGTGTTACTGCGCTGCCCAACAGGCAGCTCTGCTCCCAGCAGTGCCTCAAGTCTCTGCAGGAGAGGGGAGAATTCGGCAGAGTGCCAAGGGCGTGGGTATCACGCAAAAGCCTGTTGAAAACAGAGAGAGACCTCAGAGAAACTGTTGGGATGGACTTCACAGCAGTGCAGAACTGGAGGGTCCTCTCAGGACACCACGTCTGCAGGACTGGATCACATAAATCCTTTTTTTGTGGAGGCTGGGCTCTCTTTCCTATGCTGTGGTGATTGTAAGGTTGTTCCAGAATGTGATAGCTCTAAGAGTTATAATTTACATCCTAAATGTGCTCACACCTGATTTATAGCCATTTATTTCATCTGTAAGTTAAAGAGTTCTCTTTCCTTCTGTGTGTTTGCCTTGACCTGCAAGCAAGTATATCCCCAGTCTGTCTTCATCTTTGAAAATGAACAAGTCAGAACGAGACGTTCTTGACTTGTTAAGCTTAGGAAAACAAGGTTTTAGTACTTTCAGACCAGTCTGATTGTTAAGAAGGTTTTAATGTATACCACAGCTTTGTTTACACTGAAGTGGTATCGGGTGCACAACAAGCAAACTGGCTGAACAGAGGGGACACACACCTGAAATAATGTGTGCTTTTCTTCATTTTCTAAGAATACAGTTAAGCTCTACCCATACATATTTCAAGGTACAAACATTTTGTAACATGTTTTGCAGCTACCTTTGTGAAAGCTCAGAGGATACATTGATGTTTTGTAAGAACCCAGAAACTGCAGTACAAAAGCAGTTCCTTCTTTCAAATTACTGCTGGGTTTTCTTAAACAACATGTGCCCTTTGAGAACTGATCTCTTGATCCATGGGGCACCTCTGATTAAAGACCATTTTTTGTTAGCATTTCCCAAAGGCATGTGATGCTCAGCATAAACTGAAGGTGGAGGAGCAGATGGTGGATGGCACAGGGAATGATTATGATGGGAATTAAGAGATTAATTGTAACCCTTTCAGCTGTTATTTAGTAATATGGCAGCCTGCCTTACACCACTGTGGGTTGCGCTGGGATTTAGATGTAGACACAGAACAGCTTAAATCTGAGATTATCTAGCATAGAAGTACAGTTACAGGAAAAAGTGCTTTAGGGAAGAAGAATACTACATAAAAGTTTTACTTTTGAGGAAAATGCTGGTTTGTGCTGCTAGAGGAGGAAAAACATTGTCTTTCTGCTGAACACACATAACCCTCTAAGGAGCAGCTTTGAAAAGGTGAAGGCTTAAAGACTATAATTCAACTATGCCTGTAGTCAAGGGTCTGCCAGTGTAGGCAATTATTTCTGTACCTCCTAAATTGTCTTCTCAGCATATAGTGGCTGTTCCATTTCTCTTCCAGGTTTTGATGGAGTGTTTGAATAGATGTATCTTGAATTTTTTGAGCTTTAGGCTACTTTTTATTTTTTTAGCATTTTCAGGTGAGACGTCAAAAGGCACATTTTCCCTGTAAGGGACACTTCCCCACCCTCCAACAGGGCATTGTGTTCCTGTTTTCCCAGAGATCCTGCTGGTTTTCTTTTGCTCAGTCTGCCCACAAAGGCTTCACGGCAGAGTGATTTTCCTCTGCAGTGCACAAAGCAGGGCCATAGTGTAAGGAGTGGTAGGGCAAGTCTAAACCCAGTCCAGACTTGTTTGCAAATAAACGACTGACAGAGTTCCAGAAGTGGCAGCAATGCTGGCATCCCTGGGTCAAAACTTTATTAAAGGCATTCCTAAGAAATTAGAAACGTCAGCTTCTTTGGGTCTCTCTACTCAAAGCTAGCACTTTGCATTTCTGCTACAATTTGTTTGTTGGGTTTTTTAGAAATGTATGGAACAGCAGGGTTATAATTTCCCAGACTTTGGAGTTCTGTCTTGACAGCATAGATCTAATGAGGAGAATGGGGTGAGAAGGATGAGGTCCAGGGAAGATCTGCCAGACCTGACTGGAAGCACCATCTGTTTCACTTTTGGTAACTAGGTAGAATTTCTGAGGAGGAGCCTAGATTTAGTGTTTATGAAGGCAGTTCAGAAAGAGCTGGATGGGTGTTTCAGCATCCCCTCACACCTGGGTGATAGGGAGGCCAAGAACATGAGCTTCTAAGTTTGCTATTGCATGGGGAGTCCCACCAGTACCAGTAGGATGGACAGACATCCAACTGCTGTAATAAAAAAAGGTTTGGCTAAGCTATAGGTGCACATTTCTATTAGTCGTGGTGCATGCACAAAGCAGGCCTCAGGGCTTTGGTTGCAAGGCAAGATTTTCTGAAAGAAGGTGGATAAAAACTAGGTCATATCATGTCTTGCCAGTTTGTCTCCAAGCCCCTGTATTTCACTATCAAAATACAACAACTTGACTGTAATTGTGGTGGAGGTTGCTGGGTCTTAACATAGTCTGCTGCAAGGGCACCAACAAATCCAGATCTGGCAGGATGACTCTAGTTTCATTTTCTGCCATTGAGTTAAAAAAAGCATAAATGTTGTAAATTCAAATAGAGCTCTAGAAAGTGTGTGGATTAATTTTTGCTGTATTGATTTTTTTGCCTTGCTGTGGTTGAGTGCAGGGAACATTGATTCATTTCCTTCTGATTTCCTTGCTTTGTGAGGAAGGAGTTTGAAAAGCAGCTGGAAGTGACAAGCTCTCTTCCTTCCACATAAAACAGGGAGCACAACGAGCTGTGGGCTTGAGTGCATTCTCAATGAAGTGATTGATCATAAACAAAAAGAGCTGATGGTGTCTGTGCCAGGTAGGGGCTGACAGGACACTTGGCCCTCTTGTTTCCAAGTCCAGCATCAAGTAGGGGGGTGAAATTTTAGTTCATGAAGAGCAACGCGCAGCTTCACACCAGGACGAAATGGGGTGGGAGCCCATCTGCCGCACAGATTGTCACTCTTCTTTTGCACTTCCCTCCAGGGTCTGCATTCAGTGCTGGAGAGGTCCAGTCAGAGCCCACCAGCGCCTCTTGGAGGTCTCCTGGCTGGCTGAAGGGATCACTGGTTGAAGGAGGACATAGTGTTTCTGTACTGACTGTTAGCTGTGTAACCCCCGAGCAGGAAAGCAGGTCGGGATTTGAATGTATGCTTGAACATGAAGAATAGGTTGGAGAGGGTCCAGTTCTACAATCTGTTCAGTTCCATGAACACAGAATATTTGAGCACAAATACAGGGACTTCCACATCTGTTGGTAGACTTATATTGTTAATTACAAGTTACATTTATAAATAAGACTTTAATAAAAGCAAAACCTCATTTTCTATGTAGTTTGTGCACCTGTGAGCTCTAATAGTAGCAGTTCACTTCATGCACCAGAGAACTATCAATATATTTTTCAGGGATTCTTGGCAGCAAAGCCTTTGCCTGCTGTATATAAACCTACCTGCAGTGTTAGCTTTAAGATTAGCACTCCTGTCCTGTGAAATGTTTAAAGCCTGGTTCCTTAAACTAAGGCTCCAAAGTCATCATGTAAAATAAAACTAGATTGCTTTAGTTGTGTTTTCCAATATCCATTGATGACACAGAAAAAAAAAAAAAGAGAGAGAAAAGTCCAAGATATGCTTATCCTTTCTAGATTTCTTGCATGATTGAAGGGTTCTTCTGTAGCTGCCGGGGACAGGATCCAGATGTGTGGCAGCAGGGCAAGAGCACAGCAACCCCCAGGGGTGTGAGGGCAGTGAGGAGAGTGAGGATGGGTAGCTGTGCTGGGCATCTGTGTCAGGGCAGCCTCACAGCTCAGGCATGTGGCCAGGTTAACTCTGCAGCAACAAAAGATGCCAGGCACGTGATCCAATGGGAATGGATGAATGTACAGATACCACAGACTGTGAGTAGGGTGAGAGCAATTGTCCAGCTTGGAGAACATGTAGAAAGAAAGTATGAGTTTGGTATTACCTGCCTCCTTTTAAGGAATATAGTCCAAATTATATCTGGTGATGTTGGTGCTCCCAACTGTTGAATTAACACAGGCAGAACAAATAAAGAAACTGGAGTAAGTTGTTTCAACTGGTGTAATTATTCCCTTGGTATTACATTTCCTGATTTTCTTGTCCTTTATGTTGTTTCATATTTAGGCGTTAGAGGATTGTTGAAATCCTCAAAGCTTTTGCTGGTTTGGGAGAAACTCTGCCTTCTGAACTTACTTCACTTTTGGTTCCAGTTCTGAACATCACACAAGAAAAACAGAATGCTTCATAGTTGGTAAAAGAAAATAAAAAAAGAAGACAGTTAACAGTATCACTCTGTTCCTTATAAACCAGGGAGCTTTATGCAAGTTTAGAGACAATGGTACAGGCAAAATGTGAGCCAACTTCTGAGTTCTCTGTCATGAGACACCAGGAGATGTGGCACAAGAACTCAGAGCAAACCGAAATGATCATCATGTAAATCCAAACATCTTGTGATGCATCACAAGATGACAGACTGCTCATGCTACAAGTATACAAACTTTTTCTTCTAAATTCACATATTCAGTCTTAATTACAGCACTGAGGGGCAGAAGAATTGATAATGAAGAAGGTTTGCTTTGATTCAGTGTTACACCAGTGACCTCAAGAAAGTTTAGCTGAGCCTGGTGCTTGTTGATGGCCCAAAGACCTGCTGTTCGAGTTGCAATGAAACATCTCAGCACACAGAGCTGCAGGTCTGGTAACTTGTTTAGCAGGATCCTCTGCCCCTTCCCTTGGGTGTGTCTTTCCAGCACACTAAACGTGGGTGAGGAGCAGTCTGCACACCCCCAGCCTCAGTCTGCACAGAGCAGGTGCTGCTCTGCAGTGATTTCACTGTTTCTGAGCTTAAACCGGGATTGTCTGTGTGGAGATTTTCTCGTACATGGACTCAGAAGAAGATGATAGAAGAGCCTGACTTGACCTTAGGAAGTGAGGGCAGCAGCCAGTGTTGGAGGGTAAGCTTTAGCCTTTCCAATGCAAATGAGCCCAGGATAAACAGACTGTACTATGGACGTGTTTCTCTGGTTGCAAAAATCAAGTATGCACAAACATGAGAAACAGCCTGGCAGCAGAGTTGAACTGCATGGGAAGGAATGAAAGCATGTGTTGTGGACATGACATCTGGGCTGGAAGGTAGTGATGAAACTTCTGCTGAGAACTGTCAAAGACTGTTTTCGTTTTTGCTTACTTGCTTTACTAAACAGCAGAAACAAATTCAAATAGTCATGTTTCTTTGTACTGATGGACATTAAACTTTATCTTAAAGATAAACTGAGGCTTTTTTTTGCAGGGGGGTGTGTGCGTGTGTAATTTGACATAGGGAGGCAATCCAGTTTTGTAACATGTTTGCTTAGTACAGTACAGAAATGTTGGAAACCCTGGCCTGGATACCTGATTTTACTGTGCACTTTCTGTGATTGTTGTACTGTTTTATCTCGTGTGGGGGTACTTGCCTCTGCCTGTCCAGAAGATTAGAGCCCTTCTGAGCCACTTCTTGTAAAGCACATCAGGCTCCTACACCGAAGGTGCCAAACTGCTGCTTCTAACAGTCTGTATTACTGAGGGGATTCAAGGGAAGGGTGACTGCTGTGTTTATCCTCCCTGTGCAAAACAAGGTAGTACAGGAGTATTCCCCAGAAACAGTTCTTCTGCACCCACTGGAAAAAAAAAAAAAATCTCTGTTGTTAATAGCCTTGTGTTTTCAATGTGTTTTGTGTAAGTATCCTGCAACTTAACAGCATTTGTGGGAAACCTTATTACCACAGCAAATCTGGATTGTTCTGTGGGATTCGCATAACTCACTCTTTCTGGATTCAGTGGCAGTCTGCACTTGCTGCTCAGCAGTACCTGTGCATTTCTGCCTTACCCCATCCTTTGTGAAGTGGTATTAAGTGCTGAGGCTTGCAATTGAAAGGATTCTTGTTGACATCCAATGTCATTCTTACTGTGGCACCCAGATCTGTTTTTAATGTCACAGGGGCCGAGCTAAGTCAAATTTTGTGTTCTCTTTTGTGAGAGCTTTGCTGGAGGTTGGTAGAGGGAGGTTGCTGAAATAGCTGCAGGCTGACAGGAGGGCGGAGTGGAAGGGGCCTCTGAAGGTCTCCAGTGCAGACTCCTGCTCCAAGCAGGGGGTTAGTTCAGGACGTTCTGGGCCTTGCTTCAGTCAAGTTAGGAAAATGTCCAAGAATGGAGATCCCACAGCCTCTTGGGCTCTGTTCCAGTATTTGATCATGCTCATTGAATATAATTAATACTTTTTTTCACAATTGGAGTGTTCCTTGTTGCAACTTGTGGCTGTTGCCTCTTGTCTTTTCATCATGTAGTTCTGAGAAGAGTGGCTCCATCATCTCTGTTAAAACAAAGCTTTGTGTGTCCAAAAAGCCTTTCTCTTATGTGTGTGTGTGTGAAAACTATTAAAAGAATTCAAACCACTTTGGGAAATGATGAACCATATCTGTGCCTAAAGGCAGTGTACTTAAAATCATGAACTCCTTGACTTGAGAGCACAGTGTGTATCACTGCAAATGAGAGCAAGTGAAAAATCACTCTGCCCAGGGAGATTTTTTTCATTTTACCTGTAATCAAGAGGCTAAAACAGAAGAGTTGAGCATTGATTCATTTAAGAGAAGAGTCCTGCAAGAGCAAGAAGCATTTAAAGCAGCGTGTATTAGCACTGATAATAGGGCAATGCTTCCAAAGCTGCTAAACAGCAATGGAAAAAATTACTACAGAGCCCCCTATCACATCACACATTAATACCAGAGTTTGACTTGAAAGAGTCTGATCGTTTCTATGCATCCTCTTAATACAGCTGTTTGCAGATTCCCATTCACTGAATAGTGCAAAGTACAAGATTCCCAAATTTAGGTGATTTAAAAATGTATTTGCTGTTCTTGTAGACAACCCCTTTAAAGCAACATTTTGCATAAATTAATTAAATTAAATTAAATGTAAGAGAAGATAGGATTTTAATCTAACCCAAATTGCTGGTGGTTCTGCTGAGCAGAATTGGTTCAGGCAGGTTAAACAGCAGTTTGCTCTTGCAGGTACCCTCCATTTTAAAAGAGTGAGGCAAGAGCCCCTGGCAGGTGGCAGCTTGCAGAAGGGCTTCAGCTGCTGACCAAAGAACTGGGAACAATTGTGAACCTGAAGAAAGCCCTGGAGAAACAGTTAATGGTGAATAAGAAACAAAGAGGAGTCCAGCTAGTCTGCAGAATAGGATGTAACCAAAGTGTTTGGTTACTAATACATTATTGGAATTCTGAATCTTAATGCAAAGAGTGTTCTCAGAAATTCTCCATGTGAAGACATAACTGTTCCCCTCCCTTGCTTGTAGGGAGAGGAAAGGAGCTGCCTACACCTCGGAGAGGTACCAGGCTCTGTCCTTGGAGGAGGAAGAGCTTCTTGCTGAGAGAATGGAAGGATCTTGAGGCTCCAAAGTGAGCTTTTAAATTTCAGCATTGTCTGGAGTGAGGGGGACTAATAGTTCCCTCTGAGAGCTGAAGTCCAGAATTTCTGCCTGGAGAGGGGTGCAGATACTGTAGTAGCTTCTGTGTCATTGCTTGGCTGCATCATAGGAGGCGACAGCTGCTCTTTGCTTCCTGCCCACAGATCACACAGTTTCTCTGTATCTCTCCTGGATAACTGGTTCTTGTCGTCTTTTCTGGGTATTAATTACTTGGAAACGGCCTTTTCTTCCTTTCCCCCAGTGTACTCAATCCCTACATCCATGTATCTGTGTGCACACAAAACAAAAATCTGTTTCATTCAATCTTGGCTTTATTTGGGTAAAACATAAAATGTTTTCTTCTCCTTGTCAGCCATGCATGTTTATCCATCCTGTTTGAAACACTTCTGTTTATGGCTGAAAACAGTAAAACTAAAACATTGACTTGACTGAAGATTAATGGATTTTTCTGTGCCGACAAGTCTTGGTTTTGCAAGATTGGTTTTAATTAGGTTACGCTTTTGTGTCTCTCTTTGTGATACTTCATGTAATAAGGTGAAATTGTATTGTTATTCTTAAAATAATACTGAGTACAATTTGATTCTCTCTCCTTATATGGCAAATGACTGTTGCATTATTGTCTGCTTAGATACCATCAATGCAAGAAATGAAACTCAGAAAAAAACCAGCCACAAGACAAGAGGGTGCTGTGCAAACACTGGTACATTTCACAATGAAAATATTTTGATGTGGCATTATACAAACCCACAAAATATCTTCTTTTCCTTCTTCCTTCCTTTCATTCAAGCAAGGCTTGATCGAGGGGCATGAATGACATTTCTAGAAGCAGAACTGGATTCAGAGGACCTCGAGTCATGCAGCAGAATGGGCTCTCTGGAGGAAATTGCCACTTTCTGTTCTTTGTTGTGGCCGAGAAGGCAAAGTTTAACAGAGAGGAAATGGGAAGGAATACAACCTTGAGTAGCTGCTTTTCCTATTTTGGGATTTGACTTGGCTCTCGCATTCAGTCATTGCAATTAGATATGGGTATAAGGTTATCCCATCATTTTTCTCAGAAACACTTTAATACTGTTTGCCTTTGATCTTGTTTTAACACTGCACTGCAGTGGAGATGGAAAGGATTAGTCTGGAATTTTTGTCTCACTTCAGTGTGTTCTTACACTGTCTATTATGTTCTTGTTGAAGTTTTGCAGAGTAGTTGTATTTTGACCCAGTGGGAATTGCAGGGGAGCTGCTTTAAAGATGCTGTCAAAATAGTCCTTTTATTTGGTTAAATTAGTAGTTCATGATTCTAGTAAATAGCACAAGAAATGGGGGTTAGACATTAAAAAAAATCATGGAAGTCCTGAAAAAAAAAAAATCATAACTGCCCTTTCTTCTGGATGTTTGCTATTTTATGTGAATGGATCATTTGACATGAGATGTGTCCAAAGCAAAGGAAAGGGAGAAACATGCATTAATGTATCGATGAGTGGTAACATGCAGGTAACGTACAGAACTGTGCACCTTAAATGCAAAGGGAAGATCTGCAAGACTGCACATTCCTTATAGTATATAGCATATATTACTTGGCAAGCATTTCTACACAGGAAGAAATAGATGCACTAAGCAATTGCACTTTTCTATCTATTAGTAACAGAAGTTTTCCCCAACCTGTTTGTTTTGTGCTTGCAGATTTCCTAGGAATTCCAGTTAAATACAGTTTCTGGTTCCTTTGTACATAAGAATACTTTTTTTCCATGTGAAATGTGAAATCGTAGGAAGTGGGTTAGATAAGGTATAAAGATAATTGGTAGCCCACAGAGGGTATTAAGTGAGTGAACATAAAATAACTCACTGGGTTATTACAGACCAGTGGGTTTATTCAGCCCTACCAGTCAAGGCAATGTATTGAAGAAAATGATAGTCCTTAACTATTACATTATTTAGTGGATAAAACTTGTAACTACATGAACAAAGGACATGAGACCTAAGCTACAACATAGTTGTTACTAAATCTAGGAGGTGGTTCTTCATGCACTTAATTTTGTTCTACAAGCATCCTTTTGAAATCTTTGAAAGGATGGTTGAAACAAGACTTTGCTATAGCCGGTGGAAATTCCAGCATCATGTGCTCGTGGGGCTGTAATTTGAACAGCACTGCTCCAAAAGCTAACACGAAGGACTTTTCCCTCCTTGTTGGAGAATCACACAGAAAGAAACTTCTCTGTGTGTTTATTCACTGCAGCCATCTCGCTGGAAGGTTGCAAAAGGCACCTCTTGGCTTCATTTCAAGTTGTGATTCATTTTAACACCTGTGATGCCAGTTAAGTATCTCTGGAGATAGAACATGTCCTGTGGAACTCAAACTGCATCCGCTGTTCCTGACTCTTAACAGCACCTCGCTCTGAAATGCACTGATGCTGACCTTGACTTCTCACAGCCCCAGTGAAGCAGTGTAACTGCAGCTTGAGTCACTGCCAGCTTTTAAAGATTGTTCCTATTTGCCCTTGTGTTTGACAGATTGATCTCAGACCAAAGCCTCCACAGAGCAAGGATGTTGATTCTCCTGGCTTTCATTATCGTGTTTCACATAACCTCAGCAGCACTGCTGTTCATCTCAACTATTGACAATGTAAGTGCCATTTCTTGTCTTTTTCTCTCAAACATGCAGGCGTTTATTTACTCCGTAAAAATTGAGTTTTTTTTCTCTAGTTGTCTTCAACTTGCTTATTGAACGCAGGTAAGGTGGAGCTATGGGACTTGGTTCAGCTGGATATGAGGAAAATGGGGGGGAAATCTACTGTCCTTTTGTGTCAAGTATATGAAGTCAAACAGCTCATGCTTAATGTGTGGGGATACTTTTAGTCCAGGTGTGCTTTGCCTCAGAAGTGTTCGTCCAAGATGCTCAGTTAAATCATGAGGGGCCCCACGAATGCAGCTGTGCCCATTCAGTTGAAGCAGTTTCAGCACAAAGTTTTAGAATAATTTCTATTGTATTCTTTTCAAATTTCCATTTTATTTTTCTAACCAGAAAGAATTTCCCTTCCAATATTTACATCGAGCTTTTAATTGAATTTTTGTCTTTCCAAAACAGCCCACTATCCTGGTCAGTAGTCTATGCCCTTTCTTTCTTCAAGAGGTTTGGTGTGTAGAAGGCTTTTGGGATGAAAAAATTTGCTGCTGAAAATACTTCACTGTTGAGTGAAGCTGGTTTGAATCCCACAGTCTTTTCCAAGACTGTGCTCCAAGTGAAATGATGTGTTACCCACAACTATTTCTTGCAAAATTGTACAAACTCAGATGTTATCTTTCAGTCAGCTGGTTGATTTGTTCCATGGAGGTAGGTCATTTTGAGCACTAGAGCAGGTTGTCTTACCCTGCTCCTTTGAATATTTAGAAAGCAAGGACAGTGAGCAAAGCAACTTATTCTTAGTTCAAGTCTGCTGCATACAAACCAAATTATTACAGAAATAAACCCCTGCTTTGCCATTAGCTACTTTCTAACAATTGCAAACGTAAACTCTGCAACCACCTTCAGAGGCTTTTTATAGTCATGGCAATAACTCTGAGAAGATTATATAGTGTTCAGAGCTGAAATATAACATTGAACTTGGACTGCAAAATGCAAATGAATGGCATCCTGAGAAAGTAATGCTTTTTCTTAAAACACAGCATTGTTATTACACATATTCCTGCTACCATAATATACTTTTTACTGCAGTATTGTTTGCAAAGCTGCACAGTAAGCTGTGAGGCTTCTGGAATGTCTGTTTAAGCAGCAGATCCTACCAGGAGTCATATTTAAAAGTCATATTTTGCACAACTCTAGTCAAAACAAAGGCCTGGGTAGCTATTGGAACGGGAATGGGTTTCCTGAGGAAATGCCACTTGTGTGGAGTGCTTGTCGTTTTCCAGGCTACCATAAAAATCTGTTCAGGCACTGCAGTGCCATTTTGCCTTGATTATTAAAACCTCAAAACAGAAATACCACAGGAGGATCTTAATTTGTCAGATGCCAAAGTGTTCATACTGCATTTGTCCATTGACAGCATAGCTGCATTACATTGAGATTTATTAAATCAGTGCCAGGAACCAGAATATTTATAAAGGATTCTGTTTCACAGATGCATACCCTGCTGTTTCCTGCAAATTAGCAAATGCTGTGCCTTCAAGGAGGTGTGCATCCTAAACAGGGTCTGGATGTACAAAGCAGATCTTGTCTAGGTGTCTTACAGAGAGAGCAGTCACTGACTACCCAAAATTTCTGCCCAAACAGTGGAAATCCCTTGTGCTGTGGGATGTTTAAGATTCCCTTTCATACCTTACAGAGGTCTAAAATGAGAATGACATGTGGATGATACACTCCGTGTTCCAAAATGCCATTAAATCTCAAATTTAGTTTGAGTGGTTAAGTATCAAAAACGAACAGAAAATGGTTCCAGCTGATGTGCAACTGGTGGGCAACTAAGGAGTTTTTTTGGATTTTTTTTAATTTTTTTTTCCCTGTAAGATTCCTTTACTTTTATTTTGCAGGCCTGGTGGGTAGGAGATAACTTTTCTACAGATGTCTGGAGAATGTGTACCACGAATACTAGCACCTGTCTGGCTATTACTGATCAGTTCAGAGGTGAGTGTCTCTCCATGCCTATGTCTGTTCCTTTAGCAGGTCTGGTGAAATGGCTATGAAATTTGCAGGGGCAATAATGTAATTGTTCAAAAATCTGCATGCTCTAACTGCACAGGTGTTCTAAAAACCTTAATACTGGTTTTTCAGTTTGGAAAAGCAGCTGTTCCAACAGTTTCTGTCGAGAGGAAAGAAGAAAGAACTGTCACATGCACTTAATAGCCCAGTGCAAGAGAGTAAACACAAACAACCAACAAGAAGTGCTAAAGGGTTGTTAAAAAATTAGATCAGGTAAAAACAGTAAAGTTATCTGAAGGTGACTGAAGTGACAGAATTTGCCTCAGAATTGAACTTGCAAAGAAGAACCTAAAAGAAGTGCACAAGAAGGTGGGGAAAAGTGGAAGAAAGAACACAAGCTGGAGTTTTAACAAAGAGGCCTCAATATACAACCCAACATAACATCCTGCTTTACCAGAACTAAATGTGTTCCCATTTGCTTTATTTCTGCACTTTCAACCTGGGTGTATATTGAAGAGGTAGATAATTCTAAGAGCTGTGTACCCATGAAGTGATTTTGCTTTTGAAGCATCCCGTTGGTTCGGGGCCTCTAACCTGCAGTGAGATGATCCATTACAGACAGACATATCTTGGCTAACACAGATTTAGGGGTTTGCATCTGAGGTACTGCTGTGCATCCACTGCAGGCAGGTCCCCAAACTCACTGGCAAACTCACTGTTCAGCTGGGACCAGCACAGTCTGAGCTGAACCACCCTAAAGCAATGCACAACTTGTTTGCTGTGTCTGCTGAACTCCTGCTTACAGGACGCAGCTCTGCCCCTCACTGCAGGAGGAGCCAAAGAGAGAAACTGTTTTTAATCAAGGCTGCTTTTGTTTCTGCAGAGTATCAGTCGATTCAGGCTGTTCAGGCTGCCATGATCCTATCTACTATCTTCTGTTGTGTGGCATTTCTGGTTTTCATCCTTCAACTCTTCCGTCTCAAGCAAGGAGAAAGATTTGTGTTAACCTCAGTCATCCAGCTCCTGTCGTGTGAGTGATTTTTCAACACTTGTAACTTCAGTGATGTTTTCATGAAAGTAGGAAAGGGAAGGGGAAAAAGGTTTCAAAAAGAATGAGGAACTTGTAGGGCTCCTGAGGCTGTAGCTTATCCTTCATATTTGTTTAAACAGTGAACTGCTCCATTCTCTAATACTGAGGCAGTTAAAACTTGGACATCATCACTGCTCAGGATAAAGTAATTTAAACTTGGAAGGGAAAGAATTTGAGATTCTGAACTTCTTGAACAAGTTAAATAACTCTGTAATTGTTACAGGCAGGTACTCCATTTTTTGTCAGTCTTTAGAACTACCCAGATGTTCAGAATTGTTTTCTGTTCACTGCAAATGACACAGATACACAAAAGCACTTCAAATATAATCCATGCCAAAGAAACTGGGAATATGTCCTGAAATCCTTCCAGGTTAGTCTGAGGATGGAAAACAAGTGTCTGCAAAGAAAGGACATTGGTGGAAGCAGCTGACAGTGAATAGTTTTATATATATATTGATAACATTTCAAGATGCTAAACTTAACTGTTTTCTTCCTCCTCCAGGTCTGTGTGTTATGATTGCAGCTTCCATTTACACAGACAGGCATGAAGAACTGCACCAGAGCCATGAATATAGGATGGAAGTTTCTAAAGGCCAATATGGCTATTCCTTTGTCTTAGCCTGGATTGCATTTGCCTTTACCCTGATCAGTGGTGTGATGTACTTAGTATTAAGGAAGCGTAAATAAATGTCAGCAGCTAGTTATTTCTGTCACTGCAGTACAAAACCAAATTCCAGTAACCATTTTGTATATAACCCTTTACATGGTTTTGTAGTAAAGGTATTGTTTCTCTAAAAATGTACTGTGTTCTTGGTATGAAACAAATGACAAAAAAAAAGAAGGCAGGTGAAATGGGATGCCTGGCACCTACAGGGGTCGGAGCAGGACAGAGCCAAGTTGTTTCTTTTCCATATTTCATCATCATATAAATGGTTTTCCCTTTACCAGGCATTAAGATTTTCTTCCTGGCCTCTAGTTGATTACAAATAAAGCCCGTGCAAATTAGTTTATAAGCAATATGCTGTGTTCCTGGACCAGAGGTATCCCTTTGGAATGTGTTAAATATAAGGGGGTGTAAGAAAACGAGGCCCCGATCACGATGAAAAAAGGAAAGAATTCTAAAGCCCAAAGCTGCACTCAGAGTGTCTGTCCTGGCACGGGACCAGTGTTCTGCTCTTTGTAAAGTGCAGTAAGTGTCATCAAGTTTTTATTAAAACCACTTGCTTTGCAAAAGTAAACAAGTCCTTTTTGTACTCCAGCAAATGTTTCTCTTGATTCTCTTTCACGTTTAATTTAAGCACAGAGCCTTTGGCGGGAGAACTCACTGGCAAACTCACTGTTCAGCTGGGACCAGCACAGTCTGAGCAGTTAAGGAATACTCCACTCCAGTCCTGAATCCCTTTATTTTCGACTCGTGTGTAGCCTTTCTGCAGGGGAGAAGAGGAAAACAAGCATCACAGTGCCTTCATCTGCAGCTTTCCAAGCAAATTAGTGATCAAACAATGCTAAATTTAGGTTTTTACGGCCAAACTCAGCATGTTTATTACACTGGGCTTTTATCACGTAGTGATTTCATGGTTAATATGGCCTTTACAAAAGCATTCCCTCAGTCTGCCCATTAGGAAATTGGCCTTTAAAAAATTCATTTTAAATTCTTTTGTGGATTTTACTGGAACTAAACACTGCCACTAAACAAATCAGACTGCAATTACTATGCTTATGAATTCCAGACTAGGTTTTCAAGATAAAATGACTTGCTGGTTTTTATTTTTCAGTAATTTTGTGAGCTAAATCTGTGCTGTAATACCAGGCTTAGCTGCTCAGCAGTGCAATCCTGGCTTTGGCTGATGGTGATTTTGGGAGTTGGGAGATCAGTGTGGAGAATGAATGAAGTGGCTTTTTCTGGTTAGTCACAGCTTTGATGCTCAAGTACAGATTTGACTTTTTAAAAGCTCTGACCATTTATTTATTTCAGTATATTCACTAGAGCTGGCCCAAGAGTAGAATAGGTTTTGAATGAGGTATTTAGAAGAAATTCAGTATCACAAAGTCATGTAGCTCTACTGGAGTGAATACTCACTACATTATACATCAGTTAATGGATAATGATGAGTGATGTAGTAAGATAGTGAATTACCTGATTCCTTCAGATTTATCCTTGATTTATCACAGAGTAAAAAGCTCAGGTGCATAATTGTATAGGAAGGGTCTCCAATGTGAGTCATAGGTCACAGAGTTCCATCTTCATTCCTTCAGCATCCTAACATGATTTGGCCTGTGCTACTTGCCTTTTTTTGGGAACAAAGAAATCCCAACAAGACTGTTAAAAATTTAGGATGAGCAAGGACAACACACTAAAATATCAGTGAAAAACCCAAATCAGTTTGAAGAAAATGCATTCTCCCCAGACTACCATAATGCTGCAGTATTATGTCATGTTTTTTCCTCTTAGTGGGAGTGCTCCGAATTTGCAGAATTATTACCCTACTTTTTAAAAAAGTGTTTTTACAGTTTGCTGAATACATTTCAGGTTCAAAACCTGAATTTTTGCTTCCAAGCAGAATTTGTCTTCAACAAATAGACGCAGGTTTAAGGATGAAAGAAGACAGACTTATTAGCCAGGCATTTTGCTAGATTTATTAAAACATGAAAAAGGGAAATTCTTAAGCAAATATGGATTACAACTGACTTGTACCTAGAGGACAGTCCTGTAAAATTATAAGTTAGCTGTTATACCACTGACTTGCAGAGATGTTTCAGTTTCTTGTGTTGATCATGCTCAGGTCATTACAGAGCAAGTATTTAAAATACAGATGTAGATATACATGAAGACACAGATTAATTCCACATTAAAGCTCTGTCCCTTTAATTAAACACAACAAACGTGATGCCACATAGAACAGACATTCAGGAATGTTCTGCAGAGCAAAACCACAAATAGCAAACCAGTGAACTAGAGTTTTAGCAGGACAAACATATTTTAGGATATTCTTTCTACCTGATATGCCTTTAAAATATACAATTTTCTATACTCTATATATTCTGAAATGTACATGAAAATAAAACATTCTTGTACTGTAACAGCAAACATTTAGCAATCTGACCTTGTCTTTAAGCTTGGAATATATTTATACTATGCTGGATGAGAAATAGATGAGTATTTGTGTGAACAGGTAAAATTAAATTCTTCCTGCCTCTACTAGAACCACAAGCTATTTTTGTCCTTTGTTGAAGTCCTTGAAGGGTAAGCAGAGAAAATAGCAGTATATTGAACCTCTAAATGTCTGGTGTCAGTAGCTACTGAGTAATGCAGGATCCACAGATGCCCTGGAAAGTAGTTTCCTTGTAAGGGTTTTGTTATTTTTCATCATTTGTAGAAACAGCCATGTATTTAAGATGAGGTTGAGTGTAATGAGGAGAGTGAACTGTTACTTTTGTATCTGCTCTGGTCCAAAATTCAGGTTTGCACCGAGGAAACAGCAGCACACACAGGTTCGTACAGATCCATTCAAAACATTCCCCCCAGCTCCCCAGAAATAATTTCCCAAACCCCATAAAACTTCTCCCTTCTAATCATGGTGAACAAAAGGAAAAAGCCCAAACTATTAAAATATTCCTTAGCAGCTGTGACTCTACCTTGACATTTTTTACCCAGCAAGCAAGCACTTGAAGTACAGGGAACAATCTTGGAAAAACAATCTAAAGTATTCATGTCAAGATACTTTAAAAAAATACATATATATGTTTTTCTTTATGTATTCCATCCAGGACAAGAGAAAATGTAGTTGTGCATTATTTTGCTATGAGATACCTTTAAAAAACCAAAAGCTCAGTAGGTGATAGGATCTGTGCTGCTTAGACATTAACTGGGTTTTTTTTACCCCAGCTACATCAATAATTTATGTGGTGCTTAATGTAGTCAAAATAATGGAGGGACTGCAGAGCTGTTCTTACCCCGAGCATTATGGAAACTTGTGCCACTTAGCTAAACAGACAAAACTAAAGAATCCTTCCTCTAATTTCTAAAATCAGGAATAAGATGAGCCACTACCTTTTCAAACACTAAAGAGAGCTGAGATCTCTAAAATCATAGTTCATCAATGCTACTGAAATAATGAAGCTGAAAGTTTTATTTTTAATTTCTACCATATGTGCACTAATCCCCTCTAAAGCAGTAAGATGAAAGAAAATGAAATGTGGAAGTAAATTAGTTTTAAAAACAAGACTTCATTTCCAAGGCCATAGAATCAAACTTACAGAGTAATGGAATAACATTCATGGCAGTCACTAACAGCTAAGAAACATTTAAGGAAATGAATCCTCTACAATATAAATGTCATAATACAAATAACACTTTTAACTTGAAATTCACTTCTAGTAACAATATAGTACGGAACAGAACAGTATCAGACCACTTGGCAAGGTACTCTGGGTCTCCTGAAGAGTTTTAAAAGTAGTTATAGACTGTGTATCACAAACTGGTCTGTCACATCCACATAGATCTTTTCACTGAACAAAGAAATGAGACTTCTTGGGATGATAACCTGTGGTAACAGAAAGGCACTGGAAGTGGCAAAGCCCTTATTTGGCCTATTTTCTTCCAATGTGATGCAGAATTATTACTGAGATTTTAACGGAGCAGATCCAGGTGGTAACTGTATAGGGAAGCACACTTTGGATCAGTTTTTCTGAGGGCCCATGGCAGTGCAATCCACTTTAGATTTTACACAAAAGCCTCTTTTAGTTTCAGGATTCTGAGGAGGGGTTTCGAATTTTTCAGCAAGCTTTGGACAAAAGGCAAGATGTGGATCCTTGGAGGAAGATGAGGAAATTGCTTGAAAGTCTAGGCACCAAGACAAAACCAGCTGTTAGTGCGACAACAATAACGAATACTAACTTAGGTTCATGTAAATACATAAACTGAATTTGCTGCTGTGTATTTCCACACTAACAGCAGTGGCCCAGATTACCCCATGTTCATATATTAATAATATTCAGCATGTTGCTGATGTTTCCATCTGTCCAGGAAGATTTTCCCTGAAATAGAAAACACTCCTTACACACCAGTAGTAACAACTTAGAATCACAACTTGTGTGCTGTGAAAGGGAGTGCTGAAGAAGTTGCTGTTACATCTAGAGGGATATTTGTTTATTTTGGATCGTTACTGCACTGCCTGAGTTTCTAAAGGGAGGTTTGTGCGTGTGCTCTTTTTTAATCCCTCCCAATAAATTTAGCCCAAAAGTCACAAACTTGTGAATGTTCTTAGTTACTTGGTTTTAAAACAGGTGTACATTGCACAGACGAGTAGAACTGCAGATGCCTTCACGGGATTCACTGCTATAATAAATGTCAACAGGTATGAAACAATCCTGACGATACCCAGACTGCATCAGAACCAACAGATTTGTTTAGTGAAAACAGAACCAACAGATTCTGGTCTGTTTTACTGCTGCTGCTTGAAGAAAGCTTTTGTTCCACTTCTCTTCAAAAAACGCCCAGAAGTGAAAGTTGTGTTTCTAAAAAACAGACAGTTGAGTTGCTGTCATAAATGCTGAAGTTCAGAGAACTTAATTTAGACCAAGTAAGACCATATTGTTACAAAGGAAATGGTAGGAAAATAACGTGTGCACTGCTTTAGAGACTCAATCTTCTTAGCCTGTATCAGCAAGAAGTAAAAAAAGTGCCATATTCTCTTGAGGGTTTTTTTTTAATATTACTTTAGATATTTTTATTTGCTTTTTAGCATGAAAATCTTACGGTTAAGGTATCAGTATTTAAGAATCAAAACTGTTTTGGAAGTCAAGAGCCTAAAAGCTCTTGGGGTAAAAGTTTAAATCCTGTTGTCAAATAATGTTTTTACACATTTTTAGGCATGACAGATTTGGAAGTGGAGGGAAGGAAAGGAAGGAAAAGGCAAAGTAGAGAGAAAAGAAGATAAAAGGGGGAAGGACAGCTGGAACAGGTTTGGGGGTTTGGGGTTTTTGTGTGTTTGTTTCTGACGATGGTACCTCCTGGCATCCCTTACTTGCTTCTGTCGAAAAAGGTTTTACTGTTCCAATCTTGTTACAATGGAGCCTCCTCGTGGCCGAAGACAAGCCTTCTCCTTCAAAGCCCAACTGTTCAAACACTGTTCCTTTCCCGCTCGAAAAGGTCTTTAAAAAGCTTAACTTTCCCTCAAGCTCTAACCATCCCGCGGGATGCAAATCCACAATTTAAACTGAGCTTTGGCCAAGGGAAGGTCCATTTTGGGGTGGGCTAGAAATGGCTCTGTCAGCTGATCCGACTGAGCCAACTCCTGATCTGTTCTCACAGAAGCCACCCCTTGCAGCCCCCGAGACCACAACCTTCCCAGGTAACCCCGATGCAGCAATGGACAAGGTGTTGTGCTGCCACAGAATTATCTTCTCCCTATGGTTACCTCCATTTTTTACATTAGTTATGCCTCAGCCATTAAATTTAGGGAGATGCTGAAAAGTAAACTTCAGAATTTTTCTTGTACCTTCACTGTAATTGGGGTTTCCTTCTTTTGCATGGATCATCTTGAGTTTTCTTCCCTTCCTTTCGTTCTGATAAAACAATGAAGTATTTCAGTGGAAGGCTTCTATTAAGTGTCCACAAGACTACTTTGCAGAATGGAACACTATCTGTTAGATTCCTTACAACAGAAAAAGTATTTTAAAATTTTAAAAAAAATTTAAAATTACAAGTTATATATCCAAAAGTTCAAGCAAGTAAAAGCAACACTTGATGGCTCACAACAAACTGTTCAGAACATCATCTAATTGCTCGAGGTCATTTCTTAAAAGCATTCACAATTTAAGCTTGTTTTAAAACCTCCAAATGAAAATTTAAATTTTGAGGCTTGAAAGCATCTCACTGAACCTTATCTTTTTTTTTTTTTTTTTTAATCCTGAATTTTTGGGAAAAGGCCAGGAAGATAGGAAACTAATTTTGTAAAGCAAGTGAAAGCCTTTAACAAGAGGACAAGACTGCATGTTTGTCACATGCAATTATTTTATATTTTAAGATGTGAAAGAACAAAACTACTGAAATTCCAAAGGCTTCTTTTACACAACCGTATTTCTGTAAAAGAGGGATTTTTTTTTTCATGCAATATATGGTCAGCATGAAACAAGAGGCTGACAATTCACAGAACTACTTCTCCCATAAGATCAGCTATAAGATTTTCAGCACAACAAAATATAACCATGCTAAAGACATGAGAAATTCCCGTTCCTCGTAACAATCTGATGTCCCTACAAAAAGGAAGATGTCTTGTAATCTTACCATTTTAGTACGAATGTATCAATGCCTCCCATGAGAAATACTAATGTATTAATAGCTACGTTACTGATATTTTTATTTGCTGTTCCATATTTTCAATTTCACTGCCTAAGGAAGTGGTTTTCAGCTTGCACTTCGTGGCTCCAATGCAACAGGTTGACTAAAGAGCTGATGGAAGGTGTCAACACATGTAAGTGTCCATGCCCTCCTCTGAGGCTGTTTAATCAGAAAAAAAAACTATGTTGTGGTCTAAAATTTTCTGTTCCTTATGCAAGCAATAGCAACTGTCAAATACAACTGTCAAAGCCATGAGGTTTCAGTCCAAGCAGCATTAGTGCCCATGTTAGCAAATGTACCTGCATCCCACCTGAGCAACAGCTGGCTTTGAGAACGCTTTCCCCTGAGCTGCTACCACACGTTCAGCATATTTCTCCAGTTTTGATACCTTCTTCTGCAACAGAAAACAAACACAGCAGTTAAGAAAACAGTTGACCTGAAAGCAGGAATTTGTGTATTAATGTCATATGAAGAGTAGACAGTGAAAGAACAGCAATGAACAAAGGCTAAAAATAGAACTATCAGCTTATCTTTATGTTGCACAAAATGAAAAATTTGCATACTTTTGGGGTCTTTAAGGTACCATAATATTCATATGGGATTCACATGTAAAATACTCCCAACAGTTATGCAGAGACACTTACCAGTAATGTTTTAGTTATTTCTTCATGGGGATTTGTGCATTCCAGTTGCTCGACTCTTCTCTTTAAACTTTCTAATTTTTCATTAAACAGGTCAGCATTTAAATCCATCTGCTCACCAATCCTAAGTCTGATCTAGAATAAAGAAATGCTGTGTTTCAAATCTAAAACCACTGAAATGACTATACAAAACAAGTGGCAAATTTAAAATTTAACGGAGTTTTGCCAGATTTCTGGCACCTAATCAATGAATTCAGGAGCCTCTGCATTCTCAAGTGTGTGCACAAATATTTCTTTCCAATCCTGCTGACTTTTCACCCAAGTCTGGCTCCTCAACCTTCCTACCAGCACCAAACATTACCTAAGCTCTGTGTCCACGCCTCCTCAGTACCTTCCTCCCACCTTTTTACCCAGAAGTACCTCTGTATCATCAGGGACTGACTGCTGGAGTCACAGGGGTAACATACATTGGGAATCACCAGGCTGAAAGCTCATTTTCATGGAAAAAAGTGCTGGAATTAAGATGCTTCAGTGACATACAACAGTCATAACAATGCTCTACGCAGTGTAACATGGTTGAACTGTTGGAGTTCTAGTCACATCACCAGAAAATAATGAAATCATGGCTTCTACTGAACACAGTGGGCGTATGACAGCAATTTCAAGACACCTGACCAGTGTTTGATTGTTAGTTCTTTGTCTTTAGAAATTTTTTCAGGAGCAACTGAATGGAAGTGGGCAGTTTTTCCCTTGACTGAAGGTGCATAAAGAGTTCAGAGTTCTCTCATCTACCTTAAAC
The DNA here is from genome assembly GCA_013399855.1 of Oxyruncus cristatus. Classification (NCBI taxonomy): domain Eukaryota; kingdom Metazoa; phylum Chordata; class Aves; order Passeriformes; family Cotingidae; genus Oxyruncus; species Oxyruncus cristatus. The sequence continues at coordinate 830,984 of VXAY01005595.1, forward strand.
ACTATGCTGCTTATTCTAGGTCTCCAACAGTAACACCTCATAAAGAACTATTTAAGTGGAAAGAAATTAAAGAAGAATTTTCATATATTTTCCATAAATCGATATTATCCCTCTGAGTAATCCCTCCTGTTTCTATCTTCTGGAAAGTGCCTCAGTCCATCCTGTCTAAAGCAAATTATCAAATGCATGAGCACACTTGCAGTCTAACACACTTTCAAAAAGTTAATAGTCAGATCCACTCACAAAACAAGTATTACTTCACCTAAAATATGCCAAGAATGAGATGCATCCATATGTAAATTTTGTTTTATATACCCCAATCAAAACAGTTTAAAACAGTTTAAAGCAGTTTAAAATTTCTGTGAGTAGAGGATGCACTCAAAATAACTTAAGTATTTTCTCCCCTCCAGACACCTGTTTGTATTCTCCCCAGAAACAATTACCAATATTTGCTAATCTAAACCATCAGTTCTCCCCAGAAATAGACCTCCAGTTATAAACAGGGTCGTCTCATCTGTCTTAAAGCACATACAAAACAATTCAAACACTCAAATCACTGCATGTTACCTTTTCCACAAGAACTTCTTCATTTTTGGAGATTGTACAAATACTCCCTTTCTTGCTTTCTTTTGAAATCTTAGTACTTTTCCACGGGGTATTTTCTTTGCTTACTGACATTACCCACTTTGTTTGAGCGTCCCCTGAGGGAAAAAAAAAACAAAAAACCAGCATCAACCTTTCAAACTTATTTCTACATTACAGCAGAAATAATTACAACTGAGGGCAGTGGAGGGAGGACTTGTACAATTCAAATCACTTGATGTTCCAGTGAGGTTCCAAACTTAAATTGCTGCAGTGGTTTGATTTTGAAATAGAACTGGGACACAGGATTTTGTGCAACGAGAAACAAAACCCAAACCTCAGACAAAAGCCTGAGGAGAGGGAAGAGGAGGCCAGAAACAAGATCAGGTTGCTTCTATTAATTTTCTCAGTACTAAACTGCATTAGGTTCTTATGGAAAAGTATTTTATCCCCTAATTTTTTCCTTTCGCAGTGACAGAAAAAGTGCAATCTTGAGACGAACGAGACCACAAAGCTTTTTTTTTTTTTTTTTTTTTCTTGTTGAAATAACGC
>VXAY01005595.1:832143-854742 GCA_013399855.1 Oxyruncus cristatus
CTGAAATAACGCTGAGATGCGCCTGAGGGTTTTTCCTACCTTCTTCTGGTCCAGCGCCTCTCATTTCTGCTTTACCTCAGAGCTTTCTGACCAGCCCCGGAGGTGTTCAAAAGGCGTCCGCGTCTGGCCCGGGGGCACACGGGGGGCTGTGCAGGGCAGGGGGACGGGCGGGACGGCCCGAGCGCGGGGGCTGCTGCGGGCGCTGACCCGCCCCGGGGGGCCTGGGGGAGCTCGTCCTCCCGCCTCCATCAGTTCTGACCTGCAGAAAACTCTTCTCGGCGCTGCCGGGGAGCGACGGCCACCAACTGAACCAGCAGGAGTTTCACCCCGGCCTGAAGAGCTTTCTGCTGAGGGTGGCACCAGGGCGCTGGTGGTGGGACCCCCCCCGCTGTAAAAGGCCCGGGCACCAGCGGCGTTAATGCCGCGGGAGTTAAGGGCGCTGCGCTGGGCGCCCTGGGACGAGGGCCAGCCGGGCCAGCGCCGTTCTGCGGCTCTGTGGCCTCTTTGTAACGAGCCAAAGCGGCCCAACCCAGTTAGTTAAGACACATACTGCGCGGATCACACAGCCAGGGTGAAAACCCCATTTATGGTCCGATGAAAGACCGGGGGGGGGAGAGGAAGGGGTGTGGTGGTGGTCCACAAAGACCCCCAAGAAGTCGCCGAGGCAAAAAAAACAAGTACATATATGGAAGATCATGGAGTGTTCTGTCGCCGCCTATGTAACTAGTGTGTATATTTCTGGCTGATAAGTACTGGTACCCTCTTGAGCCAAGCATGCACCTTGGGTGGACTTGTCCCCTGTGCATGTGGCGCTATAACAAAAATAATCTGTGCTTCTTAACACTGTACTGGTGCTGGGGAATTTATTCCCCATTTTCAGCAACACTGTGGAGGCTTGTCCTGTGCCATATTGCTTTGTGAGCGAGTGGGGGCCGTGGACTGGAGTTGGGTCCAATCCCAGCCCAATTCCATGTTTTTTTTGCCCCAGCTATGTGATCTCAGAGAAAGGACACAGAATTTGGAAGGAAGTTTTCCAAGATACTTATACATTAGAGGTGAAATTGGGGACATACATCTTCCTCACGACAAATCCCAGCGACAGGAATGATTACTTTTTTTCTGTAATGGTTCTACTAGAAATGAGTGTTACTAAAAGGCTGAGGTGGATTTAAAAACAAGAAGCCCAACCAGGTGTAGGAAAGAAGGAAAGATCTAGAACAACATTTTAACTCTGATGATAGTTACTATTTTTTTGGTTGACAATAGATTTTCTTTTTGATTCTGTTCTTCTTGCTGCCTATGACAAATCAGAATACGTTTTTTCAGATACTTTCCCTGTTTCCTTGCTAAAGTAATGTTTACTGCTCCTTGGAAATAACTACTTGCAATTGTTACATGTTGATTTCAATTTCAAGTTCGGCATTTCTTTATTCTAGCACAGCAAATTGGCAAATCATATTCCATGAAGAAACTCCTGTAACAAATACAGGTCCAGTGTTTGCCCTGTCCCTAGACCTGGCTGCAGGGAAGAGAAAGTCCTGGAAGTCACAGGCTGTAGCTCCTTGCTGTCTTCTTGAGAGAGTTCAGACTTTGGGATCGCAGACCCAGAGGGCCTCTCTCAGGAGCAGATGAATAGCAGTGGCAGTGGCAAAGCTCCGGCTGTCCAAAGCTGGTTCCAGGCACGGAAAATTCCTCTGTGTGAAATTCCAAGGTAAGACAGCCCATCTCTGCAACGTCCTGCTACCTTCATGACATGAAGATGTGCTCAACAAGCAGAAAAGACGATGAAACATACTTAAAAATTTGAAAAGAGAAACATTTTGTTCAGAAACCCTGAATCTTAAAATCCGATTGTTTCCATGAGAGTGTTTACAAATATAAACCCATTTGTTTCCCCGTTGTTTATTTATTTCCATGGATGACAGGACACACAGAACAGTTTCTTTCAGCAGCAGCACGAGTGTGTGCTAGTCAGGTGTTCCTCAGAGCATAACCTCAGACTCCTCCATTTTGCAATTCAGTAGATATTGAACTAAATTAGGGGGAAATAATGGTTCCTAATAGCTGAAGGATATCTACTATTTAAGATAAGAATTTTGTTGCTCTGTTAAACCTGGTGAACCTTGTATGATTTATTGCTTATATTGAAACATTTGATATTGCAGTAAGAAAATAGGCTCCTAAGGTGCTTCATTTTACTGAAGATTTTTTTCTTGCTTTATTTTGGTTTTTGGTTTTTTTTCATGTTTTATTAGTGGCATAGCAGTGCATCAAAGCTTGTGAAGCACTAATGATTAGTCCAGTGATTGATTTGCAAACAACAATATTTTGAGTGCATTTGTTATTGTGGCAATTCTTCTGATGCTCTTCTGTGTGCAGTTTACATCTTCAGAATAAGTGAGGATGTTTTGAATCTTCATTAGGAAAGGGGACTATTGTTTTCATCTATGTCCAAGAAAAGATTCTGCCCTGGTTTTTTTGGGGGGGCTTCAGAGGTTGTCCCTTTGTGTAACTGTGTGAGGAGCTGAGAGAAAGAGCACCAACCTTTCTAAAATGCTCTGTTAAGACAAGAAGCCCAACCAGTAATAGGAAAGAAGAGCTGGAGCATCATTTTAATCTAATGATAGTTGATATTTTTGTGGCTGACAATAGATTTTCTTTTGATCACGATCAGAGAGGAAGAGTGACGGGGGCTGAGAACATCATGTCACTTAGTGCTGCCTTTTGGATATCAAGGATTAAGGGTTTGGGTTTTTTGGTTTTAAAATTGTAAGAATGTTTTATTTTCTGAAACGCTGCCATCCACTTTCAGTAGTAATATTAATTTTACACATTTTTCATATATACATAGAGCTATAATGAAAATTAAACCAGTATGTTAGAGACTATTTAAATCTAAGGCAATATTTATTTTCCATTCATAACCACGCATACTATTTTATTAGCTCACAAGGAGCTTGTGAGGCATTTTTGGAAGGAGGATTATTTGAGATTCTCAAATGCAGTCTCTGTGAGTACCACTGATGAACACAGCTGGGGTGAAGGGCTGTTTGAACTCTTAGAAGTGTAATAATTTTCATTCAGATTTTTTGTTGTTGTTGTTTTGTCCTTAGGTGAAAAGTAGCAGCATGGAGGAATGATGGATGATATTTTCTAAGTTATAATCTTTTGTCTTGCTGGGTTTAGTCAGAAACTCACAGTTAGAAATACAGAGGGGGTTGGGGTTTATTTTTATTTTTCTCTGAAAGGTCTATAACATGCATGATTTCCGTTAATCAAAATGATTTATTATGCTTCCAGTTTCTCTACTTGCTCCAGCATTGCTCAGACTACAATCTTACATGGCAATTCCCATCTCCCAGGGAAGTGTATTTAGAGTGTAAAATGTCATGTATTTTACCTCAGTGACTATTAAACAAACCCCCCCACATACAGAGAAAGCCATGGGACTTCAGCTTGGCTGTTCCTCTGCAAAAAATGGCTACAAAATAAAAATACTGTTTGTGTTCTACTAGGTGTAGTAGAGGTCTGGAAGTTCCTTAGACAAACAGGTTATCAATAGGCTGGATGAGCAAACAATTAGTGAACTCCATATATCTGGGATGGTCGGATATGTCCAAATTATAAATAATTTTCAGGCTGTCTGGATTTTAGCTTAAAATATATTTAGTACCCATCTCACAGTTTGTTTCTTCTCCCATAATCCCTTTCTTGTGTTTATATCTGTTTACAGGAAAGTTTCTCCAAAACTTTATTGCTGTGTAATAAACATTGCTGGAACCTACAAATAGAGAGAAGTCACATGAGCGAAGCCTAAACCAATTCTGCCTCATAATTCTTCATGAGGTTTACCACTTTCCTCCAGGAAGGAAAGCTGAGAGCTTGGCATTTTTAGCAAACAGGGAAAGAACACTGAAAGAGAGGTGTTTTGACTCTACCTAAGAAGAAAATGCTTTGGGAAGTGTTTTTAAGCAGCAGAAGGGTAACTCTGCTTGCTGAGCAGACGAGCCAGTATTTGAACTTGGAGTTCAGATGTATGATAGACTGACAAGGGAACCAAAGTCTCCAAGGAGCAGGCTGGGCTTTGAACAGTTACCAGTTTTCAGTAGTACTCCTGTCCTTGCGAAATAAACTTTGTCTTGCTAATATTCATTTTGCAAGACACAGTCTATGAGGTTTTTTCCTTTCCTTCTGGATTGAACTGCAATACCCCTTTACTTGCTATTTTGTTTACAAATTTAAACAGAACAGGGAAGAATATCAAGTTGCTGCTTTCAGAGATTGTTTGTGTTTGAGCTTACAAGCTTATTCACTGGCAACCTCTTAGGCTATGTTACATTTGTGCTGTGCCCAATGCAGGATGAACTCATGTAATTCAATGTATTACATCAAATACGGTATTTAAGTGGCTGTTTTAAAGATTTTTTTTTAAACAAAAAAAAATTACAAGCACAAATCAGTAGACGTTGGGTTGGCTTCTCAATTTGTTATGCAGTCATTTCCTCTTCTCTGTCCCCTGGAGATAGGTAAAAGCACTTACGCCTCCTCAGTGTCCTGACTTCAGACTTTGGCGTCTGTCTGCATTACCAATTAAGTTCAGAGCAGTAGGGCAGTTTTGAAGGGAATGCCCTGATTATTTCAATTTTGTTCATGTCGGGTCGGGTCTTTAAAGTACTGTTTGCATGTATAAACTAGAGTCCAGTCAAAGGAAGGAAAACCAGAAGCTCTTCTCCAAGTGCATTTTGAAGCCTGGTGAGACCACTAGGTTCTGAAACTGCCCACAGAAGCTCCAGAGAGGTGACACGAGTAGTTCCTTCTTGCTGGAGATGCTTCATGAGAAAAGAAGGAAATTTGGCCCAGCACTCTGCCCACTCCACAGTGCCAGGAATGAACTGGAAGGACAAGGTGTGACGATGGACTTGGAGCAGTTTCAGCACTGCCAGCCCCTCTTGGTTCCTCCCAGCACACTGAGGGGTTGTGTTTGCATTCGCTGCAGCAGAGGTGAAGCTGCCAAAGGTCTACTGGGATAATGTCAGACTTTGGGAAGTTCATATATGCTTTTTGGTCCGTAATATTGTAGCATGATGTTCCATCTTCTGCAGAAGAGGTGACGTTTTAACAGGCTTAGAATGTCTCATTGAATTATGAGTCCTGTTGAACGTGTTATTAGGGAAATTTGTTTACCAGTCCTGCACATTGTCTTGCCTCCTTTCCTGCTACCTGTGGGCTTTTGATCCTCATCAGCCAAACACATTTTTTGTTTGCTTTTTTATAGAGAGGTCTTTAAAAATAGCAGTGGGTCTCTTTTCCATTATATGATTTCTGTAGCCAAGAGTTTAAACATCAGCAGATTTACAAAGTGCCGGAGAGTTTTGAAATTGCATTAGTCAGGAAGCAGATGATTGTCAGTTCCCCGTCAGTTCAAACAGTCACAAAACCTGAAAGGGGAAGAAAAACTAAGCATAACTTAAAATGTAGGTGTAGGCTATCAATTAATGAATGAGTCAGTGTTGCCATTCTCTCCAGCTTCAGGGACCAAATCCCAAAGTTTTTACCATTTTTGTAGTGAAAATGTCAGCTTTTGACCATATTTTAAAAGAAGATCCTGAAGTTAGGGTTTAAAGTCATTTCTCTGAAGTAAAGTTGATCCTCAGAGACCCCAGCACCAGCAGTTCATTCCAGAATTCCGACATATTTATAATGGTCTGCCCTGCTCTACAGGGAAAAACAGAAACAACAACAATTTTTAGTGGAAAGAATATTTTAAATAAAGTTGAATGCAGGCCCTGAATGCTACTGTAATTCACCTGTGCTGAAAAATATCCCGAGACAAAGAAAATTTTTATGACCGTAGTCACCTGTAGTTCTAAGCATCTTTCAAACCAGTATTAAAAATACGATGTAGTACTCAAGGTCACATTCAATTGCTTTTCATTCGGAATGTCACAGGTTGCCTGCACGCCAAACAGATTTAGGTAGAAGAACAGAACCAGACTTTTGCTCCCGCCCTTTGCCAGCTGTGGTGTCTGACGGGGGAAATCTGAGGGGCCACTGATAACAGTGGAAGGCTCCTAAATGACTCGGGCAAAAAAGCTGAAGTTTCTCATGTAAATACATTTCCTTTTGGTTGAACCTTGCAAATTTGGCTGTTCTGCAATGTGCTGACTAATGCTGGCTGTGCTACTGTTACTTTTGGATTAAGCTCTTTGTTTTTGTCCAAAAATGAGAATTTTTTTCCTTCTCCCCTCACCCCTTCTGTATTTTGATAACAGTTGCATCAGATCCAGGAGGTTGCTTGCAATATTACTGACAGTGGATAGTTGACTTAATTCTTAGTTTGTGGTAAAGTTACAGTCAAGGGCTTAATTTAATTTTACTTAATTTACTGTGGAAATAAATAAGCAAGATATACTTGATATGCTGGGTCCATAGTACTTCAAAATGTTAGTGCTTTTTGAGCAGAATAAAGCAGCTAAGCCAAGAGTCCTTGTCTGCTGTGCCCTCAGATACATGGATTTTAACTTTTTGTCTTTGATAGCAGAAACAGACTTGGCTTGAACCCGGGATGAGCAGATGAGCACTGTATGGATACATGGAGTGCTGGGGTGATGTGGTGTTCTATGCACAGATCTGGAAAAATTAGCTTAAAGTCACGTGAAACTTCTATTCCTAAATAAGGGCATAGAAAGTGTGCTCTTCACTTTTTAGATGCAGGTGATGGTATTGCTTCGTCCTGTTTTTGTTGTGCATGCCTTGGCACGGAGGTTCCACACTTGCGCCTCTGCACGTGGCAGGACGTGTGTTCTGTGCTTCGCCTTCACGTTAATTGATTACCAACCATAGTGACAGGCAGGTCATCAAGAGTAAAAACAATATCTACTTCATCCTGTTCTCTAAATACACTTCTGTTCTTAAGTTGAGTTTAGCTCAAAAGTTTGCTGGAGCTGTGTTTAGCCTGGCTAATAATTGGAGCTAAGTTCTGACCTGCTCTTGTGAAAAGTCTGCAGGATAATTGGGATTCCAGTAATAGATCCATCAGGTGGTGCAATTGCTGCATGGTCTGGATACAAGATTATTTTTCTTCAAAGGCTGGGAGCAGGGAGTAAAAGGAGTCATCTCTTATTTTACTGAAAAAAGCTTGAAAGAAATGCCACCCTGCAACAGATAAAGTAAATTTATTCTCTCATGTGGGGAGCACTAGTTCTGAAACTATTTACAGCAAAACATGATTCTTAACAGTCAAGAATGAACTAGCAGGTGCATTATGTTAAAGTTTGTAATTGTCCAAAAGATTTAAAAACCCCCATGCAGCTGCATAAAATCCGAGCTAGAGCTCTCTCCTAAGAGCTGGAGAAAAACTTGTTTTCCCAAGCTAAGGGCAATAAACAACCAGGGGAAAATAAAAGCCTTTCCTGCAGAAAATCTGAGAAACCTTTGTCCCCTCAGCTCCACATGAGAGGGTATGATGTGCTCTTCTGCTTTTAGCTCTCATGCCTAAATGTGACTAAAAATTGTGCATGTATCCAAAATGTGAAAATAAAATTCCCAGATAAAGAGCTGGCAGATACAAGACGATTATATGAAGATTTATTTGAGACTATAGTCTTGTTTGAAAATCAGGAGGCATTTGAAGCATTACTAGAAAGAAAATATCCTGCTGTTCTCCTTAACTGTAACAAATTGCACTGGTTGCAAAAGTCCAGTTCAGTGCAGTGTAAGTTTTTGATAAGAAAATTCATTTGATTGGATTTTTTCTCCTTACCTTTTGAAGGGAGGAAAATGGAGAAAGAAAATAAACTTTAAACATTAAGTAGAAAAGCAGAACTTGAATTGTAGAGTAGCCCAGTCCAGATCTTTACATAGTGCTTTTGCCTGTCAAGCATCTCAGTTAGAATTAGTTCTGTTGGATTTTAACAAGCAGTAGCTGTCATAAAGTAACCTGAGAGATGGGAAATGAAATGGAAATAAGTCAAGAGGTGGTGACAGAGTGCGGATAAATCACTTAGCTGTTATCTACCAACTCTTAACTTTTTTGTCTAAATACTCCATGCAGGTCTGGAATAGCACAAAGGGATCTAACGGAAAACTAATTGAACAACAATATTGATTAGACAGTTTAAAATTTTAAATAATTATTTTTAATGAATAATTAAATGGCCCTAAATTTGTAGGGTGTGGATCTTGGTTTCAGAACTTTGGACAACGTATTTAATCAGAAAGTTAGTGGTCATCTGAAGTAACCTGCCTTGAAATGGTGTTAAGTAGCATAATTCTGCTTGTTTTGGTTTTGTGTTTATTGATTACCTTCCATAATTTCATTGCACTTCCGGGCCAAATGACTTACGATTTTCTAGAAAATCCCATTTCTTGGCTTTCATTAAGACACAAACTAAGCTTCCCTCTGCTTTCCTTCTGGAAATAATCCAGAGCTTCACCAATTTCTTCAAGGATGATTTACGAATGAATATAAATAGTTCATGGAGCTCTCCAGCATATTCTTGAGATGTTCGGTGGTGCATACTCTGTGCTTTAGAACAATAAAGTCCTTGATGACTTGATATTTGTTATCCTTCCTGTCTTGAATGTTAGGTGGATCATTATCATGATGAAATACAAACTTCTTACATGAAATATACTTCAAGAAGTATCAGTTCTCATCTGCAAACTTGGATGTAGTCTCGGATACAACCGCTGTGTTAATGTGCTTCTTTCCCCCCATTTTAGCTGCAGACTAAATACACATCAGTAGTTAATACACTAAATTTAAACTGTAGTTTTAAATGCAAAGTGACTCTTCAATCCCAGTGCTGTTTAAAAAAACCAAACCAAACAAAAAACTCCCCACAAAAAAAAAAACCAAAACCAAACCAGACCAGTTCATTGATTAAGCAGAGTATTTGACAATTGCCTTTATCTTCAGGGGGAAAATGCCCAAATTTCCTTCATACAGGGACTCTCATATTTGAGAAAGTTACAGCTCAGTTCTATATACAAGGAAGGAAACAAGTTCAGCAAAATTTAATACAAATTTTAACTATTCATCCTAATTTGCACTTAAATGCACATAGGATGGCACACAGAAAATTGATGCCATCCCTAAAGGCTGGAATTTTCTCATGAAGTCAGTACCATCATTGTGATATCTGCAATCAGATTAATTAGCCACATTTTCCTGAACAAAAGGTATGATATTGGATACCTGCATTACAACATGCTGGAGACATGCTTTCCTTCTCTTGTACTTAAAAGAGACAAACAAAAATGCCTTTTCTGACCTGTTGCAGTAAAAGTCCGTGCTTGGTTTTAATGCCAGGAGTCAAAATATTATGGAAGGTGGACTTAGGAACTTCAGTATTGCATGGCCAGAATTAACTGCGCCTTAGAACCAGCACTGGATCACAGGGTTGGGATCTCAGCATAAATATAACTGAGAATTCATTGTGCTGCTTTTGTTGACCTTCCTTGAACTGCAATAATGAACTGCACTCTGCACTGCACGACTTCAGAGAATAGCAATGAAGAGGGTACAAATGCCTCATGATGCTGCTATGTCAACTTAAAGAAATAAGTTCTGTGCTCTCTGTATCATTCTGACTCCCTGGTGATTTGGCTGCTCCCAGCCTATAGTATCAGAAGTTATCTTCCTCACCTGTGTGAGAGCGCTTAAATCAGCGTTCTTGCATCTCCCCAAACGGAAGCCCTGAGAGCAGGCGTGGATGTTGGCATGCTCCAAGGGAAACTTGTCATCACAGATCTGTCATTTTTCTAGGGACCAGCTTCCAAGCTTTTCCATATGTTTTGTTCCTTTGTTTTGTCTTCCTTCAACATCTGTTAGTGTCGTGATAGAAGCAAATGAGATTATGTTTGCCTTTATTTTGCAAGAACCTGTAAGCTGTGATAAAGTCACAGGCTACTCAGGTGCACGTATTTCAAAATAACCATCCCTTTTCTATCTACATTGGAGTATAATAAGTAAAAGTGTCCTAAATTGTGAAGCTTGGGGGGTTTTTTTCAGCCACATTCAGTGGGAGGGTCTGTGCAGTGGGGTGACAAATAACCACTGGGATGTGGCAGCTTTATTAAGGAGATGACTTGACACTGCTCCTCAAAACCATCGGCCTGGTGTCTTGCTTGAACACGTGTGTTCCTGAGGGTGCTGGCAGGCTGGGGAGAAGGCACGAGCTTTTGAGGTCCTAGAAAGTCTTCAAGTTGTTTTGGCTTACATGGTCAGTGCAAGTGACAATCCGAGTGTCATGGTTTCCAGCTGAGGTTTTTGTTGCTGCCTTCCTTGGGGAAACCTTGTGCTGTCCGAAGTATGCCAGGCTGAAGAGCTTCTGCCTTACTCATCATTTTCTCATCTTTTCATCTGTTTGATTTATTGCTGTACCTGTTTCCTCTGAGTCATCTAATTTTTCAGTCATTAACTTGCTTCCTTGGGCAAAATTATTTGACAGCCATTTAAAACTTGGGACTTCTGGCTTTGGAAACAGCAGTGAATGACACAATTTTCTTTGAGATAAAGGCCTGAACTGAAAGACTTGTGTATCTCATCTAGAAAGCACAGTGTAGCTTGTCCTTAATACCATTAGTTAGGTAACGTTACATATCAAGCCTAAGGGTGGCCTGACTGTGCACTGAGATTGTTTGTGCAAGTTTTGTTCATGCACCCAGCCTGACAGAATCCGAGTCATTCAAGTCTTGACTTTCTAATCACTTTAAGCTACTAAATAGGTAGTTCTGCATGCTGTTACACAACAGCTTAAACCAACTCGAGTCAACGCTGCTGCAGTTCCACCTTCTCCCTTCCCTCCACATGACGCAGTCTTGCAGTCTGAACAGGGCACTCGTGTAATCCATGCAGAGCTCGTCCAGGGAGCTGACTAACAGGATGTGCACTGTTCTTTTTTCTCCCCCCCTCCTCCCCAAGTCAGCTTTGTTGGGTCACTTGAGAGCCAGCACACATGTGATAGACAGACTGATGATTTAGGCTGTGGTAATGCTGACATACATTATCAGAGTTGTTTGGGGAACGCTCGAATGGCTAAGGTGATCTAATAGCTTGCTGCTGTGGGGAGGAAGGAGGGAAGACATAGTAGTTCTCTTCCCCTGCCTCCCAGCTAGAGAAAAACTTGGCTATGTTCTCTCCCTGCTTTCACATCAGTTCTGGAGTCAGTCTGATGGTGTGATGTGCTGAGGAATTTGCTAAGAAGGCAGAAAAATAACTTAAGATATTAAGTATCTTTCTCTGTGTTAGCAGGATGACATGGTTTACCATACACTCAAGATTAATTCCAAAGGCAGTACAAAAACAGAGGAAGAAAAGGTGTTAACAGGATTGTACCTCTGAATGAGAGTAAACGAGTTGGTAAAGTGTGGTTAAGAAATGTATCTGAGCTTGAGTATGGTCAGATCAGTGATATTTGTCAAGAAAGTGAAAAGATCTATTAAGCAACACGAGCAAAATCCCGGAGTTACTGTGAAGTCAGATCTCAAGGCAGTAGTGTCACACAGCATTATTAGATGGGGCTGCTGCTCCAGAAAAGTCACTGTGGCCTTTGAAGGATAAATGTGATCTAGGTCCCTGCTTTTTCTGTTTGACTTATTTGCTTTGAAGTTGTGCGATTTGATAGGTAATGAATTCCTGGCACCTGAAGGCTGGGCCTTGCCTGATGGAGAAAAGGCAACACATGATTCTAGAATGGTTACCTTGGCACTGCAAACTGTGTTGAAACAGGTTTAAAATTGTATCTGCCTGTTTGGTTTGTTCAAGGGGTCCCGTTGTTCATAGCTCAGATCCTGCATGTTTCCCTCTTCACTAGACATTCATGCCAGAAGTTGCAGGATGTGGAGATGCCAATCCAGCTGGCCTTGTATGGGCTTCCTTAGCAAAGTGGAATCACTTTGTGGGTGTGTGACCTGCCTTAAGGTAAATGTTCATAAGAATACTGCTGTACTGTTTGCAGGAGAGGCATGATTCTTGTCTCTGGGAAAACAGGGAAGTTGTTACGGGGCATGACCCTCAGGTTTTATGCTGATTTGCATAGGTTTTTTTTGTACAATGGGACAATGATTTTGATTCCTTTAGGATTTATAGATATTCTTCAATCCCTTTTAAGAACACTAAAGAGTACAAGTATTTTAAATGCCCTTTTTAAAAAAAAAAAAAGAATTATCTGAAAAAGTTGAGATGCATTAAAGTAAAATGAAGTAGGATGGTTTTGTATAAACTGGTGATCAAAATGTTGATAGAAGGACTTACGCCTCTCTTTGAAGAGTACCATGACTGTTTGATGAAATTTCTCATCTCCCACTAACACCTACATCAAAAAACTTTGATCTACTAGAAAAATACCAGGCAAGTTTCATGACAGAGATATCCTGGAATCAGCCTTGCTCTATTGGCATGTTCACTCACAGAGACCCCTGAAAGCAAGGGCTCAGTGTCTCTCTCTGCCTCAGCAAAGCAGACATTACTGTTGTGGACAGGAGCCTAAATAAGCCAAGCACTTACATGTGTTATCTAATAAAAAGTTTTCTTGGGAAATACTGTGGAACAATCCAGAAAATGGATGTGTGGGTGGGATCATAAGTGTCTTTCTCTTCAGTGTCAGGCCGCTGTTTTGAGTTGAGGTCACTGTATGCCTTGAGTGTTATGTTTTTCACCATAAATTGTCAAAATAAAGACATGGAAGCACACTGGGTAATGGGCTGAGCAGGAATCTGGGAATAGAGGTCTTGATTTATAACCCCTGAGCTGTTTCTAAGGCTCAGGGAGAAAAGCCTTTTCAGTCACCTGAGAGAAATGACTACTGCACATTACAATTCGTTTTGATGTGAGTGATTCCTGCACGTGGTGCTTGAAACTTGATCCCTCAGAAGGGATACAAGGACTGGTATGTGTGACTGTCCGCCTTGGTAAAGAAGATTCCTGTTCTTAAGAAAACACTTGCTGTTTGTAGCAAAGCTCTGCCTCAGCTATCATTCAACCAAGGATGCTGCTGGATGAGGTAGTGTCCAAATCATGTCTGTTGAATTTAAAGACTGAAGCTGCATTGGGGCTTTGAAAACCACTTGAACAGTAAGTTGAAGAAAAGGTGAAATGTGAGTTTACTCAGCCACTATTTAGCAACATCTTTAATTTCTTGAAATGTGGTGGAAGGTATCTCAGACTTGAAAGTGGGAGAAACTAACTTGTGTTAACAATTGGTTATTTTAAAAAGTGAGGAAAAAAATCCACCTACTGCATCGTTTAGCATCTGAATTGGTATTCAGAACTAAGAATCAGTGGTACAGGTTGCTCCTAGGGGTATTATTAAGTGTCCCTGAAAAAGGCTCTTTTCAAGAGGCAAAACTGAAGTTCATTTCACCTGTATATTAAGAAGTTCATAGTCCTATTCAGCACACATAAGAGAGAATGGAATAAGGAGAGAAAGATAGATCATGGCAGGAAACATTAGGGCAGAAAGTGGTTGAGTGTAGCTGTAGGCAACAACAGCAATGGACAAAAATATGTTGAGGGGAAATTGGAAGATCAGAAAAGGTGAATAGATTTTGATAGATGAAGAGAGAGTAAATTATAGGCAAATACAGTGCAAAGTGGAACAAGCAAACAGTATCCAGGACAAACTAAAATGGAGATGAGTCAGAACAAGCTGACACACCAGAGTATGCCATAGCTGCAAAATCAAAGGCAAACTGAGATTCCTGTCTTTGCCTTTTTTTAGAAGGCAGGCAGCTTTTAAAGAGAAACAAGTAAATCAGTCAGTGAAGAGGAAAGTGCAGGTTCTAGAATTGCTGCTTTGACTGTTGTTATTGGGACCCTGAAGCCTTGATGGCCCTGACGAGCTTCACCTGGGGCCTCCACCCACATCCACGAGCCCAGGCTCTATTTAAACTCTGCCTGAGGAGCTGGGCTGTTGGTTGAACTTGTCCTGCTCTCTTGCCTGGCTATGGGCTTTGGTTAGAAAGACCCTTTCCCTGTTGGCCTGTGCTCCCGGTCCTGAGAGGAGCAACCAGCCCTTGCTGTGCCTCGACAATTGCTTTATTGACTGGAATATGGTAGGTTTGATGAAAATTACCAATTATTTACTCTTTCAAAGTACTAGGTTGGCAGGGGGGAATCTATCCACTTCTAGAAGAAGAAAAATCACCTTAGTACTTGTGGTTTTCTCAAATACTGGCATTAATTTTAAATAATCACCGCTTCTAGGTCAACAGTTCTGCTGAAGTGAGCTGCTTTTTAATGACAATATGTGTGGCTTGGCATGTTGCTCTAATAGCTGGAGGAATCTAAAGGTAGACATTTGGAGAAGAGTAGGCACTGGTGGTACTGTGGCCCTCAATCTCAGGTCAGAGTTTGCAAGCACTGAGCTTTGGCAGTTTACCTGGTATTTGAAACTGTGTTCTTAATATCCTTAGAGACTTCAGCTGCAGCTGTAGAACAGATATTACTAACATGTTAACTCTTTAAGCAGAAGTTACATTAGTTTGGAGTAATTCAGATCTTCAGATGTAATTCATGCAAGCGCAGTTTTACAGAACTTTTCTTGCCACTGATTCACTTCTGTAGTCTGTTGTATTTTTTTTAGCAGTGTATGACTTTTCAGCAAGAAAGACTTCTGCCTTTTAAGTAACGTTATTTTTGCAAAAGCTTCCTGTATTAATTTCTTCTTTACTTTGTTGGAAGTAACCATGATACTGTATCCAGCCTTCTTCACTGCATTTACAGTATATCTACGTTCTAAAGGAATTGTGCCTATGTGCTTTAAGCTAAATGCTTAGTGAAAGACTTCCTCAGTTAATTCAGATACGTTGAGTGTCTCTTCTATTGCTTCTAATTACACAAGGCAAAAAAAAGTTTCTGTTCTCCAGAATAGATTTTTCTGCCCAGCTTCTTTTGCTCAAATGGTACATCAAACTGTCCTATTAACCAGCCTGCATTAAAGTGAAGATAAATGGTGAAACAAGAGCAGAGACATGAGCCGTGATCCCAGGCTTTTTGTGGGTGTGCAGGCCCTGCTTTACCAGCCCTCTCTTTGGGAGACTAAGATGGGGAATGGGATTACAAACACAATAGGCATTATATGTTCTTAAGCATTCAGTTTATATTTAGATATTGGTGTAATTGCTCCTATTTCTGACACAGCAAGTACCAGTACTTCAGAATATCACTTCTAAACTTCAGTTTGGCTTCTAGCTCAGTATCTGTGGTTTTTATCTGTCCTGTGACCTTGGCAGTGGATCCTGCCCGTCCTCTGTTTGCAGAGGTGCAGTACATGCCTCAGTTATGTCATGAACACACTGCAGAGATGAGCAATTACTTAAATTATTCCTTGGCTTTAGCTATGTGCCTACTCATGAAACTAGGTGCTTTACTCATCTCCTTGTGAGACATGGGAGGGTGGTTTGAGGAGTAAAATAGAACTTCAGGCCTTCGATAGGGGGTGTCAGAAAGTTGAACTGTCAGTATGAATGATTCAGCCTTGTGCTGGTTTGGTAGGCCTTTAAGAAACACAGCCAAACAAAACTCCAGAGGCCAGACTAATGTACTATATTATGTTGCCAATGGGTCTCACTGTTCTTCCAGGATTGCTGTCCCAGTACGGGACCTTGAGTTCAGACTGGCTTTCCTTATTGGTATTTTAATAGGTTGAAATAACTTGCAAACTTGTTCTTAGGCTTCCTGTGCCTGTTCTAGTGAAGTACAGTTGTTTTTTTAACCCTTAGATTAATAATGGAGGGTTTGACTAAGTTTGCAAGTCTGCTCTCTTTTGTGCTGCAGAGGAATTTTTTGTGTTGCTCTCTACCCTTCCAAATTTTCAAGCAGTACTGGCTTGTGGTCTTTGTGGGAATTTAACACCTTAAAGCCTTTGTACAATATGTTACTTTCATATTGTAGAAATCGGCAAGTCATAAGCAGAGTTACATTAAATACAATAATTTCAGCTGCTGTAGAATAAACAAATCCTAAAGAAGATCCACTGGACTGAAGGATTGAAAATATTGTCAAAACTGTGTCCTTTGGTCAGTTGCAGTGGAGACAAAACCACACAAAATACTGTAGAACAATTACTGTGTATATCCTCATGAGAAGCAGAATAGGAAAGGCTGAAAACCAGATCCCAGTTTTTCTGAAATGTCCCAACATTGATAATGTAAATTAAAAACTTAAAATGTTAGTTCATTACTTATCTGCTGATAAATAAAAGCTACTTCATATGTAGTCACGTGCTGCTGATTAGAACATCTCTAAAATACTTAAATTAACTTGTTTGATGCATTATTGAAAGTATATGATAGTGAAACAGTGATATATTCCATGTTCTATTCTCCCCTTGTTTAATCATGTTACTGTTTTATTGTGACTCCATAGAGCAAGGAAAAAATACAATTTTGTCACTTTCTTGTCGATCTCAAAGGGTGAAATGTTCCATTACCACAACAGCTGATCTAAAAGCTTGATGTCCCCCTATCCCCACCTTCCCAGGTGTGCAGTTCCTTCCTCTTCTCCACCATTCTGCTGTCAGACCACTTGCAGGGCCAATTGAGCTGCACAGTCAAAAGAAGTGAAATATTTTTGCTGGGGTAAGAAGTTATATTGGGTCAGCAGAGTCTTTGGAGCAGAAACAGAAGGAGCTGGGATCATTTGCTCTTGGCTGTCATGAGATTAATTTTATCCTCAGTCATCAGTCTCCACAGTCCTTATGATTTGTTCTTGCAAAGAGTATCTGCCTGGCTTGCTTATGTTGGCTAGTAAAGTTTTCTTCGTTTTTAAAAAGTCTTAAGATTAGTGTTGTGTTACTTGGAGTGAGAATTCAAAGGCAATGAGTGAAACTATATTTTTATCTTCAAAATAGCAATTTAATTGCTTCTGCTTATTCCTGAAATGAGTATGAGCCAAAAGCTGCTGCCTTGGCCAGGTATGGGATGCTACATTGCTGGTCAGCCAGTGGACAGCATCTTCTTTGTCAGGGATGGTTCCTCCCAGCCCCTCTGTATTGTGAAGCTTGGAATTTAGGGGCATCAAGGAGCAAGAAGCACCTGCCCCTCTCAGACTGGTGTGACTTTTGACTTCTGGCACTATCACCTGGATGGTTTTCTCTAATTCTCTCCTCTTCACTAAAGTTTTAGCAGCTATATTTTGGGGTTTTTTTAATATGTATATTTCCCTGTGCTTATTAATTTCTCAGTATTGTACTTCCTGATATTCTTTCCTATTAACAGTGTTTTCTTTTATTGCTTTCCCTCTCTGACTTATCATTCCTTTTTCCAGAGCTTTGATTGCAGAAGAACATTGTGTATAAATTGTCATGTTACTAAAAATACAGTTTGTCTCTCCTGTTGCTTTTGGAGAATGTGCAGTGGTTTCCAGAGATTCAAATGAAACTTAGAATTTGCAGTTAACAGAGTAACTGCTAAAGAAGTTTAACATTCTTCACTATGGCATTTCATGTGGTTCAGTAGATGAAATGTAGTTGCAGACAGTGAAGATGATTTTGTCTGTGCTAGTCAAGTAGAATTTCTTTATAATGACACTAAAATAAAAAGGGTTAATAAAATTCCATTAGTATGGATTTGTCACAGCCCTTCTTTCCATGAATATAAGATACAGCACAGAGTAATCTAGTTCTTTATATAAATAATGCAGTTGTCTTGGGCAAAGATTGATGAATCCTTCTGTAATACACAACATATAAGATTGGCATGGCACTTCTGTCAAAATACTTCAGCCTGTCCTAAATTTGGGTTTAATGTCTGTGGGGGAAGAGAACAGAACACTCCTTCTCTATCAATACCTCAGGCTGTGTGGCAGCTCCTGTATCCTAAGACAGCACTGTGCAGCCCATCACCCAGCTTGGGGCTGTACTTGCACTTGTTGGCTGTGGCTTGCAGTGTGTTAAACTTGGATATTAATCTGTCAGGAGAAATTAAAGGTGATTGCAATCTCATCCTACTTTCAGATGTTTGGTTGCATATATTTACTGTTCTCGGACGAAGAATGCTTTTCTGTGTAGAACTCTTAGAGCTATGGGATGTGCCATAATGTTCTTAGGGCTTCAGGTGATTTTTTTTTTCCTCTGTGTCTAGTCAAATTGTCCCATAGCATCATCATAGTGAATCCTTTTAAAGCCTTTCTTCAAATGTATTAATGGTGCTGACTTGCCTGCTGTTGGTGAACCTCAGGTGTTTATGATCCCTGCTGCAGTAACACAGTAATAAGAAAATCCTTCTGTACTTACTGTACTTAAAAGATTTACTCTTTTATTTCAGGAACTGTCTGTGGATGAAACATTATAAGAAACAAGACTTCCTGAAGTATAATTGGACTCAGTACCTTGCTTGGATCGTGTCCTACCTGCAGGCAATGAAGTTGTGAACCAGCACTGTGGCAGGTGAGCAAAAAACTGTCTTGATATATATTTTCTAGCCTCCTCTGTTTTCCCCCTCTTCTTCACCTCTTTATGATCAAATCATAGACAATAAGGTAAGGTTTCTGGAAAAAGAATTGCTGAATTGCAGAGCATTTACATCTTATTCAGGGTGTAGGTAGGTTAAGGGGTCTCTACTGTCTGTCATGGGGTATCCTTAAACTGTGGGATTCTCACTGCAGACACCTCTGTTTCAGTGGTTCCTGAAGTTCACTGAGACTTCACAAGAATAAGCTTGTGAGTCCCAATTCTTTGGGAGCCAGAACTTCTACAGACCAGGTGTTCTATGGGTGACCAAGTCCTGCTTTGAATGGGTAGTACTCAGAGAGAGCACAAAGGAAGTTGACGCATGTAAAGAGACACATGGAAGTGTAGGCGTAGAAAAAGACATAGATCAGCAAATACAGTGTTGTTACTATTTTTAATTTTCCAAACAAAATTGCCTTTCCTAAGCTGGTCTCCTTATATATATGTATATGGCTACCTTACTTTTCTTTATGGTTTCATTATTGAAACATATGTGGGAAAACTATGCAGTGCCCATGAATGCTGCTTCTGAGCCACTCTGCTCTGCTGTGGAGCCAGTGAAAGCACTAATCTGGCTGTGAATGTGTTACACTGTCATATTGCCCACACTCTCTGCACACCTGAAAGTATCCTGACCTCTGGCAATCAGTTTGAAGCTACTTTCGTTGTGCAGTGTTATTTGCTCTGAAGGCATGCTTAAGCAACTGAGTAACTGGAAAAAGAAGAGCTGAGCTGCTCGAACGAAACTTCCTCGCAGAGAAAATGGATGTGCCTGTGAAAACAGAAGCCCATTAACTCCACCACTGCACAAAAAATAATAATAAAAGGAAATCCACTAACCTGCAGACTATTTTGAATAATCTGTGTTGTTCAGGTAGTGTTTGTTACTGATACTTGACTAGTGTAAAGTAAATATAAAATTGTTGCTTCTTGTTCTTGTCTTTCATCGTTGTATGTGGTGGTATAAAAATGCTTGTGTCAGCCCATATTCATATGTATGCTAATTGCTGAGCTGTTCCACCAAATCAGTAGGAAAGCTTAGGCAAAGACAGAACTATTTTGCCAGATATTTCTGCAAAAGCCCCAATGTATTGTTTTGAGTCAACATCTACTTTTCAGATACCAGCAAGTCTCTGATTTTTCTGAGAGCTTCTTGGCAGGGTAGGAGAATCAAGAGGTACTTAGGTGTGTCCAAAGTGAGTACTTTAGGCACAAGACTAGGGAAGTAAATTAACTTCAGTTTATTAATAACTGTCTTTACTGCACAGCTGGTATCAGATTTTTTCATGTAGAGATAAATAAATGTTAACTCAGTTTAATTTTGGTGCTAATAAGCCATTAGTGTATTGCCCTTCAGTAATAAAAATACAACTTTTCATGTGTGACTTTAACCACTTATAGGTGCCTCATTCACGTGCAGAAAAACCTTGAAATGAAGTTATTTTCAGTCATGCAACTGCCTATGCAGCTATCTCTTTTATTTGACTGTTTATCTTGAATTTTATGAGGAGGCTTTGAAATAGGAGCTGGCACTCAGGATTTCCCCTTCTGAAATTGTTCGTTCTGGTGCACTCTCCCTCTGGCTGCATGAATTGCTGCACTGCACCTTGTGCATCTTGCGGGCTGAAGAAACACTTCATATGCGAAGGCAAAGCCAGGAGTTTATTGTTAGCCTAATTAAAGTCTTTAACAGTCTAATCAAAGAGTTATTATTAGTCTAGGAATAATTATTTCAGACAAAGAGTACTGCTGTAGGAAAGGTCTCAGTCATAATGCAGTTAAATTTATTATTCCATGCACCTTGTATCTACCCCCCTTCCCCTGGTGCTGTATTCATCCATTTGCCACCCTTCTGTGCCCTAAAGTCAACAGTCACAGCTTTCCACAACAAGGAATGGGGGGGAGTGACAGCCTGGCAACACTTCACAAGGAACAAACTGATGTTGATGGTGGTTTTTTTCTTCTTGTAGAGCCCTCTTGGGGCTAATCCTGTTTTCTAATGCATGCTTACTCCTTATTCCTCTTTCATGTGTCTGGAATTCCACATTACAGCTGAATTTCCCAAAAGTAATATATGGTGTATACATATGTATATTGGATGCTTTTTCTTTTTCCTGCTGTATCTGGTTTCACCCAGCTCCCAAATCTGCATGCATTTAATGACCAGTAATCAACTATTCATGAGTGTAATGTAGCTGAGATCTTATTTTCCTATTCCTGTACTTTAGAGCCCTTTGTCATCTTGAGAACTACTCTACACTACATCATTATTCTGGGGTTGTAAATAGCTTATTCCACAGCGAATAATGCTAAATATCTTAAATTAATTGGAGAAATATCTCACAATTACTGCAAGAATAGGTCTCGCACCACACAGTGGCACAAAACCAGGTGAACAATAACCACCTTCTGTTTGATCTCCAGGCAGACCGAGACAAATCCAGACAGTGACTGACATTTCCTGAGGTTTGCAAGGATGGGTTAATGCAAAGCCTGGGATCCCTGACTAGCAGTGGCAACACTGCTGGTTTTGCTACAGGCCAGCAGGATCTTGCTGAAGAGTTCTGAGCTCAGCCCAGGCTCCAGCCTGGTACAGAGATGCTCCCAGGGCAGGTGGGAGGTGTGGGCTCTTCATCCTCAGAGCTCCTCTTTGCTGGCTGACTGCCCTGCTGGGGTGCTTTTCTCTGCTGTCTGAGGGTGGTTTAAGAGAAAGCCCCTAAATTTAAAGGGAGGTTGATTTCAGTTTTCCTGTATATCTCAACAACAGGGAGGAAAATAACCCCTGAACTCAAACACAAACCCCTGAGACTCAATATTCAGTGTGCCCTGATAGTTACATTCTCTAAAGTGAGAGACAGAAGACAGTTTAAAGTACCTTTTCCCTTAAATTATGGAGGGAAGAGACAGTCCATAAATTGTTTTTGCATCCTCTTGTTTATGCTTTTTGTTTCCTTGTCATCTCTGTTAATTTAATCTGGACATGCTAGGAGCTTTTTGAAATACAAATTGTGATTCTCCTGTGTTTTCATTTTTGAGAGCCTGTTTGGAGATGCACTAAAGGAGATCTCAATTTTAGGAAAAATCCTGAATATTTTATTTTTCATATCTCATTTAAAAAAAAAAGCTAACCACTCTTGAAGACCCTGGCAGTGCTGTTGATACAGAGTTAATTATACTCTTTCTTAATGTGCTGTGAGAGGAGAATAATGCTTTTAATGTTTATGGAAGAACTGTAGATACTGTCTGAAAAACTAGTAGTGAGGCAGTTTTCCAAAAATGTCCAACAGTAGCACAGCTTTGTGTTTGTAATGGGCTATTATAACAAACGATAAACTGCTTTATAGGATTTAAAACTGTAATTAGCAAGTGTGCTGTGGAGGATTGGGTCAGCTAAATGAGTGAAGTGGGTATTAAAATTCCTGTTGTGCTTACAGGTCAGTGAAAAACTGACTGCCTGCCAACCTGCTTGACTCATCTCAATGCCTGAGAATTAAAACAAAGCAGTTCATTTATAGATTAACTTGCTGCTCAAAGATTGGAGCTAAGGATGAGGTGACTGATGGGAGATGAGGCTGGAGGTCTGTGGTGTCAATGGAGAACTGCAGTGTATCAGGAACAACAAGTTCATGTTTCCATGGTTCTAGAAGGAGGCAGTGGCTGCTTGGACTCGTGTACTTCAGATGGGGTTGGTTGCTGTGATGCACTTCAGGGCATGGGAGCGGTGGAGATGCTTTGATTTAGCAGTGAAATTTCCTTAGTGGTTTTCTCCCATCCGTTTTTGGAGTGGAGGCATTCAAAGCACTCAGGCATCAGCTTCCAGTGGGGGTTTTTTATGCTTTTAAATTGTTCAAAACATAGAGGGTTCAGTTTTCAGCTGCTCTGTCCTTTGCCCGAGTTCTGATTTTGCTATGAGGATGTAAATGTTATTAACAGTGGTTGTGGAGTTAACCATTGGGATAGAAACCCACTGGAGATTAAATGAGCTTTGAGGTTGTACTGTTACACAACTTGTAATGTTTTTTTTTATTAGTCTATACACCAGATTCCTGAAGTTGCAATGTGTGCTGTGGATACAACTGAGGCTTTCTAACTCTGGGGGGTTTTTTTAAGGCATTTTTCCACTTTTTTTTTTAACACCCCCCCC
>VXAY01005595.1:854867-873079 GCA_013399855.1 Oxyruncus cristatus
GCTTTTTTCTACTTTTTTTTTTTAAACCCCCCCCCCCAAATGTCAAAGAAATCTAACCCAAGTAAAGGAAATCTAATCTTCAAAATGTGTGTGGTGCACCTTTTTCCACAGTACGAGCTACTTCTATGGTATTTACACGAGGTTCTGAAGTTGCTTGAGACTGTGGGTTTGTGGGCACAGGGACAAGAGGAGGAAGTTTGGGAAATATGTTGATTTTGACCCTTTACTGAAGACAACTGAATATCAGAGTAATTATTTATTGTATCCCAAATTATGTTCCTTTTCATACTAATATAAAGCATCTGTTTAACTCTGATACACAGAAATCCATTGTTCTTACACCTTGTACAAGTCTCATGAGTGCTCTAGATGAAGCAGTCATTTCTGACATGCCTCTTAAAGGTCTTGATACGGCATTTGGAAGAATGTCAATTTATAATTAATACTTACATGTGAAAAACAGCTGAGCTGTAACCAGCAACAGAATGAAGCATGTGGGGGGAAAAAGTAATACACAGCAAAATGAGGCAAATTCCTCAATTTACATCAGGCCGCAAATTTAAGGGCTTAGCCATAAATATGAATTATTAGTTAATTTCATAATATATGTGGAGTTGGAAGGGACCCACAAGGATTGAGTCCAGCTCCTCCCTTAGACTTTGCATGAGTTTATAATTGGGGTCTCTTGAATATCAGGGCTCTTTTGAATCCAAGCTTTGTGAAATCTTGAATAAGCAGTGGTGGACATTTTCATTGCTTCTTTTTATTGGAATAGGTGAATGTCGTAACTCCAAACCCAAACAATATCCATCCCCCCCCACGGCCCCTCTAGGCAAATATATAAAACAAAAAAATGGCAAATCTAATCATGAGCCAAGTGAGATATGGTCTGAAAAATAAATAAAATCTGCTCTAGAGAAAATGTCATTTCCTAGAAAGGGTGTATAGAAATCTCAAGGTGTCACATCTCATTTGTTATTTCAGGTGAAATTTATATTGAATTTTAGAAGCAGCTCTGATTTGAAATACTCAGTTCTACTGCCTCAAACTGGACATAGCAAAAATATAAATACTCTAAGTGTGACTTCTAATATTTTTTTTTTGGCTGAATGGGCATGAGGCTGGGATGCTTCCTTGGGTTTCTCTTGCTTTAGCACTTACTGCACAGCTTGACTGTGGAAGCTCTAATTCCTTCCCCTCTTTTGGTGAGTTTGCTTTATTGGTACCTCTCCATGTAGGTAAGGGTATCCAAATGGGAGGGAATGTTAAGTAGGGAGTAAAGTCCTTGGGCAATGTAAATTAATTCCTTTTGCGTTATAATGTGTCCTGCAAATAAAATAGAGAAGCTGCCCAGTTTACTGTGTGTGTCCCCAGCAGGGCAAGGATGTGGAAATTCAGCTGCAGCCTGGTCTGTGGTGTGAATTGTGGACCAGGGCAGTGCTCAGCACTGTCAGTCACTGAAGGGCATTATTCATCTCATTTTAAAACATTACTTCAGCTGTGTCCACAAGGACAGGATATTGAATGTAGGTTGGAAATTACCTTTGAAATTAATTTAGAAAAGCTAAAGAAGTCATTAAAAATGAACTCATACTGACCTGGAAAATAAACATTTGAAAATGCTCTTTTTTTATCTATGTTCTAGTGATGAATAAGTGTTAATTAAAATGGTTCATACCTGTCTCACAACTGCCTTAGTGGTAAATAAATGTTTCCTAGTGCTGCTGAATCAGTGCTGGATCAGGAATGTTAAAAGCAATCACAATTACCTGAACTGACTGCTAACCATGACATTCATGCTCTGCAGCTGTGAAAATCTGAGCATTTAAATTTTCAACATAATTATTAATCAATGTGGAGACACACTAGGTGTTTGGGTGTTTTTTTTTTTTTTGGTAAAAACAGTAATGCTTTTCATTTCCTAAATGACACTCTTTAAGATAAAATAATTACTCTTTGCTCAAACAATTAAGCAGAAAAATCAAGCCCATACTTTGCAATGCAGAGTACTGCTGTGGTTCTTGAACCAGGATTCAGCCAGAATTCCTTGCGGATTGAAGGGCACTAATCTGTGAATCCAAGCTGACTGGTCTAATGCCATTGTTGTTGGTGTTAATGGATGTATTCTGGCTATTTTGGAACTTAGCTAGTCTTAAGAGGTTTCGTTGTATTGTCACTTAATTTGCATGGAATTGGCCTGGCAGCCCAAATGGTGACAGTAACGACTCGGGTTCTGAGTGTGTGACAGATTTGTTTGAGGGCAGCTTTGAGACAAAATACTGGAGCTGGGAAGCAAACACGGAAATAGTGGTCTGCAGCTTATTCAATGTGCTTGCACTTATTTGTATACTAACTAAATATGTGCTAGAAAGTAAGTTTCTACTTAGAAAAATTCATAAAATACACAGAACATGGGAGAAGGCAAGAGTGGGATTATAGACTCATGTGAGTCTCCACTAATGAAGACTAAATTCTTCATGTCTGTATTAGATGTGATGAGTGTGGGGTTTGATTATTCCCTCCTAGGTCCTCCTTTTTTCTTCTCTTTTCAAGTCATAGTTAACTGTTAGTGTAGCAAGACAGGAAGCTTTCTCATTTTGCATAATTTGGTTTCAGATTTTGTTACTTCTTTCCTGTTCAGTGTTGAGATAAACCACCATCTTCCAAAGCTCTTAAACTGGGAGCCAGTGTCTTCAGGATTATCTAAATTGAGGCTTTGAGTCAGAGGTTGTGTATTTCAGGTTACTGTCAGTAAACTGTTTTCTTTTGGGGGGCATTTTCTGTTTCTGAAAGGAAATTCCAAAGTGTGGGGCTTGGTTTTTTTTTTAATTTTTTTTTCTATTGGAGCCTGTGTTCCCTATGGAAACACGTATTTTCCAGAAGAGCAGCTTGTTGAGAAATTTCTGCTATGTTCTCTCTCTTATGAAGTGACAAGGGTGGGTAGATACTGAGAATGCCAAGGAAGGGAAAACAAACCAAAAGGAAAATGAAGTTGTAATTAGCTTGTAATGGAAACAAATCAAAACAAGTGGTGTTAGGGAGTTTGAAAGAAATGCATTTCTTTCAAACAGCAAAAAGATTTTTGAGTGGGAGATGAGATATTTGAAGAAGCTGGACTAATGGATTTTTGAGGTTGCAAGTCTTAAGAGGGAGGAGTTATTCCATCAAGACCTCCAAAAAAGGTACAAGTGGTTGGAATAAAAGAAATGTGATAAAAAGGGGTTTTGGCAGATAGTACTGACTGTTAGTCTGAATTGTGGAAGAATATTGCCCCTTTGTCTCGTCCAAAACCAAAAGCTGCTGTGGGACATGCGTAGCTGAAATAATCTTCTTTAAACGCATCTGTGTTCAGTAGCAGAATCATCTTCTCCTCTAACTGCCTGTGCCCAGTGGATTTCAGGTGCTCTTCCACTTAATGCTCATAAGTTTCACAAAGACACGGGTGAGTTGTTTGGAACTGAATAAATGATGGAATCCTAATGACTCCTGGGAGAGCAGGTTGCTTTACCAGCTTGCTTGTGCCCACAACAGAAGGCCACAGTGGCCTTTGGCAGGTCCGCCAGAAATGATCCATCCTCTCACTCTCAAGGAAGGCTCCTATGGGTTTTTACTGAGAAGGAATGAATGAATTGGCTGGAGTAATTCCCCGGATATTTTTTTTTTTGCAGTATGACATTTTCTGACTTGTTTTGCTTTTTAAATCTGTAACATGTAGTAGAACGAATCTGCATACTTGAAGGATAAGTAGCAGTTTAGTAGTGATTTCAGTGCAATTACCAGAAGGAGAATCTGTATAATAAAAAAAAAGCATGAATTCTCTCAGAGCATGTTTAATTTGGGAGATGGTGAGTAGTTTTCAGTCAAGTGAATGGATTGCACATGTTGTTTGCCAGTTGTACTGAGGCTGCAGTGGCAGAATTTCTGTTGCCTTGGAAAGGAAAAAGTTTTATTGTTTAATTTTGTGCCTTTTTATCCCTATCTGTAATGAACACCATGAAAGTAGAAGAGAGTAGAGGCATTTCTGCTGCACTGCCAAGAAGCAGGTGTCCCTACTTGGTTATTTATAGACCACGAGAATGCATATCATGGAAATGGGCTGGGAATGGCCAGTTACCCATCTGTTTGATCAGCTGGGTATTGTAACTGATTGTATGGGGAGCTGACTTTTTTCAGCTGATGAAAATTGGGGTTCTGAACAAACCATTAGGTGACTGTTTCTGCTATCCTATTAGTCCTGAAAATTACTCATATGTGATTTAGGCTTTGTAAACAAGAAAAGACTCTTATTGTAGCCCTTCTCTCTTTCCTGCTGAGCAAAGAGATTTCTTCCATGTGGCCTGAATGCAGTGTTCTAGATTGTAGCTATTTAGTGCAGCTGGTTTATGAGCTGATTTTGCCTGTTTCTTCATTATGAACAGTGGGTTTTTTGTTTACCGGTTGTGCCTTTTCAGTTTCAGATTAGCTGAAAGAAATGTCAATGCCCACTTCCAATACTTTCCCCCCCATCTTTGCATTAATCCAAGATTGTGTCCCAGAATTGTGGCTGTCACTGAAAATGTGAGCTCTGAATTCTTGCTTGGAAATATCCTTTTTTTTTTTTTTAAGATCTAGGTCAGAAGCTGATTCAGATGTAATAATTTATAATAATGAAACTAGGGCAAAACAAAACAAAAAAACCCCTAAATGCAGCTTTTCAAATATGGAGGGATGGGAATAATCCATTACAAACAAAATAGCCAGGACCTTGTGAGCTGAGAGAACAAATTACTGTTCTTTCCCAAATGAAGCAGTACAGACCTCAAGCAGCTTTAAGCATTGGTAGTTCCTAATGGCTGATTTACCTTTCAATTTGTGCAGGATGGTGACATCTACAAATACTGCTGGAGCTTTCAAAAGATAGTTTCTCTTTGCCAAGTTCATTTCTGTCTGACCTCCTTCAATGTACAGTGGTCTATTAGTGTCACTGCCACTGCATTAAATGAGTCTGCTCACTGGTAGATGAAGTTCTTGTGATTATGCACTAAAACAATTAAATAGATTCATATGTGTTGGTAATATCCATGATAATGTCCGTAAATAAACCAGTCCTGTGCCCCTTCTGTGACGAGCTGGGAGTAGCTAATAATATCAGGTCTGTATTTAAAATATAACTATGCTGATTAAAATAAAACATTGAATTTCTTTTCAGTTTACATACTTGCTTGAAAATTTGAACGTGCTACAGTGACATAGCATCTGTTGCTCTGAGGCTTTAACAGGGAGCTCATTGCCTACTGAAATGCTGTACAAATTGTGTTCCCTCCCTGGGACACGGGACCTTCATTAATTTGAACTGAATTTATTGGGGAATGTTTTTGTGATTTAAAGGGTAAGTTCCATATACAGCTACTACATTTTTGAGTTCAGTTTTGTTTCTTCATCCCCTCTGATATCTGAGTTAGTGGTTAATGTTCCCAAAAATGCCCTGATGGAGAAAGATACTTAATAGTCAGTGCATGAAAAGGTTGTGCTTCCAGGTAGTAAGGCTTGTAAGATAAATGTTGTGGTGTACTCTTAGTGGTTAACTGTAATTAATCCTTTCTGATCTGCTCAAAATACTTAATGAGGAAGGCAGAGGAGCCTTCTCTGGAAACACTGGGATCCTACAGGACCAGCATCTCTCTTGAGGAGTCAGGACAATAAAAGGGGTACATAAAGTGACAAGTTAATGTGTTCTACTTATGAGTAGAACTGGGACATATTTTTTCTGGCCACTTATTTATTCAGTAGATAGATTTGGGTCAGCCAAAGGTATCATATTGCTGTTGAATCATATTCAAATTGTCCAGTTGTTACATAATGGCCCAACGTTTTTGAAACAATGTTACCTTGCGGAGATATCCATTTAAAGGTTAATTTTCTGGCAGTTCCTTCAAAATAAACTTTTGGCTTAAGCAAAATTGTTTTCCTCTCTGGCATTAAACACTGCACTGAAAATATCCTTCATTTACACAGCAGTATTTGCAGCCCTTCTTTTGGGGGAAGCTACGAACAATTCAAAGCTTCAAAGTAAATCTGCTTTAATGCGTTTAAAAAACATACAAGACATTCCTTGATGGGAACCAGAACAGTTCTATATTATGTAATATTATGCAAGGATAAAGAGGCTGAGGAAAAAAGAGACTGACTCATCACCAAGAAAGCTGATGGAAAAACATTTGTCCCTTTTCTCCATCACAAGTGTTGTGTGGATAACCATACTGAGAGATGGTGAGATGCTGAAATACAAGTGGGGGACACACCTCTACTTAAATTTCACACATCAGATTTTTCTTTTCTGTCCTGACTTTTGCACAGAGATCAATTAGGTTCTCTCAGCCATGAATTTTAAATGTTTTGGTTTGTGTTTTTTTTTTTTCAAAGGCAGCATAGATTTGGCT
Organism: Oxyruncus cristatus; assembly: GCA_013399855.1. Taxonomy (NCBI): domain Eukaryota; kingdom Metazoa; phylum Chordata; class Aves; order Passeriformes; family Cotingidae; genus Oxyruncus; species Oxyruncus cristatus. Next base: position 861,287 of record VXAY01005595.1, read on the forward strand.
CACAATGATTACATGAACAGAAATGCTTCTATGCTGGTGGAAGAAGGATGTGATATGGAAGAGTTGGGATCTATAGGCAGGTTGGATTCTGGGTGTGTGCTGCAGCATCTTTCCCTTCCTCTTAGTGCCTTTTCACCTGTTTAAAGTGATGGGAATAGCTGGGACTCAGGTGCAAACTCAGATCCATTGAAGTTAATCCATGGTTAATCCACTGCTGAAGCAGTGGGAGTAATGGTTGGATAAAAGTGGTTGGTAAAACAATTCTATCTGTCTTGTCATGCAAAACAGAAGTGGTCTGTCACAATTGATTCCAACCCTTCACAAGGTGCTGTGAAATAGCTGAAACCTGTGTTCCAGTGAGATGCCTCATGCTCTGTCTGTACTTTGGGTTCCTTTTGTAATCTTTCCTCAAAATCTCATAAAGAAAAAGAACTGCAATAATTTAAAACTTGTATCAGAAAATGAAAGTACAAACTCGGGAATGGCTGCCAAAACCTGAACAACTTGATTCGAGCTCTCTCTATGTAGAGGAGAGAAAAGGAATACAGACAGTATCTGCTTAGTGTCCTTTGTTTTTATTCCCCTCCAGACACTTCCAGGAAGGCCATGGCAGTGATGTAGTTGTAAACTTTTAAAGGGAAACAAGGTATAGGTCCATTTACAAACTAAGAACACTTTCATAGATGACCAGGGTCAGAGAACACACCCACAGTCCTCACAAACTGATTAGAAAAGCATCAGAGGTAAAGCAATCCCAGTACTGCATTTGACAAAGCAAAAAAACCTCAAAACTCCAGGCAGTGAACTGAAATGTTGGTCTGTATTCAGAAAGGTTTTGAGACTCGTTTTCTTTACCAGGGTCAGGTAAGAAGGGAAGCATCGTGTGTAATTGGTTTTGCTTGCCTGTATTCTTCAGAGTACTCAGGGCAGTTCATGTGCACACGTGCTGTGACTGCATGGCTGTTCTGCTCTATAAATGTCCCCATGCCCCAAGCAGGTTAGTCTGGTAAAGACCTAAACAAGGGGATTTCTGGTTTCTGTCTGCTGCTTTATGTGACCATCTCAGAAGAGTTAACTGTGCTATTCTTAGCTCTCTGTTTCTTTGCCCGCCTGTTTCACCTCTGATGCAATGCAGTGCTGGAACTGCAACGCGTTGTCAGTTTACATCACACTACACCAGTAACAATTTTTAAATCAGCACGAGGTGACGTGATTTGTGTTCCTTTCCTGTGGTTAGATTTCTACTAGGTAATCAGGGCTGCATGCTAATGACCCAAGAGTAGTTACAGATGGTACCTAACCCAAGTAATTTGATGTGGACACTATGTGGATAGCTTATCAAACAGTTTTTGTGTAAACAACATAAATATAGCTGTGTGCTGGAAATCTTCAACCCAGTTTTGAATGTAGTTTCCGTGCAGAATCAAACCAAAATAACTCGCTTACGCTTAATGTAACTTTGGACCGTTTCATGGAGGATAGACTATATTTTGCAAGACAATGCAGCTTACTGGAATAGTCTGTTTTCCTTGGTGTTCTACCCTACTCACACTCTGCAAATACTACTACAGATAGGGGGAATTCTTCTATATAGTGGCTAGAATTTTGCTCTGAGAGCAGATATGCCCCAATCATGTGTTGGTATCATTCTGAACTTGACTTCTTTGACAGCTGGACAGAACCACAGAGAAATTTTTCCTTGACCCATGCAACAGGATTTATAGTGAACTGTCCGACTGGGAAACTTCATGGATGAGTGTTCTAGATCCAACTGAGAAACTGCAGTACAGTTGCAGGCCTGGATTTTAAACTTAGTCTGAGATAATTTCAAGCATTTGGTTTGAATGTATTTTAAGGTCTCAGTATATCATTTCACTGCTGCCTACAAAAGTAGAAGAGACTTGGAGAGTGGTGTTTATGCCATATAGGAACAGAGGAATTCTCACTGCGTGGAATTAGTAGCAATAACTCTACCAGCAACCTGTGCAGTTTTAACGAGCCTTAGTCATTCCTGTGCTGCAGTTGGAAGGCATGGCACCTGCTGAAAGAGCTGTTCCTATGCTTCAAGTTTACCTTTCCTATGGGACAAGGTGCAGTAGGCAGTGGCTCTGTGTTTATGCAAGGCTGCTGTTCTTGGGTGGCACCTGGCATTTGTTAGGTAATTGCCATTCAAGACAACTTGTGGAGCTGCTTCTCATCCCCTCAAGTAGTTCTACCATCCTTTGACTTCTAGACTATCTTTCCATTCATTTTAGGGAGTGGATTCTATCCTGCTGTTCCCTTTCCTTTTCTCAGAGGGAGGTCAAACCCTGGGATGCTGTTCAGCTTGATAAGAGTAGTCACAGAGGAATTCTGGGATTTAACAAGAGCTTTAACTATTCAGAAGCTCTTGTGAATGAAGTAGATTATTCTGAGCATATGACATTTCAAGAGGAGCATTTTATATGCTGCTGTACTCAATACTAAGAATAGACATGATTTCATACAGTTAGATTAACAATTGTGTACTTCAGAGATGATACATATACAGTCTGTTTCAGTCTACATGGCCTTCTTGAGATGTGTTGGGTTCCTGCCATTCTCTGTAGTCACTAGAATGCATCTTTGTGACACTGGTTAGTGTGTTTATTTAGCTGCAGCAGGGTGTGGATTTTTGAGATATGGCTACATAGGCTGAGGCTGCATCTTTGTGTAGGTGAAAAACTGTCAGATCAGACCTTATTTTAAATGTTAAATCACATTATTACGGTCCATGCCCTCTGTGGGAAGACACAAAAAATAATTTCAATGTAAGAAATATAAGGGAAACAACTCTTTTCTGTAGCAATCCCCTTGGTGCGGTTTGTCAGTAAAATATCTACTGGTTTTACAGGAGATTAATGATTTGGCTTTTAGAGAAGACATTTATTACCTTTTTAGTCTTTCTAAAAGAAACTGAGTGCTTCATACTATGTTTATAAGTTCAGTTAGAATTTTGATTTAATGCTCTGTTCTATTGTAAGGTAGTGTCTTTTATGGATCTATATATAAAATCAAAGGCTCTGGATCTGTGCTGATTTGTCAGATCAAATGTGTGTTTATTCTGTATACTTATAAAATTATCTTATTTGGATAATCTGAGAAAATACTATTCACTTGCCCCTAGAAACTGAGCTTTGTTGCTGCCCATGCTCTCCTAATTCAGCAGCCTAAGTGCCTTAATTGATCATCTTGAGATGAGATTGAACTCAGCAGTTAATTGAACTTCAGGGAGCAAAATACACTTTTGTTTACCCAAGTGCTGTTGTAGCTGTGAAGGCATTGGACCTTCTACTGCACTGAGTTAATGCAGACCAAACATGTGATTATATCAAGGTGAGAAGCAGATTATCTCAAAGCTTGTAAGAAAGAAATATGAAACTTTAACATGTGTTGAAACTACCAAACCTTCATGGACCTATTATGGTTGGTTGGATAAAAGGAGTTTTGTCAGGGTTATTCAGCAACCTTGTCTGATGTTGTGTTTAGAGTATACACATTACACTGTGCCTGACAATGTCTTCTGGAAGGGTAAACTCTGTCATTAAGGGGATAGCTGAGTGTTCTTTTTTCCTTCAGACTACACCCCACAAAGTTCTTGGAGAGCATCTCCTTTGGGTCAAGATCAAATAAGATGGTTTATTGTTCCTGTCGGGGGAAAAAAAGTTTCCTTGGCTACTTATTCAATTGTACAGGAATTATTGGCATTTTGTATTGTCATATGCATTGCTCTCTCTTATAATTTTCAAACCGACCCCTGACTTTAAAGAAGTGAAATGTAATAGAAGGCAAATCTCTTTCCTTGATTTGGGAAGGTGACTTAGTGCACAGATATAGTCAGATGGTCAGTTTTCACTGGTTCTCTTAACTAATGTACTTTGCTAATAAGGTATAAGGGGGGGAATGAGGGGAAGGTTGCGACTTTTCTAAATGTAAGACCTAATCTGGTTATCCTTCTACAGATAATAGATGACAATGTTCGCTTTTTTGTAGAGTAGTTAAGTTGTAAGAGCTAATAATCCTGTGAAGAACAAGAAACTGGAGAGAATGTAAATCTGTCTTTATGCAGGTGTGCATGCTGATAACTAGTGAAGCTGATAAGGGCTCAAAGAAGGTAAAAGACACCAACAGATCCCTTGTAAATGATAAAGACTCTTTTAAATTAACTGCTTAAACCCCACTCCACACCTCCTATCTGAAAACTGAGCCAGCTTCTAGTTCAGAGCATTAAGATGTCCCTGGCCCATACCCCAAATGGGGTTACTGAGGAAAAAATTCCCCCCTGTCAACTTCATAACTCCTGGAGTAAACAGCTAGTCTAGGAATTAGTGTCATTAAAAAGATCATCTTGTTCAACTGGGGTAAAAATGAAAGCTGAAAAATCTGCAAAGACTAAACCTGGAGTCTATCTTCCATTTTGTTTTTGAACCCTGAAGTGTTTGGGATGAACAGCTCTTAGACCTGCATTCGAGGATGAATGTTGATGTTGATAACCAGTGAAGATGAAAAGTCAATTGGTAAAAAATGAAGTTTTTCAGACTTGCATCAAGGAAAACTTGGAACCATGAAATAAATGTGTGATGAACTAGAACAGTGAAATTAATGAAGTCAAGCAGTTACTACTTTAATACTTGAGGCAAATATAAACCCAGTGTGTTTTGAAATTTCTTACTTAATATAAACCAGCTATATTCTTTATCTGTAACTTGGGATACTGCGTAAGCACATGCTGTTTGTCCTGTAAATGCTCTACATGTTCTGTGGATTTTGATATGAGTCTGTGTAAAGATAAATGCAATACAAGGTAAACACAGATGGAGTAGCTCGTGAACCCTTGTCTGTTCTGTACCTTGGAATAGGACGTTGTTACCCACTTAGCAAGGCGGCCTAAGAAGTCTCTCTTTTTGGTTATCATCTTCCATCATTTTAGCTTTCTGGCTAAAATCAAGAAAGCAAGAAATCTGTCTGATCTTTGCAGATGAAAGATAAGATCTGGCAGGCTTTAAACTAGAGAAGTATTCTCGTTCCTACATATATCATGGTTATTTTGGAATCTGTGTGATAGAAAGGACTGGTGGGAACAGAAATAGTTGTGTGAGGGTAGATAGCACACAGCCGTCTGCCAAGTGAGATTGCAGTTAATTGGCTTATAAAAATTAAGCAATTTTATATTAATTCCAGAAAGTGGGACTGGGACTAATTTTTTTCAATAGGTTGGTGAAATACCTTAAAATGTTTGTATTTGTTTAGATGATTCTTATATATAACAGTTGCCTAAAAAAACTCCAACCCTTCACAAGTTTGAATGGCATTGAATGTGTGCACAGCACATAGATGGTCAGGTAAAGCATAACTAAGGATATTTTTAGTTCATAATAGGTACTTGAACAGATACTTGAGTTTAAGGAATTTTATACTTGCATTGATATATCAGTGCTGTTGTTTAGCAGATGGTATTTCAAAGACTAGTTGAACTCAATTTAAAGAATGTCAGTAATGGAAGCCTAGATTTAATTCATATCCATTTAAGTTGCTCTAATGAAGTCATGTTTATGAAGTCAGTCCAGTAAGTCACAGAATTCTCTTTACTTGGGAAAAAACTACCTTTTTTGCTTTTGGTTTCTGTATTTCTTTTGTGCAAGCTACTCGTGTCATTGAATGTGGACAGAACTGTCTTGGATGCTGAACCAGCTTGGGAAGATCAGAGTGCAGCAATATTGCAAGGCAAGGCTGTGGTCAGCATCCTCCTTCCTGCTGTAACTGAGGCTCACAGGTATAGGGTTCACTTAATCTCAGCCTCTGAACTCAAATTCTTTTTCAAAGCAACTTTGAATGTATTGTGTGTCACCTGGAGAACCAGGAGCTTCCCAGTCCTTGACCTCTCTTTACAGAATTCATACAGGAATGAATTACTTTCTTGGGTCTCATGAGGAGAGGAGGAAAGAATGGGAAAAGGCTTGTTTAAACCTGTATCTTTTGACCGTACAAAAACCACTACAAGAAAAAGCCATGTCTCCTCCTAAGGATTAATTCCATGAGTTACCCTTGCAGATAGATAAGTGAGCAGACAGTTTCTCAGTATCTTGCAACCTGAAAAAACTCCTTGAATCCTTCCTTCTTCCATCCAATTTTACCTCCCCTGCCACAAGAAGCAGAAGCCAGTTCTTTCAGACTGTCAGACAAAAGTTTAGTCATGGGAACTCTTGGGAAGAGTTTGCCAGAACTATGGTACTTGATTTGGGTATCAGTTCCTAGAAATGTGGTCATCTGGGTAAGCTAAGCCTGCATTTTAGGTAGGAGAAAAATGTGTTTTAATATTTTATTTAAAGACCCTTTGTCTTGTTCATTGTTCCCAACAGTGCGACTAAGCCATGCAAGGTCTGAAAATACAGTAGAATGGAACTAATTAGGTCTGTTAATAATTGCAGTTGTGATTATTATTACTGTAGCCCAGAATTCTCCTTGGGCAGGGAAAAGCAAGAGGCTGTTTCTATGGAAAGCAACAAATGGGGTTCCTCTGGAGCAAGAGCAGACTAAATGCAGGACTCAGAAGCTGTCAGAACATGACAATTGCACTTTACAGAAAACTAATACTTAAGCAGCTCAGTAGCATTCCTGTATGTGAACAAAAGCCATGTAGCATGTATGGCAGAAATAGGTGACAGAAGGCTCTGACTCATCATGTGGAACTGTAATTTAAGTTCAAGGGGGATTTTTCTATCTTGGATCTATTCCTGCTGGCTCAGATGTCTCAAAAGCCTTTAGCACCTAGTTTTAATAGAGCTGGTGCCTACAATTGAGAAACGGGTTGGAGGCAAGGAGCAACATACTACTCATCTTAAAAATATCTTCCAGCTAGAGCTGAGGTAACTTTGTGGTGATAAGAAGCTTCCATTGACCTTTACTAATTTTGGTTTTCTGGATTTAGAAAAGTCTCAACTCCCTAAGCAAGAATTTGCTTAGTGAGGCACTGAGAAGCAGATGCAGTGTAGGCATCTCGGTGCTTCCCACTCAGTACAACTTTCTTTTAGCAAACAAGTACCACCAATGAACAATGTGTGAGAGGTCACTGCTGGCTCTTGTCAGTCATAAGTAGTAATTTTCTTTGTGCTGAATCACATATTAAATAATATTCCATGGAACTTTGGTTTTCAAGTAATACTAATATTGGTAAGACTGACCTATCTTCAAGATTCATAAGGTATTTTTTCAAGTAGTATTTTAAAACCCAGTAAGTCTGTCCAGCCCCTTGAATACCTAATACAGGTGTATTGTTTCATCAAGAGATCAGAGTAATAGCCCTGACTGTGTCTTTGCCTCTTCTGTAATCGAGAGTTCAAATCTCTGACTTGAACGAATTTTTGGTAAGATTTCAAAAATATACATCAGCTACATACATGGGGGTTTTTAGGTACAGAAAGTCTGTATAAAGGTAGACCATCTCAAATGTGGGGATACAAAAAATGTTCCATGTGAGGCAAGAGCAAAACTACTACTGTTATCGTACACTTAGAAAATCTGAGCATCCTTTATGTAGGCTAATGCAAGGTGGTAACTGCTGGTCTAGGAGGCTCATCATGCTGTCCATAATACAGATGGGTAAGAGGCACATTAATATGGTCCAGGGTGACTGAAGAGGAGGCTTCAAACGGTATTTTTAAAAATTCTGCTTCCTAAAGGCTTCCACTTCAGTTACTAAATTCAGTGAGGATTTGGAGATCATATTTTGGCCCTAAATAAATAATGGTAATAATGGTAATAATGGTAATTTTTGGCTGTACCTGAACTATCCTAGGTAATGAATGATCTGTGTTGGCTTTACAGTGATCAGGTATTTTTTGGGTGTTTCTAGAATATTTTAATAAAAATATACCAATATTTCATAGTTTCTGAGGGGGATGGAGGGGGGAGTACAGCAAGGGAAGAAGAGAAGCAGCCTTAAACAAGATATTTACCTGACTGAGTTGCCTAAGACCCAGGCCTTGCGCCGGCAGTCAGATGTGTAATGGGACTATTACACATCTTCACAGGACTGCACTGCTGTAATACAGATTTCTTTGTTAATAGAGCAGCTTTAATTAAAAATACAGAGTTGGTGATGGAATTGTTTTGACCCTTAAAGTTAGATTGGACTAATTCAGTGATTGCCCAGAAAGAGTTCCTGTTGGGAACTGCATAGCAGAGTTTGGAAATACACCTGAAGATTAATTTGATACAGGAAACTGATTACAAAAGAGGCCAAGACAGTCCTGGTGAATCTCGAACAGCTCTGATAACCAGAGGTGAGGTAGAAAGGAGGAAGCTCTGGCTGAGCTTCCCTGGTGTTTTCTTTCCTTGCTGGGGGTTGTTTGCAGAGAAGCTGAAGTGCTGTAACAGCCTCAAGCTCCACTCAGTGATGTTGCCTCCTCTTTTTCCGTGGCAGCTCGCTCATGTCCTCTGCAAAACTGAGAGTAGCTTAAGGCCATCATTTCATGCATGACTTGGTAAATTGTGCAAGGAAGAGCACTGCCAAATGAGGAGCCGAGCCAGTTTTCAATATGAGGGCCATCTGCGACAATGTTTTAGCAAGTTTGAAAACAATTGAGTTCTTTCCCATTTTTACTTTGAGTTCATTTAGCACGTAAGAAACTCCGTAGCCTCCCGAGAGTACATTTATGTTACTGTATCCTTGTTTGCTGTGAGTTGAGTTTTTGGGGAGTCTAGTGGTTTCATTTCAGATTTGATCCTGTGTGGTGCTGAAAAATGACTTTGCATCAATGTCACTTTTGATTCTTGCTGGAGACACTCCTCAAGGTAGATGAAATTCAGATACTTGTGGCAGATAAGATGCATATCAATAAATTGCTACTAGTTACAGCAACATTGTCTAAATGTAAAAGTAGTTTATTGCTGAAAGTGGAAACGCTTTAAAATTTGGGATGGAATCTAAGTGAGCCTCTCTCCCTTAACCTGGCAGTTACCTGCGATCTCCTGTTACCATTTTGCTTCAGAAAACACAAAGTTGTGTGTGATGGAGTTTCCACATAATAAGGATTATTGAGCGGATCTGTGATTTGTTTTAGAGATCTCTTGAATTGTCTTAAGCTTCTGCAATGAAGACTACCTCTACTGAAAGCAGAGTGGCAGTAATGTGTTATCAAATGTGTTGAAGTATTTTTCTTGACTAATTTTGGTCTCACTTCATGAGAACAATACGTTTCTGAAAGGGTGATGTTACCTACATTACTTAACAGTGCTCTTTCTAAAAGCAAGAGGAAAATCATAGTCGCTTTCCTGAATCTAGGGGCTAAATTTGACTTTTAATTTAGTTGTCTAACATGTCAGAGGTTAAGCATCTTTCAGCTGGTACAGTAAAGCAAATGGGGAGGGAGTTACAGACACAGTGTCACTCACTGAGTCAGCAACAGGGACAGAAATCTGCCTTGTGCCAGACCATCAGACCCCACATTGCTTCTACTGGAAAATCTGGCTGCTTGTTTCTGTTGACAAGTGTTCTCTGCAACAAGTAATTTTCAGAAAAAAAAGAAACCTTCTTGTGACTTTAATACTATTTTAGGAGGAAGTCAGTAAGAGGAAAGTTCCTGACCTTTAAATGCATGTTTATGTAGCAGGTAGGACTGGCAGGGAAACCCCAGCTGGAAAATATCCTCAAAAGTGAAGGATTCCAAAACTTCTTGAACTTGTGTTGTAGCTGCTTTTTGGTAAGTGCAGAGCTGCCCATATGGAGAAGACAATCACTTAGGGATCAATCCATCTGCCTTTCAGAATAAATATTCTCCATGAAAACACTTGATCTCGCAAGTGCAGGGATGTAGTGCTGCTTTTGAAGTGTTCCCTTTGCACACACAAGTTACAAGGGTTAGACACTTAAATGCAGAACTTGTTTTCTTGTTTCTGCTGAGTGAAGTTGACTTCTTAACATATTTGCAGCTCCTTAACTTCCGAGTAAACTGTGCAAATATACCTAGAAATGGACTGTGAATGTCTGTTAAAGCAGCAGTCTAATTTTGCAGCATTTACTCAATTCTGTAGGCAGTAATCTGCTTGAATACAGTGAGGCTTTTGGGAGGACTGCATAGTAATGCCAAGATTAGTCCCACTGTGTTAGTACAAGCTTTTAATATTTTATTTTAATTGTATTTTTTTAAAAAAATTTGTACTGGTTTATTGTGATATTTCACAACTTCTTATAAGGACAATTGAGGAAAAATATTTGAAATAATGCTAAACTATTTCTAAATTTAGAGCAATGGAAATCATGCAGCTCTGACGTTAGAAAATCTGCGTATTTCTTGTATTGGTCTTTCACATAATTAGATTCAGTCAATGCATTGTATACATGCATTGTATAATAAGTATTTTCTAAAGACACCATGTCACTTTTAATATTTTAAACATATGCTAATGTTTGAGTCACATTTTTTCACCATTGTGAATTTCACTTGGGTTTGAGGATCTTGAATCTGTTTTTGCTGCTGTTCCAACAAATCTGCTGAATGATAACACTAAAATAACCCGTACACAAGGATGGAGCTGCAACCTCCTCTCCAGTAACCGTGACAAACATGGCTGTAATATTTACAGGGGAAAAGTGTGCATCAAGGGTGAAATGCAGAGATGCATTAAAACATCAAACATTTAAAAAAAAAAAAGGGCAGTTGTAGCTGTTTAATTGCTTTCCTTAGAAAGACTAATGCAATGTCTGAGGAAGTAATCCCTAAATAAGTTAGGAGGTGAGATCTTTCAAAGGAGGACAAAAACCCAGGCATAGACCTATTGGGGGATTCTATGAAGAGACTGTCAAGAGCAGTAAAGCTGATGCGTTGTTAAGTGTCTGTGGGAGAGATTTCTTGGTGTTGAGTGTCTTAATGTGGTGAAAAGCAAACTTCAGTGATTGGACACTTGGCATTTATCCTATTTGAACCCAAAGGTTTCCCCTGGCATAGGAATGGGTCTGTCAAAATGTGTGACTTTGCCCTACTCTGAAGTGTTCAGTGTAGCAGTGCATATGGCTGTAAAGGACAGAGCAGGAGGAGTCCATCCCCTGTGTGGTACTTAGCTGGTACATTCATTTGTGCTAAACCAAATAAGTTGTGGCAGCTGGAGCTGGTGGAAAGGGAGAGAGCAACGGAGTGAAGGAGGAGGCACAGTGGGGCGGTGGAGCAAAGTATTGGTGGGGTGTGGTGTGGTCTGGGAGGCAAGAACTGCTTCAAAGGCCAGGTGGGTCTGGCACTACGGCTGTGCTGGGAGAGTGGGAGATGGAGAGACAGGCACCAGGCTTTGGAATGGGCAAAGTCGAAAAGGTGATGGAACAGCAGGGATGCCCAGATGGAGCCAACTTTGTCTACAGAGCTTTTTTGTATATTTGGCTGCGGTCTGGAGCTTTTAGGGCTGCTTTTAGTGTGTGAGCTGCTGCTCCACATTCATTCCCCTGAGCCCCACGGCAGGGATTTCTGGTTGACAGCGCCTGCATCAAGGGAAAGGACAACACTCTGGGGTTTCCCGGGCTACCAGCCTTTCGCTGGGGGATGTTAATGCGGGCAGAGCGCTCGAGTTTGCCACTCCTGAGCCCCAAGCCTGGTGTTCTTGCCGACACCCCCTCCCCCGATTGCCTGCGTCTGACTCATTCGCTGGTGCCTGTGCGAGAGCAGAGCGGGGCGGGAGAGGCGGGGGGGAAGAGCCTTCAAAGTAGCCGCGGCTGGTCTGGGTTTGACAAGGCGGCCGTGTGAGCTGTGCCCCTGCCAGCGCAGGGCGGCGGTGCCGGGGGCGGCGGAG
>VXAY01005596.1:0-47783 GCA_013399855.1 Oxyruncus cristatus
GGAGAAGACCATGCTGGAGCAGGCAGACATCTGAAGGAGGCTGTGACCCCATGGGAGGTCCAAGATGGAGCAGAGTCCTGCTGGAGACCTACAGCCCATGGGGAGGGAAGCCCACACTGGAGCTGCTTTTTCTTGGGTAGGACTTGTGGCCCCTGTGGGGGACCCACCCTGGTACTGCTCATCTGTGAAGGACTGCACCCCATGGAGGAGTGACCCATAGGACAGCAGTCTGGGAGGAACTGCTGCCCAAGGGAGGGACTCACGTTGGAGAGGCCTATGGAGGACTATGTCCTCTGGGAGGGAGACCACAGGAAGCAGGGGAAGGACTCCTCTCGCTGAGCAGTGGCAGGAAAAACAACTGACTGTAACTCCCATACCCTGCATCCCTGAACCGCCAGGGAGGAGGATGTAGAGTTTGGAAGGAAGAAGGGGTGGAGGGCAGGTGTTTTTAAGGTTATTTTACTTCTCACTCTTTTACTCTGATCCTGTAAGAAATAAACTTAATTCATATCCCCACTTTGAGTCTGTTATGCCCATGATGGTCATCAGTAACTGACCTTTTCCCGCTGGTATCTCAACTCATGAATCCTTGGGTGTTTTTTCTCTCTCCTCTGTCCAGTAGTAGAGGGGAGTGAAAGAGCAGCTTTAGTGGGTACCTGGTGTCCAGTCAGGGTCAACCCACTACACCCCACAAGGCCCTCACCACCTCCACCTCCCCGGCTGTGAAGGCGAATTGCAAAGGAAAGGTAAAACTCATGGGTTCAGATAGAAACAGTTTAATACTTGGAACATCTTCATCGTTATCATCATGAAAAGGAGAGAAAGTAACAAAACCCAAGAGAAACAAGTGATGTACAATACAGTTGCTCATCACCCTCTGACTAATGCCCAGCCTGTCCCTGAGCAGTTATCAACGCCTCCTGGAAAACTCCCCCCAGTATACTGGGCATGATGTTATAAAGTATGGAATATCCTTTTGAACAGTTCGGGTCAGTTGTCCTGGCTATGCTCCTTCACGGCCTTTTGTGCTTCTCACTGGCAGAGCATGAGACACTGAAAAGTCCTTGACTTAGGGTAAGCAATACTTAGCAACAACCAAAACATCAGTGTGTTATCAACATTATTCCCATACTAAATGCAAGAAATACAGCACTGTACCAGCTACTAAGAGAATTAACTCTGTTCCATTTGAAATGAGGAAAGTACAGGTCTGACAGCCAGCCAAGGTCACAACTCATAGGAATCTTGAAAATTTTTTGTCCAACTATCTTGAATATTAGCGTATCTCAGATTGCAATTGCAACAAATAAAGTCCTCAATTTTCTTTGATTGTATTAGGCACTTTTATAATGCAGTTCACCTGTAGAGATGCACATTTTAACACCTAAAATTTAGGCATCTACAGCATGCAAATGAATTTTACCTCATGCAACTGACAATAGAGAGATATAATAGCATACAATCTTCCTTGAAATCTTCCTTGGCTAATGAAATCTAGCCAAGATAATGGATGTCACCCTTTGAAGATGTCAAATAAAATATTTATAAATTAAATACTTGTTTTGTAACACATCATGAAGTGACTTGAATCTCCAAATAATTCATGCTGAATAAAATCCTACTAAAGAATTCCAGTTAGATAAAAACATAAAATGCAGATGTGGATACTATGATTACATGATCAGAGGAAACAGTCTTTTTAAACTGTGAAAGAAAAAAAAAGGACAAATTCTTGTTCTTATTCCTTTTACCTAGAAGAGGAAGAAATTACTGCCAATATTAAAAATTTTTTTATCTTTTTTCTTTCTGCAAAGCAATGTTAGGGTTACTGTGCTGTAATATGCTTTAGCCCTGGTCTGCCTCAAAAAGAAAATGTTCTTTTAGGACACTGTCTCTGCTTCTGACTTGCAGAGCAGGTTCAGAACCCAAAATGTCTGTCTTTGAGGCCTTTGACTAACTTCCCTCTTCCAGTTAAATTTTGGAATATCATTACATAAAACTGGAATACTAATTAGGTGTTTTTTCAGTTTGGTTCTCTAGCCGGTACCAGCAGTATACAAATCACAGATTAGACAATTACAAACTAATTTACTCATAGGGACATTTTCTTTGTAATCCCACCAATTAGAAATTGATTTACGTTTTCAAGTATTTTTCTTATATCTATCAATTTCAGTTCTATATGTGAGATATAATTGTGATTTCTCTTGCATAAGGCTTTTTTTAACTAATTTGGTGATATAAATAGGTGAAAAGGTTAATTTCTGTTTAAACTTGAAGATAAATTAATAAACTTTGTCTTTGAAATAAACAATGTCTCACATTGTCTGAAAAAAAATTTATATACATTTATGAAAAGTGCATAGACATTCTGGAAAGTAAATAACACCATCAGACTTTTTCTGACTAGGATGTTGGGTTGTTGCTCATCACCATATTAATATCAGCCTACAGTGAGTTTCTTGTAGCAAAACTATCAGATATGTCATTTTCCTAAAAAAAAACGAGAAATAGTAAGCAGTGAAATCCTATACAGCATTGATAAAATCATGATTTGAATACTGTATGTCTGTATTTTAGGAAAGCTGTAAAAAACAAAGCAGAGTTGAGAGGGTCTAAGGAGCATTATCTACTTATCAAAATGAAGATTGAAAAAAATTATATACAATGTGCACTATACATTGAAGACTTAGATGATCTATTTATAGTAGGTAGGATAGACCTTTGTAAAAGAAGGTTCCTCTTGAAGGTGGAAGGATCTTTTTTAATTAGAAGGGAAAGCATTATAAAATCTAATGACCTCCAACTGAAATAAGAAGCCCTTTTACTAGAATGTAAACATTTCATGGTGAAAGTAATTAATGCTGGAATATTCTAAAGGTATAGGAATTTTTCCACAACCTAAAATCTTTAAAATAATATTGGATATCTTTTTGATATGATTTAATTTAACAACAAATTAGTAGTTAGGTAGATATCAAATTAGTATAAACTATTACTTGGAAAGTCCTCCATTTTTCCCCCTCTTGAATGGGCTTAATTTAATAACCACTGAAACCAGTCTTGCCAATGATTTCAGACTCCCATGTCTTTTCTCCAGTAAAAGTATTCCTTTTACATGCTACAATGCAATTAAAATGCATTTGTGCAAGAACAATTCTATGGAAAGATTAAAAAACATTTTTTGCAGGATCCAATGATTGTTAGAAATTCCTGCTTGAGCAGCTTACTTATTCTTTATTATCTATATCTGTTTACAACTTTATGTGATCTGAAGATTTCTTTCTGGTTTATTCCACTGATTTTATTTTTTTCCTTCTCAGAAAAAAAAACCCAGTATTTTAGACTTCAGAAGTTAAATTTAACCTTATTCTTGCCACACTGTTTTCTGGATTACCTCTGCTAACTCTGAAGGCCCTTTGAATGTGGAGCAGCAAAGCACAGATAGACCTGGCACACTATAGCACAGACCTTTATCTGAGAAGCTACTTCAGGTCCAGACCTCCTTCAGGTTGTAGAAACAGAGAACACAGCTGAAAAACAGGAAAACACTCTCCAAGCAATTGAGAGCCTTATGCTCAACAGTGACAGTAGAAGCTTCAAGCCCAGTATTTTTACCCACAGTTAGAAGATAATGTCTCTATGTCATGCACTAAGTTTACCTTTTTTGTTCTTCCTTGTGGTTAGGAAATCATAGACATAATACCCCATTAAACGATAGGAAGCAGTTAGTATTTCAAAGACTAGATCTCTGAAAATATAATGAAGTCTTTTATGTCTCACATTTTCAAGCTTTTTACTGCCATCACCAAAGCAAGAAAGAGATTTACTTAAAATATGAGATTATAATATATTCCAGGCCTTCCCAAACTGGCTACAGTAGTCAAACATGTAACATTACATTTCCTATAACTTGATCTTGCTCTGAGATATAATGTAGTATAAGTGCTCCAAAAAATAAAGTAAGTTATCTGCATTTATTGAAAATGTTAGACACATTTTTAGATCAATGACCGTTCTGCCCATTCCATTACTTTTCTAAAGTAATAAAATTAAAATATGCCTGAAGTTTTAGACCAAGAACCAGTTCCGAGCTTCCTCATGATGGGATGTATCCTGCTTATACACCAAATCCATGCTAGAGCAAGAGCCAGATCCACACCACCTTCTAGTTATGCAAACAGACAATATGGTATCCATAGAAGGAAAATCCTGGCAGTATGAAAAAGACTGCTGTAACATAAAGCAGGATTACACTGAAAAAACTTTTACTCCATTTCGATACAGCTTTTAACAGCAATATCATGCAGACTCTTAACTGTGCTTAGTTAGAATCAAGAGAATTTTTACTACTGAATTTACTAGAATCTAATTTGAATTCAGAAGCTGTGACTAAATTTCTCAATAGAAGAAAAGGCTTTAAGGTCAAGTGGTAAAGCCTGGTGGGAATCCATACTGCTGAAGATTTTTGTTGGAATGGAAAAGATGGAGAGGCCCAATTAAGCAGAGTGAGTAGTCAAGTTCCAGAGCTTTTTGGTATTCTTTCACGTAGTAGTGAGGATGTAACAATTGTATCTTTGTTCAGTTTGAACTATCCTGAAAATTCAAAATAGGGATAAGTTGGAAGTTTGTTCAAAAAGAGACTTTCTGCCAAGAAATAAAGGAAGCAGTGTAGTATAGCTGTAGAGTAAAAACCGAATTTGTTACTTTTGCTACTGAATGTATTTCCTGAGGCAAACCAATTAACTTCTCTAGGTATGAGTGTACCATTCATAATGAGGGTTAGTAGTTACTTTACAGAGATTTCTAGGATGATTTTTAAGTTAACAGAAGGATGGTGCGGTATGAATCAGAAGTCTTGTTATTACTCCTTGTAAATTGTGAGAATGAATCTTACTTAGAAACTTCATTGTGAGTGATAGTTGCTACTATAAGTCATACTTTTTCACTATTCTGTTACAATAAGAAAATATATTCTTAATCTTACTATAACTTAATAGTATTAACAGAATTTAATGGAAAAATTCTACCCCAAAAATAAGCTAAACAAAAACATAAGCCTGATTTAAATCATTCATGAAAGAATAGGCTTTCAGGATGGCTTTAACTTGTTTTCTTCTGTGAATATCTACATTCAGCCATAACGTGTCCAGGTTAACTGTGTATTTCAGCTACAGTAAACTGCAAAGTTGTACTTTTAATAACTGTAGATAATTTTTTTTTTTTGACGACAACTCCTTGTTACATTGAACCAGATTCCACCATTTGGAAAGAATATAAAAAATTATGGAAGTTTGTAATAAATTAATGGGAAAAAACAAAGAATTTTTTTAAATCTTTAATAGAACTAATCTAACTTACATCATAACATATAGGGGCAGAGGATGGGATCCAATGTATTGAACTAAGGCACTAAATTTATTTTAAAATTTTAGATTCCCTTTTTCCTCAGCTGAAGAAATTTCAAATAATATCAAAGGGTAGAACAATGTGGTTGTCTTTGAAAATTTTCTAAGGAAGATTCATTTTAGCAAAGTCTAAGCAAATAGCTGTAGTCTTCTTGTTTTGGTTTAGTTTTTTTAAGGCATCTATTTCCATCCACTGACTAATCTGCATCCACACAAACCTTTTACACTGTTAAAGAGCTCTATGAGAATAAATGCCATCTTCTGCCATTTCTATTAGTTGGAGTTCCCTTTAGGGCTTCATTTTCATGTGCTACCTAGAGGAAGAGCTGTATTGCAGGGTTCTTCAGTGCATGTTTTCATATTGACAAGAACCAAACCTGGTTAGTTACACTAATATATGAGGGTGTGGAAAGTGTGAGAGTGTTTCAGATCAAACTGGGATCATAAAGAAAGGGAGAAGGCAACAACCAAAACATAGTCTTTCCTATCTTATTAAATTTGTCCTTAAATCTATCTCTGTGTAATCTGTCTCTCTATCCAATGTGTGTGAGTACTGCAAGCACTCAACACCAGCTACTGCTCTGACCAGAGTTAGTGGATTCAGTGCCAGCTGCTGGAGTCACACCAGGGGTGTAGGTGTTCCCAGTCTATAGTGCCAGCAACCAGTGTGAGTGGGTGCCTCACTGTCAGGTACGAGAGTAAGTGGGGTCTCAATCCAAGACACTGGGGTGGGAAAGGTGTGTACACTAAAAAACAACACTTGCAGAAGCCAGTATTCCATTAATACTCAATTAACTACTATGCCAATTATGAAGTCACAGGCAGCTGAAAATGACAGTGGCTTGCTGCTATCCCGTCACCCACTCAGCAACATACGACATCAGAAAAAGCTGAAGAACACTGCTTCCAGCTTCTGCCCTAATAGCTACTCAGCCAACAGTGACATCACAAAAACCTACAAATGCCAGCTATTCATTCATATTTAATCAACTACTTAGTCACCACTGGTATCACAAGGAGCTATCAAAGACACAAAATTAAAAGAACAATAGCTCTAAAAAAAGAATAAATATTAAATTTGTGTTGATATTAAAAATTGAATAAAAATAGAAAAATGTATAAAAAGTAGGAAAAATCCATGAAAACATAGGAATTCTAAAGTCAACTTGATATCTACCAAGGAAATTATATTGTATGATTTTACTAGCAACTAAAATCTAGAGAGTAAATATGTTTATAAAAATAAACATATTTAAATAAAAATAGGAATTCTGAAGTCAACTTGATATCTACCAAGGAAATTATATTGTATGATTTTACTAGCAACTAAAATCTAGAGAGTAAATATGTTTATAAAAATAAACATATTTAAATAAAAATAGGAATTCTGAAGTCAACTTGATATCTACCAAGGAAATTATATTGTATGATTTTACTAGCAACTAAAATCTAGAGAGTAAATATGTTTATAAAAATAAACATATTTAAATAAAAATAGGACTAGAAAAGACTTGCAAACATGCATTAAGAATATTTCTTTTAAAGCTGTGTTGTTATGGGAATCAGAAAGGAGTATCTCCAAAGCAGATTCACTCTTGTTATTTGTTAAATAGGAGCAGAAGCTCTGGAGTAAAGTCCAGATGAAAAGAAAACAATACTTCTCTTTACCAATTACAGGAACAATTTTGGGAAGGTGACTTGTCAAGAATATTTCTGCATCTAATAAGAATCTAGAGAAGTGCCAGAGAAGTCAAACAGACCATACATTTCTTCACGTGCTTAACTATTTTTTGTGGAGATAACTTTTTACACCCTGTTGCATTGTGTACAACACTTAGTCTGGTTCACACCGTTTTTGATGTATGTTACGTGCGCTGCTGTAGTTAAGGTAGACAATATTTGATGACAGGGAGAAAAGATTTAAAGAACTAGAAATGTTAGAGTAAAGGTAAGTAAACAATAATGTAATTCATTTCGAGAAGATAAATTGGGAAAACTTTTACAATGGAACAATTAGGTAGGAAAACTCAAGTAGCTGGGACATCAGTCTACATGTAGCCAGAAATAAAGGTTGCTGCCTGCTACATGAAAAGAAAAGCCTTCCTCAGCTACTTTTCCTGAAGTTCTGCAGGAATTTGGTGAGCCAGTCTGGATGTGAGTACATGAAAATTATCCATTTTTTTCTCAGACCTGGTACCTACATCATCGAGTTGAAAACAATTTGCTGTGTTATGCATCAGCTTATGTTATGTTGTTAGTACTCAAATGTCACATGAAAAAAGATTTGTCACATTCTTTCCCTGAGTGATCACCTTTCTGTGCTAGCCAGTCATCACTTTTTTGAGGGCAGTCTTTATTCAATAAAAGATGTCTGATTTCTTTTAAATAAGAGAGACTATTTTCAGATATTTTTCTCTTAAATTTATGTTAATATTTCCATTTCTTAAAATGTAAACCCAGTACAATGTATAATAGTCAAAAATCTCAGCTATCTATTGGAAGAAACCCTGCCTTCATCCACTTTGTATTAAATTTTTATATGGATAAAGGTCTTTTGAATGTCAACTTCTGAATATGGCACTGCTTTTTAAAATTAGTGTTATGTCTTTTGCCAATTAAATGTATTCCCAATATTATGGTGGAAGCACAGTTTCCAAATCCTGCTAGGCACATTTTTTATCTTTTTCAGATCACTGGTGTTTACAGGTGTGATCATACAAAATTAAACCCTTATTACTAGTTCTTTGCATATCAAATGAAATGCATTATAAAGCAACATTCAATAAAGTTGGTCTCTTCTTCTTTTAAAAAGGTTTTATTGCATTTAAATAATGCTTTAATCTAGTGATCTGTGTTTACAAGCAGATGTCAAAGTTGCAATATGTAGCTTACTGACACCACTTTTCTTACTGAAAAAAGGCTCAGACTTGGTAGAACTTATCTGAATATGACTGCTTTACAATCTCATTTTGATATTGTTATAATGACTGTGCTTAGTCAATCTAGTAGGAAATGATTTTACATATTTCTTTTTTTAGAATTTCACTATTCTGTTTTCTCAGCACAACACAGAGGTTCTTTCCTATGCCCTGTAT
Organism: Oxyruncus cristatus; assembly: GCA_013399855.1. Classification (NCBI taxonomy): domain Eukaryota; kingdom Metazoa; phylum Chordata; class Aves; order Passeriformes; family Cotingidae; genus Oxyruncus; species Oxyruncus cristatus. The sequence continues at coordinate 8,504 of VXAY01005596.1, forward strand.
GGAATTAAGCAATTCCAATTTTGTCTTCCTGCTGTAATTCAAAATCACATAAATGTGTTAAAGTCAGTTTGTGGAAGCCATTTTGCAACGCATGAATGAGAAGAAGGTGGTTTGAAACAGCCGGCACGGATTTTTATCATGCACAATGTGCCTGATTTCCATCTGTGATGAAGTGACTAGATCTGAGCATGAGGGAAGAGCAGAATTTTTCTACCTGAAATTTCACAAGGCTTTTGGCATGGTCTCCCACAACATCCTTGCATCCAGTTTGTATCATCCAGTGTAAAAAAAATGATACCTCATATGAGTAAAAAACTCCCTGTATCATCAGGTTCAAAGGATAGAGGTTACTGAGGGCTGGTTTCAAATGGAGTTCCTTGGTAGTCTATATTGGCACATATTCTGTTTAGTTCCTGTTTATGAAGGGACTGGAGGAGAAGGCAGGAAACACCATCATCAGATTTGTGGTTAATTACACTCTGGAAGTGCAACTGATAAAAGACTTCCATAGAGGGACCTAGACAAAGGAAAGGGTCCTGGGAACATTGTGAAATTCAACATGAATAAAGGCAAATGGATGAACATTCCGCTATTTTCAGGCTGGGAACTTAATGTCTGGGACTCAGATCTGCAGTAAAGTACTCAGGGGCTCCTGGGGGACAGCAAGCTCAAAGAAGGTCGGCAGCATGTCCTGGAAGCAATGAAAACTAGCAGCATCTGGTCTTGTATTAACAGGAGCACAGCCAGTTGATCAGTGAATATTCCCTTCTACTCAGCACTCATTAGACTGCATCTGCATGCAGTTCCAATATATGAAAGACATGATAAACTGGGCAGCTCCAGGGAAGGCCACTAGAAAAGTGAGGGTTGGAGCACTTTGTGAGGAGACTTTGAGATGGGTTTATGCTGCCTGGGGAAGAGATAGCCAAAATCCACATTGCACATATGGATATGTTTTGCACTAATAGACCTTCATCTTGATGAGACAGAAAGGGGAATAGGATAAGGCTGTTGGAAACGTTTGTATTTGTGTGTTAGCATGTAGGCACTGAAGACAGTAAGGCAGTTCCAGTCTGCATGTAAGCTGTACTGTGCTGATAAGATGATGGGAGTCCAGTCAAGGAAATTGGTTTTGTCCACTCTTGGAGGTAAACACCAGAGACATTTCAGAAAAGTCACTTCTGTAAAACAACTTTCAGAGGAAGACAATTCACCTGACATGGATTAAAGCTGCTTTACCAAACAGTCCATTACCCTTTTCTTAACAATTTTTCCTGATGCCTGTGACTTTGCAAACTGTGTAAGTAAATAAGTCTGTCATGAATCCATCTGTGGCTTCTTAATCAAGAAAAAAGCACAAAACCATTTATGTTCTCATCATTTCAGATGGAAAATGATATTACATAAAAATATGCTTAGAAATATAATCAATGGTCATGCTAAACAAACAATAACATTTTTTAAAAATATTTTTGTATTTTTTTTCTTTGAGACTTAGAAGAAGCACATGAAAAATCAGAAGAGTAAATTGTATTTATTTGTTTAATTGCTTTATTGACTCTTGATCTGAGTGTTGTAAATTGTGATGTAGTCATCTTCTTGGAGACAAAGGCAAGAAGGGCGGTGGATTAATCTCACTCGTATGTACATCAAATACTAATAAAGTTTCTGTACGGACACAGATCTGATAAAAAGTTGGTTAAAACTAAATAGAAAAAAAAAAGTTAATTTTGTAATTAAACAAACAAAAAATCAAGCAAAAAAGAAAGTAATGCCAAAATTATTAGGAGAAATTAATCTCCATTCTTTATTGGACACCAGGGAGAATAGAGTCACTAAGAATGAGGAAACAGGTGAGATACTTAATGACTTCTTTGTCTCATTTTTCAACAGTAAGACCAGTTATCCTCAGGGCCACCAGCCCCCTGGTAGACAAGGATGCAGAGCAGAACAGACCCCCTGTAACCCAGGAGGGGGTAGTGACCTGCTGTGCCACTTGGATGCTCACAAATCTATGTGACCTGATGGGATTCATCCAAGTGTGCTGAGGCAGCTGGTGGAAGAGCTCACTAAGCCGCTCTCCATCACTTATCATCAGCCCTGGTTAACCAGGGAGGTGCCAGATGACTGGAGGTTGGCCAGTGTGACACCCATCCATAGGAAGGGCTGGAAGCAGGATCCGGGGACTGACAGAGAGAGAGGGAGAGAGAGAGAAAGAGGAAGATAGAGAGACAGGTATAAGCCTGACAGCCTGACCTCGATGCCCAGCACGGTTATGGAGCAGATCAACTTTAGTGCAATCACGTGGCACATACATGACAATCCATGGTATATTTCTACTGATACTAATCAGAGATCAGTTCTCAATCTAAATATTTTATATAAAAGTATTTAACAACAATGTTTAAATGATTTTTCTGTCATTTGTTGAAGTTTAGAAACAATATAAAAGCATAAGTGTTGCTTTCACTGAGAAAGAAAAGGATCTTTTAGTATGAAGTGGAAAGACTGGTCATTTCATTTTTACCTTTTTTTTAGTTAGGAGCTCTTATATTCTTGGCACCATGTGATAAATGAAAGATATCATTAAAGTTTCAAAGTAAAACAGACACATTTAAATGAAAAGCTAAAATATTATAGATGAAGACAATCCTCTATGAAATTTTATATACTTTGAATGTTATTAAAGATCTGTAAATATTCTATTTATCTAGGAAAGCCTGATGGACCTAGATTTATATTCCAAAAATATGGGACTATAAATAAGGATACTAAGTTAGATAAAATGAATTCAGGCCAGAAGCTTACTTTTCATCTTCTAGAATTCGCATATAAAATTGTGTTATACATTGGTACAGTACAGGAAGTTCATGACTCTGTTCAGTATCTTAGCCAACATGATAATCTTTCTTATTGTTCTGTTTTCCAAATTTAAGCTGGTTGCATCTGCCCAGATGTTTGTCTCCAATAATAAGCTGACTAATCATTCATGTTTAGTTTCATCGAAAATCATAGAATGGTCTGGGTTGGAAGGGAGCTTAAAGATCATCTAGTTGCAACCCACCTGCCATAGGCAGGGACACCTTTCACTACACCAAGTGGCTCAATGCACCATCCAACCTGGTCTTGAACACATCCAGGGGTGGGGCCTCCACAACTTCTGTGGGCAACTTGTTCCAGTGCCTCACCACCCTAACAGCAAAGAACTGCCTCTTAATATCTAATCTAAATCTACTCTCTTTCAGTCTGAAGCCATTCCCCCTTGTCCTGTCACTAGATGCTTTTGTAAGTAGTCCCTCTTTATCTGTCTTGTAGGCTCCCTTCATGTACTGGAACACTGCAATTAGGTCACCTCTATGCTTTGTTTTCTCCAGGCCAAGCAAAATCAATTCTCTTAGCCTTTCCTCATGGGAGAGGTGCTCCATCCCTCTAATCAACATGTTGACTCTCCTCTGATCTATGTCCTTCCTGTGTGGGAGACCCCAGATCTGGATGCAGCGTTCCAGGTGGGGTATCACCACAGCAGAGTAGAGGGGCAGAATCACCTCCCTTGACCTCCTGGCCATACTCCTTTTGATGCAACCCAGAATATGACTGGCTTTCTGGGCTGAAAGTGCTCGTTGTTGGCTCATGTCCTCACCAACCAGCACCCCTAAGTCTTTCTCGGCAGGGATGCTCTCAATGTTTCCATCCCAACCTGTACTGACACCAGGAATTGCCCTGACCCAGGTGCAGCACCTTGCACTTGGCCTTATTAAGCCTCATCAGATTCCCAAGGGCTCATTTATTACGCTTGTCCCGGTGTCTTTGGATGGCATCCTCTCCAACAGGTGTTCTTATGTGTTGATATGAAATTCAGAATATTCAGAGTCAAAACAATATAGTTCAAAGGTCTTAAGTGATGTTTCTCATGCTTACTCAGCACTCAGTGACTGAGTAAATATATGGTTTATGGTCAATCCATACCCATAAAATGATGGAAATATTTTAGAGACTGACAAAGACCCAACCAAAATCTAGAGCACAATTCTACTAAACTTTGATTCAGGTTGATTCTGGTGTTTGACTGAAGTTAGGGACATATTCTATTTGAAAACTTATTTTTAAAATAAATATACTTGCATCTTTATTTTTCTTCTGACCTTTCTAATATAACAATACATAATAACATCAAGATGTGATGACATGTACATTTAAAATGCCAACACTAAGGTAAAATATGGATATTTATAATGATGAATTACTTTAAGAGATTATATGAAAATTGAAATTCTATAAAAAACAGCTTTGCAGAAAAAGGAATATGATTTTAAGATGCTAGAACCACTATTCTGTTTCAGTTTTAATTTTACTTGAACCATATTCTTTCTCAGTTTTGATTTTACTTACAAATTTTGAACCCTCCTTATGTAACACTAGTAATAATGATCACTTATCTATGCAGATATCAGAGCAATTCATGCATTATAATCAGCCTTTCATATGTATTTTACTGTTCAAATTCAGCTCAATAGTTATGGAACTTAAAGCATAAAAAGAGGTACAATTTTAGTTCTTTCTAGTAAGACAAGACTGTTCTCTAGCATATATTCTTTAGAACTCTTTTTTAATACCTAGTATTATGGTAAATTTAATTTATTTTTCTTTTATAGGTAGAAATTTTTAAGGTAGACTTCCTTGGAAAGTCTAATCACTTTCTTTTATCACCCTCACCCAGAATTTCAATCTTTCTCATGAAACTAACTTAATATTTGCTTATGCCTTGTGTAGAGTAGCCCTACAGCTAGAAGTCAAACACAACTCCTGTGCTGAAGCTATGTCCTGTGCCTGTATTATAATGACCAGTGCTATGGCAGTTACAGAAAGGGAGCTCTTAAGCAACCTAAATTGCCAAATGCATTGAAGCTTTTGTTCACCCATGGCTATCTACTGAGCACAAAATAATTTAGATGACTGTACATATTGTTCATTTTTAAATTCCCAAAATCACAAGTACAAGAAAAACACGCAGTCTGCATCATCATCACCACCACCTCCAAAAAAGCCCAGACAAAGAACAGATGCAGTTGAGCCGCCTGAACTCTCTGAATTCCACTTACACAACCATTCCATAATGGAGGAGCAGCAATTACTCCAGGGATTTGCTTTTATGTTTCGTTTATGGAATGCTCCCAGGAGGTGTTTATCTCTTGATGATTTAAGGAATGTGACATTTGCTTTCTGACTCTTTATCACACAAAAATGTAGCATGGAAAACATTTAAGATGGGTGGTAATTCCCAGCTTTTTCACTTCTGCTATGTTGTCATCCTTTTATTTAACTCATGCTTTTTATTTTTGTCTTTGACACTGTTCTCAAAGGCTAAATTAATTTGCCTAAACTCAAATGGTTTGGTGCCATTTAAGATGCCTTTGAACACAGTGCTTGTTTTGCAGTGAGTAGTTCATTGGGTCAAAAGTCCTGTGGTTTATCTGCCAGCTTGGGTAGTCAGTTTCAGGTACCCAAGATCATCTCAAATACTATTAAAGACATAGGTTTGTGAAATTGAATCTAGTCTTCACTGTAGAAATCTTAACCAGAATGAATCTGCTAAATTCCCTTTCTTCTTTTAGTTTAGTTGGTGGAAAGAAGAGATTGTTTTGGAGTGGGGTTATTTTCATCCTACAGTAGGTAATTGAAATCAAATGAATTATACCCTTTAATAATTCTTTTTCTTCCTTGGCTATGAAAGAGCTTGAATAACTGTTATATTGACGTTGTGTATTTCTTAAATTTTTAGAGGAAACTCTCACAGCAAATGTTCTATTGAATCTGACTTTTAGGCTTTTGTTTACTTCCATCATCTTCCAAAAGTATACCTCCAATATTAATTCATGATCAGCAATATGTGTCCCTGTTTGAAAATCTAGGTGAAAATCTGACTTTAAATTAATAAATACCTATATACAGTAATAATATCATGGTTGATCTGTACTCTTTTTCCTGATTTTCTGTGCAGAAGCAGGTTCTGCAGTTTCTGGAAGCCAAACATATATGTTTTTTCATGGTCTATCAGCACTCTAGTACAGTAACCTAAACATACTGGTGGTCAAATCAAACCATCTGACAAGTCAAGTTAGATTCATGAATTAGATGATTTGTATTTCATGTAGTGTTTTTAACTTAGACTCTTCAACAAGGTAGTAAAATTAGGTGGCAGCAACCCACCAATAATTAATTTTCAAATTCTTTTAAGAAAATAATTGATTTCTATAGTTAAAAGGAAATAAAACCCTGGAAATATAACATATGCTTTATTAAGGCCAAACAATCAGGGATTTTCTTTACTTTTTGTGTCTATCGTCAGTTTTATCCCACCACAGAAACCAGTTACTGAACTCTCCTAAATACAGTACACTAGACACACCACCAAAACTACAAATAGGTAGAGATCATTTCAGATAGATAGTTTGCTTTTCCTGCATATCAGCAATCTAGTTAGAAAATGCTTTTACTGTATTACTTTAACATCAAAGTTGCAGAATGTTTAAGACAATGAATAAAACATGAAATTTACTCCTCACAGTATTTTGCTAAGGTTTCATGCATGTCAATAGATCTGAGTCTTTAGAATTATCTTTCCTTTTTTTTTTTTTTTAACTTAAAATTTGAAATAATTTCACTCTTAGAATATTTTATCTTCAAATATCACTCATTTAATTTTTACACGAAAGAATGGCAGGGGTCCAAATATGAATACCTGTAGCATGCTGCTAAAAACTCTCATGGCTCAAAAAGATAGAATTAACCTTTTCAATTTATTTTGATTCTCACATAAGCCACCCCTGTAGCCCCCGCCGCTAGCAAAACCTGTCCACACAAACCCAACACACATAGGTATGCTTAACTATTTGTAAAGGAAAATCATCTTCTTTTCTGCTGTAATTAATTCTGCTGAAACCTTATATGATTTTGTAATATTGATTATTGTTCTTATAAATACAAGAATTGTTCACCTTTACAATTTTCATATTCTTTCCTTCCTGTAGAGATAAAAGTAAATGCATTTTTCCCATTAAATAAAAATTATTTGATGTTCCTATTCACATTTTTGTAATGAACTGATAGTTTCAGTATTTTTGATGATATATCCTAAGTTCATCTACAGATGATGTTTTAAGTGTTTCTTCCATCTTTTTTTGAGTGAGTCAATTAATGAGTTAAGTTAAACTATATTATGTTCCTTTACTTTCATTTTAAGAATGTACATAGAAATTTTGTCTGATTTTGATCAATGTAAGCTCTTTGCTGAAAGCCTTTATTATGAAAATAATGTACAAACAATGTTTTACTTATTATGTGGACATTACAGTCCTTAAAAGAGTCTTTTGTACTTTCCAGGGCTATTGAATGATGGATCTTTGTATTGCCATATAGCAGAGAACTTATATGGCTAATTTTCTCCCATGAAAAACTTTTCCATTTCTTTATCTACATAAAAACCCCAGCAGTTTAGACCTTTACAAAAATCTTTCAATTCATCTCTTTCTCAAACACAGAAATTACTAACACCATTATTCACTTCTTGAGCCTGGGCTGAACACTTAGAGGGAAAAAAAATTACCTCTTGTCTGTGTAATTGGAGGTAAGTGGTTTAGAGTTCTAGTTGAGGTCATATAGCTTCCAATCAAATAGTTAGCTATTGCATTGGGTAATTCACATTTAACTGCTCTGCAAAATCTCTTAGTGTGATGTCTAATGTACAGGAAAACTAGGAGTAATTATTCAGAGAGATTAAGAGATTTTTTGTGTTAAGTAAACAAATCCATTTGCTTCAATATTTGAATAATATTAATTTAAAACATTAAAATAGAACCTTCTCCCCAGAATTTGGATAACTCATCCAGTTGAAGGAAAACAAACAAACAAAAATAGTCTAAATGCACAGTGTATCCTGACCATTGTGAGTTGCTTTGTTGATGAAATGTTGCTATAGTTGACAGTGAGCTAGTAGCCCACTTTCTCTGAGTTTTGTAGTGCTGTTATGAAGTGATGGAGAACAGTGATTTGGAACGAATCTTTTAAATAAAGTTAAAATCTGATAATATCCTTTGAAATGTAACTATGTAACATTTTGGTCAGGTCCATGTTTTGATGTTTGCAAATGGAATTTGTTTTAATGGGGATGAAGGGAAAACATTGCATCTGCATCAAAATACAAATCTAGCAATACTGGAAATAGCTTGTTGTTTTTAACATATTAGAGAATATGACAATTATTCCAATACTATGCAAAAAAATTCAGAGTGCTGCAGATGTGGCTTCTGTGTGATGACACCGGGAGTTGTTCCCACGTCAGACTGGGGCACTTTTAGATGACTCAAAGAAGGACCCACCACTGGACAAAGCTGAGTCCATCAGTGACACTGGTGGCACCTCTCTGATAAAATATTAAAGAAAAGGTAAAACCTGTTGTGCAACAGAACCCAGAAGAGAGGAGTAAGAAAATATGAGAGAAACAGCCCTGCACACACTAAGGCCAAAGAAGAAGTGAGAGGAGATGTCCCACGGGCAGAGCCAAGATTGCCCTGTAGCCCACAGAAATTGCCACAGAGAGACAGGTTTTTACATTGCAGCTCATGGACACCCCACACCAGAGCCAATGGATGTGCCCTGAAAGCTGCAGCCCACAGAGAGCCCAAGCAGGAGAAGAATATTATTAATTGGCAATAAACTGAATTAATTTCCCTAAGACAAGACTGTTTTGCATATAAGGGTAATTGGTGAATAATCTCTCTATCTTGACCCATGAGATTTCTATTGTATTTTCTCCCTATTCTGATGAGGAGGGGGAGTGATAGGGTGGCTTTGTCAGCACAGACAAGCATCCAGACAGGATCAACCCACCACAAAGCTCTTTGTAAAGGACTCATTTAATATCTGTCTCTCACTATTGAGAGACAAAAACCCAAAAAGTACTAACTTTAATTGAATGACTTTCTGACAGTTGAAATTAGGTGAGTTAGAGAACAGCTCTAGTGAATTCTCTGAATTTGGCATTAACATTATAACGGTAATCTCTTGTTTAGAAATATTTCTGTCCAACAATCTAAAAGTAAAACAAACAAACAAAGAACATCACAGAGAAAGTTGTGTTCATATAGAGAAAAGTCTGATGACATTTTGGAGAAGTCACTACAGACAAAACACAAACTACTGCAAGAGGGTAATTGTGCATTATGGGATATCCTAAAGGTTTATGTAAGCTTTTGCTGAGAATACTTATTTATTTGTCGTCTATCTTTTTGCTTAGAATTTTAACCATTACGTTCTCTAGATTCATAGTAAGTACTCTATATTGTTCAGAAAGAAATATCAGTATCAGAAGTAAAGATTTGTAAAAAATATTTTATGGGAAAAGACTGACCAAACAGATACAGAATTAGACCCTAGTTCTATTGACTTTAGAGTTCAAAAGGATGATTTTTGATCTGTTTTCAAAATGAATGTTTGCACATGTAATAAATATGTCACTCTGTTTCTTTGCTATTCAGATTTATTACCATTCACATGCCTAAAATGAAATGAAACCAAGTGTAATATACTGAAAATTCAGAACTGCTTTATGTGACTTTACCTGAGTTGTCTGAGAAATGCCATAACTGTACATTTTCTGTAGCTCTCCCTTTTAGTGGAATGGAAAAGAATGCAGCACTTTGTTGTAGGGTTTTTGTTTATTCTTAACTTCAAAAACTGGGGTTTTTTTGTTAGTTTTTCAATTTTGTTTTTGAACTGTCAATTTAATAGAATCTCCAGATTCTTGCTTTGATAAAATTTTAAGGATAATTTCTGCAATTGGAAGTGGGGAAAGAGAGATAAACCAATACAAAACTATCGTACAATGTATACAATGCAATAGTTACTTTTGGAAGTACGAGATGCTTTTTAATCAGTTTTGGGGTCTTATTATATATAATCACACATAATGACGAAACCACTGCAACATGTTAAGCATCTTTCTTTTTCACTTTTCTTCAGAATCAGATAGAAGAAAAAATAGCTAATTTTATTTCACAGTGGTCATAACATAGAAAAAATGTCTCTTTTCTGGTTCAGTGTTACATATTGCATCTTGTGATTCCCAGTGGGCTGCCTTGGAGCAAGTAAGTGGCAAGTAAATAGAGAACAGCTGAGGCAGCAAGAACTTATTTTTACAAAAATGACTGAGGGTGCCTCAAGTTGTGCAGCAGTATGTTCCCAACATACTGAAAGGCTAGCCTCTGATTTAGCAAGGCACATCATAAGCACATTTGTAAGCATGGTTCTGACTGTTTATCTGAGTCAAGGTCATATCCATAAATGCTAAGACCTTCAGATGGATAGATGTTTAATTGAGATACACTGAAAAATACAGTCTTTCTTGCTTAAAGCCGACTGGTAGATTGACAAAACAAGATCAACATTTTAGTATTATTATAATTACGTATCACTATTGTACATGCTTTGGCAAAAACAGAAGTTGATAAATCTCTATTGAGCTCTCTCCTAGAAGGAAGGAACTTTTACTCTGTATTGAATATGAAGGTGACAAAGATACACGTCTATGAGTGTGGCTTTTCTCCAGGGCAACTGATGATATTCTGTTGATAAGCTAAACTTCCAGGAACTCTCTCTAGTGACACTGGACCATCCAAAAAACGAATCTACAAGCAATGAACACTAGTCTAAGATGACTATGAATTAGACATTTTTTTAATGATTAATCATTAGAAGATGATTAACAGAAACTTGGATTAATATTCCCTACAGTTCCTTAAATTGCCTTTTTTGCAGGGTATCATTAGTGTCATACCTTACCTGAAATGAAATCTGATGTTTTGCATCCATGTACATACCTTCCTTACAGCAGTATGGAAGACACTAAATAAATCATCAGACAGGCTGAGCAAGAATTTAAAATCAGTTCCTGTAGCCCTTGGGAATGCATGGGACAGCAAAAAACATTAATTTTTAACTCTTCCACTGTATATCAGCAGCAGATTTTTTACTGAATTCCTTTCTACTTCTGACTTTTTGTTGTGTTCCAGTCATATACAAGATGAAATTTATACTTTTTCTCAGCAGTTATTGATTTTGGAATTCACTCTCTTTGCCTTAAAATATCTAAAGTTACCCATTTTGTGATTATCATTCTCTTAGCTCCCTCTGTATGTAATAGGCATGAAAGATAGTTGGGTCTTAGCATGCTTCCTCCCTCCCCAAACACATCCTCTCCCTTGGGATTGTTTCTGATGTGATTTATCCTAAAATAAGAACACCATGTGGGAATTTCAGGAGGAACTTCATAGATGCTCACAGAATGAATGCATTCCAGAGATGTGAGGTGGGGAAGAAACCTGCGATGATTGCAATTGACTTTGGTACACCTTGGCCTGCAAAAGGTTGTAAAATGCTGCTGGAGTCAACTGGGCAAACTGGTCTCCTGAGCTTGCAGGCAGCTTCTATATAGGTAGATCATCCCCGCCCTGGCAGGGATGTTTGCAGGCTACATCCAGCCCAAAGACAGGGAGCGGTCACTTTTGGACAGGTGAGTAAACGCACTAAGATTGGGTCACATACAGAGATAAAATTCTAAAGTAGCCAGGTAGGTGCTTTGTTGCTTTGTGAATGTGAATTCTTTAAGGCCAAAGATTGCAAACCTGTACTTTTCTTGCTGAACCTGCTTATATTATGAACCTTTAGACCTGCTTATATTATACACTGCATTGACAATATTTAGATACTATATTAGCAAGAAATATAATCACCCACATAAACAGTGTCATATTTCTTGTGCCTGACTGAGAGTCTTATCTCCAATACTCTGCTACACAATACTGGGTAGAAAAAGGACATTTGGTGGAAATATTGTCATACTTTACTGTCTGTGAAAGAAGATTGGTCTAAGGTAAGAACCTTTGCTTTTGATGACTAATGTCAAGATAAAAAAAGATTGTTCCTGCTGAACCAATAGGTGCTACAGACTTTAATTCTGATGATTTATTAGTGGCATTTTCCTCTGTGACCTTAGAACATCAGAATGACCTCAGTGTGTTAAATTGTATGTGAAAATCTTAATTCCATACCTGGAATTAGTTTTCTTTCAACTATGAAAGTTTTCTATGTTAATACCATCATATGGAATTCAAATTGTAAATGTTGAAGATTTTGAAAATCTGAATGACCAATTTACAATTCATAACAATCAATTTGAGATATTACTTCAATGTTTGACATATGTATTAAAAAGATAACTCAATAAATGTACCTAAGGAACTCAGATACATAATTTGCAAAAACGTAAAAAAAAAACCCCAAAAAATAAAAAAAAACCAAAACAAACAGAAAAAAATTTAAATACTTTAAAGACAAAATATTTTCTTTTTATGTATACAAGCTTTTATTTTTACTATCTATTATAAAAGGTTATAAATATTTAATAAAAATGAGTGAAGTTATTAATTGATTTTATGCAGTTAGATCATGATCTTATGTTGGTGTAACTGAGGTAACAAGGTGCTAATAAAATGATCTAAATAAAAAAAAAAGTTATTTTTAAAAGATAACATTTTACTCTAAAATAAGTTATTATCAAAGATACGTTAACTTCCCTAATCTTCACTAGATTCAAACTGTGCAATTGAACATAAATTATTAATTTATTGAAGATATTATTTTTAGCTATTGTTCCATAAGTTTTTCTTGTTTCCAATCCCCTAGGCAAATTATTCCTTTAAAAAAATAAAATAAAAAAATCCACCCAAAAACCAGGGAAGAAAAATATGTAGAGACACCTAAAGCCAAATATCTCATGTATGAAAATACCCTTTGACCCAAAGGCAGAATTTAGAACCCATTAGCTGAAACTACACTGTATTACCTAATACCTTAAAAGTACTGTTGTTTCTGTTTCAGATCTTGCCTGCAAATGGTAAGAAGGATATGTTTATTATATATTACATATTGATATAAATATATATAAATATCTTGATATAAATATCAAGACAATTTCCAATACTTTTCATGCTTTCTCACCTTGCACAGCATTGGATTGCCATAGCTACTGTATAAGATATATACATATTTTTTGAGATATAAAACATCACTAACATTAAACAGAATGTAAAAGCAAAAATTTACACATTCACAATACCATTTATATTTGCCATGTGAGCTCAATGCTAAACCAACAGGCAGAGATATATACAGATTTAGACTAATCTAAATGACTATATTCTAAGAAAAATCATGAATAAAAATATCTCATTTCATACTAAATCATCAAGGAAGATCAGGAAGATTTTTTTGACTGGTCTTTCAAGTGGATATCTCATCCTATATCAACTTACAGATTGTTATGGTCATACATTAATTTATTAAAGCAAGTAGAAAACTATGGATAAGGGTCATTGCTGTTGTTGCACCAATTGCAGGAGGGATATGAATGCAACTAACAATTTTAGTGAGCCTGAACATCTGCAGAGAAAATATCTGCATCTTCTTTGGAGGGTGGTTTATTGATAACATTTATCCTGATCAAAATTGCAAATTTAAATAAAAACCACTGAGATTTAAATTTTCAAGCTGACTCGGAAAGAAATATTGCATAAGAGAATAATCCATTTGTTTATTTATTAATTCATTTTACTTTCTATGCTAAATGACAGTTGCTCTTTCCTAAACTTTTCCTTATGTGGCTGTGAACCAAAGGGTTAGTGTGTATTTATCAAATGAGTACAGGCAAAAGAAAGTGTCAGGCAGCTTTTCCAATCTATCCAGAAATGGTCTAACATAATCTTTTTTAAAAACTTACACAAACAAGCAAGCCTTCAACTATTAGGCAAAGAAGTACTTCTCAAAGGTCCCTTTTCTTGGGGCAAAATTAATTCTACACATAGTCCCCAGGTTTTACATAGCTCCTCAAACAAGACCCAAGTTGGACAACTGTGTAAATCAGGATTGGATCTGATTAACTGAAGATTACTCTTTGTTGACTTTAAGCTATGCTTTCTTTGCCCTTTGTGCTTTTGTTTGTTAGTGCAGAGAGGTTATAATAGATGTAGAGTGTTTGTTTATTTGTTTTACAGAAAGAAGCCCAAGCAACAGCATTAGTATGCGAATTACATCATTACCTAAATTACATTTAGGTTTCACATATTCTGAAACCTTTGATTGTTGGTGGTGCTAATACTGTGTACTCATTTAAAGTCCCATGTAAATCAAAATTTTTATAAATTGTAAAATAGAAGTTACTGTTCCTCTCCGGGTTTTTTTTATTGTCTTATCTGTCTTCCATCTCTTGATTTATTCTTGAAGCTATCTAGGGCAGGAATTGCTTTATACAGCTCCTAACACAATAGCGGTGTGAGCTACGCTTTGAGGTGAGAGATGAAGATGCAGTTCTGTTGTGCTGATGGTTGGGAGACAGTGTGGAAAGAACTTCCTGTACTTTTCCTCATGTTTCTGAATTTATGATAATCTCTAGGTATGATTGAGCTATTAAGAGACACATTGCCACTCTATATATCTTATGAATATACAAGGCATCATATCTTACAGATCCTTATATCAATTTTCCAGCTATGGTGATATGCTCGCAGGACCATTTTTCCCAGATGCAGAGGATGAAATGAATCCTTAAATCAATTTCCTCATATGTATCTCTCTCTTTTATATTTTTCCCCAAGAAAGGTTGATACAGATTACTTTTTTTTCTCCCCAGTGGAATTATTTAAATGTCTTCCCAGATGTGTTAAATATTATCTTCTAGAGCTATAAATTAAATATTTCTACAATCTATTCACTTGCATTTCACTTAACTGTGTCTTACTTGCCTAAAATATACAAGCTAGGCATATTTATATGTTATTATTTTTATTTTACTTGTATATTCTATAGGAGATTTCTGGATAAAATATTCATATATACACACATGATTTAAAAGTGTGTTCAATTTTGAGTTTGCAAGTGTTGCTTACTTTTCCACACATAGCCTGTGGAAAATCTAGTTGTAAAGACAAAATAGATTGTTGCTGAAACAGAAAACCACATTTTTCTTTCAGTCTCTTAGATTTTTCTATGTCACCAACTCCTATTTCTTGTTTAAAGCATTTATGTTCTAGTTTATGTTGGAAAGATAATTATTAACCCTATCAAATAAGGAAAATT
The DNA here is from genome assembly GCA_013399855.1 of Oxyruncus cristatus. Taxonomy (NCBI): domain Eukaryota; kingdom Metazoa; phylum Chordata; class Aves; order Passeriformes; family Cotingidae; genus Oxyruncus; species Oxyruncus cristatus. Next base: position 23,690 of record VXAY01005596.1, read on the forward strand.
TCATGGATTGAATTAAAAAAAATATAAAAGTAGTAACTATTTTACTAACTGGATAGCATTTGACTATAAGATGTAATATACTGAAGACCTTCAAGTGCCTTTGAACAACTAATTTTCCTTCTTCAGAATGTATATATCACATATTTTCTGGTAGTATCCATTTATTCTTTCATGAGAACATCATTTTCTTTGTAAGTTTGGCTTGGTTTTCCCCAGTTGGGCTTGGTTCACAGCTTTTAGATGGTTTATCAATTTCGTATGACTCCTGTCTCTTATGAGGAAAGGCTAAGAGAGTTGGAGCATTTCAGAATGGAGAAGAGGTGGCTTCAGGGAGACCTCACAGTAGCCTTCCAGTATCTAAAAGGGGCCTGTAAGAAGGCTGGAGAGGAACTTTTCACAAGGGCATGCACATATGACAAGGAGGAATGGCCTTAAGCTGAAGGTTTAGGTTAGAGAACAGGAGAAAAAAAAAAAAAAAAAGAATTATAAGGGCAGTGAGGCACTGGAACAGGTTGCCTAGAGAAGTTGTGGATGCCCCGTCCTTGGAGGCGTTCAAGGCCAGGTTGGACCGGGCTTGGAGAAACGTGGTCCAAGTGGAAGGTTTCCTGCCCGTGGAAGGGCGGTTGGAACTTGATGATCTTTAAGGTCCCTTCCAATCCAAATCATTCTATGATTCAATATAAATCAACTGAAAGAAAAGCAGATATTTTTTTTCTACCCTATTTTCCATCAAGTACCTCTAAGGTAAAGCTAATTCAATTGTTTAGTATCAGCTTCAAGTTTTTGCATTTTTACTTCCATCTAAGCTTACGGAAGATCATGTAATATGAAATATAGGCTTCTGAAGAAGTTTATGGAAAAAAAAAGGCATTGTACTTCAAGATGCAGGAGTTTTTAAAGTTAGTTTTAAACTCTACTTGCAATATTTGTTAACGTGAATATTCCTTTCTTTGATCTTTCTTTACTCGTTAGCTACAACTTGATTTATTTCCAGTCTTATTATTACGTCTCACAGTTAACTATAGCACATAAGCTTAATGTAGATAGCTAGCTCTTTTGGGATGTAACTATATTTTAGGTTCATGTTAATGGTACAAATGTAGGTAGGTCAGTAGATGTCTACATAGGGTTCCCTATTCTGGCTTTTATTGACACATGAAGTCTTTTCAATGAGTTACAAGAATGATTCTTTGTACTGTACCAAATGTACTCTTTCTTATTGTTGGGTATTCTGATGTTCTACCTAAATCAGTACTATTAAATTCCAGGGTTATGACTTAGATTCTTATTTTTAGCCAATTAAGATTAACAGAATAAAAATCAAAATAAACCCAGAATTAATACAAACAATAAAAACAAACCTCTCTGCATTTATCTTGGGCACCATCAGCTGTTTATCCATTTCTTCATCTTTCTATGGGAAAATAAAATCATGATCACAAGAATATTACACTAAGTTGATTTTAAAACAATAAAGACTTAAAACATGGAAAAAGGAAAATGAAGAGCCTGTTTGTTGGCATGTTGCTTTAAGATTTGGAAGAATATAGTCAATCAGGATGTTAGAAAATGAAGACCAGTTAAGCATATTATAACATTAAACAATACTATCTGCAACGTGTCCTTGAAACACCTAACAATGACAGTACTTCATGAAACAGGAAAAATTTATTTGAATTTAATGAAATTTAGGAAATTAAAAAAAATGAAAACCACACTATAAATTACATTAAGAGCTATGGGGCATTAGAGCTGCTTCTTGACATTAGACTCTGGACTTTAGGAAGCATTTCTTTACTTGGTAAAAAGGTTTGTTAAACACCGGAACAGGCTTCCTAGAGAGGTGGTTGATGCCCCAAGCCTTGTCAGTGTTTAAGAGACATTTGGACAATGGCCTTAATAACATGACTTAACTTTGTCAGCCCTGGTTTGGTCAGGCAGTTAGACTTGATAGTCAGTGTAGGTTCCTTTCAACCAAAATAGTTCTATTCTATTCTATTCTATTCTATTCTATTCTATTCTATTCTATTCTATTCTATTCTATTCAAGTCTGCAGAAAAAAAAATAGTTCTTAAAAACCTCAAGACTTCTTTTCAGAACACATAAATTGACTATTTTAAAATCAATTCAGTGTAACTTTCTGAAGATACATCTCACCACTACAGGTATTTGTTCCTGGATAGGGATATTGTAGTACTTTTTTAGGAAAATGTTTAAAGCTGAACTGAGTTGAGGGTTTATTTTAGATTATTGAAACACTAAGTTTTATCAGGAAATAAGAGGTGGTTTTGGGAACAACGTGAGAAACATGGGATTTACAAGTGTTATAATAATAGAAGTTACTAGAAGTAAATATTAGAAATCTATCATCATTATAGAAGTGATTCTAATAATAGAAATTGCTGTTTGAGTCATCATTTCACTATGACACAATGAACCAAGAGATATAGTTTAATTCTTCTCTCTAGAGAACTGGCTGTGTGCTTCACAGATATCAATAAATTATGAATGTTAGACATTGTAGGAAAAGCAAAAAAAATCACATGTCATTCTCCTCCTTGACCAGACTTAATAGTTTGCAAATTACCTCAAGTACTATCAGTTGACATATGGTGTCAATAAACTTCTCTTTTTTTTTTTTTTTTGTTAAGTGTTCAATTATTTTTCTTTGGAAATACTGTTTCCATAACTTTTACAGTGACTTAGCTTCTGATTTCCATGGAAAACATCAGTTAAGCACTGTATAGTCTTATATATCAAGGAAGAACATCAAAGTCATAAAGTGATGACATTTGATATCAACAAGCACTTAACGTAAGTAAAACTTCAATTAGTTTAATAAAATTTGAAAAATATTTACATACTTTTCTAGTATCTGTACCTTTTGATTGAAAAGGCCCTTTTATTGAAAATTGTACTTTCAAAATTACCCTTTTTGCAATACCCATACTTCTCAGGAAAAAAGGTTCTCTCTTGACATAAATATTTCTTGCATAAAAGGCCCATTTCCTGGTAACTACACTTGTAAATAAAGAGAAGGATAAAAAAAAATCAGTGAAATAGTAGTACTGACAAGACAACCTCACAGAAATTACATTCAGCTCCCACTTTTAGACAGGTAATTCCATATTTTAAAAATTTCATGCATTATTGAGGCAAACATTAATTGATTCACCTGGTATGTCTACTGTGCATTCATCCTCAAAGAGGTAGATTGGAAAATGATTGAGATTAATTCCCTGGAAGATTACAGAATCAAGCAACTCTCTACTTTCTAGCTTCCAGATGATACAAGAATGAGTCTTCCATTTAGACACTTATGCAAAAGTTGCTTGAAGTCAGTCTGTGTGACTAAACTATGTGTGAGTAATAGAAATGTTTAAAAAGCAAACTAAGAGCCAAACAAAAATAATATAAAAACAAATATGAAATAAAAACGCAAGTCAAAACAAAAACAAACAAGAAAGAAAAGAAAAGAAAAAAAGAAAGAAAGAAAAGAAAGAAACCCTCAACTTTTGGCTAGTTTTCAGATGGAAATAATGTCTAAGAATTATATGGTTGGGAGGATTTTGAGATAACTGGAGAAAAGAGAATTTGACCTGAAATGTAATGCTTTATTGCCAGGAGATATTATATATGAACTATTGAATTGAGTCTAAAATACCCTACAGTCTTCAGCAAGCAAGTTTCCATTTCACTGAAAAAGATTGCATAAGAACTGATCATAAAATCTAAGAATTAGAGGTCAATAAGATGCAACGAAATTAATCTTTCCCCCTCACCGCAAAATAATTCTGTATTGTTCCTCAAAATAATTTTTCTGTAGAAAATAATGAAGTTTTTCTGATTCTGACAATCACACTTCCACTGTCAAGCACAAAATTACTAGAATACATTTAATATTCACATCAGGTTGTTAGAACAAAATACATCACTCCATTGACCACAAACGTATAAGAGTGCACCGTGTTACTACTGATTATATTAGTGTTTCATAATGGTTTTAATCTGAATATTTTTTCTTATTGATAAGGTTCTGTTTCCTCTTTCCTACTAAAGATCAATGCAGTAACTTAAGAGATATTTCTACTCCCATAGTAGTCTAACATTTCAAGACTTCCTGACATATGTTCTTGCTACTTCCACTTCTTTGAATCTGCTATATTTACCTTTTTTTCTTATTGTAAATCAAGCCTTTAAGCCACCCAGTCATTTTTGTCACTCAATTTACCAATACTTTTAGCATAATTAAATTCTTAAATTACTATTCAATTTATGTGTGCCTTGAACATTAGACAGTTAAGTGCTCTGGAAAGTAAATTGATGCCACTGATTAAAGGGTGGGGGGTTTTTAGATAAAATAGTAGTGCAAATAGCTCAGCGGGTTACATAGGGGAACATGTTAAATGTCAGCATTCTGAAATTAGATCTAAAAACTTATCCAAATTAATCATGCCATATCAAAGTTAAATGTTTCACAGTGTTTCCTTATTGCCCACAGTAGTTTCTCAAGCAAAACCATAAATATTTTAAGACACTAATGGAAGATGTAATTCAAATATAGTTAAAAATATTCAGATATTTTTCCTCTAATAATGTCATAGTTTAACAGTCTTTCCATGTGGCAGTGTCCAGAGTTGTAGAAATAAATAATAATTAAAAAAAAAAAATTGTTTGTATTTTGGGGGGTTTGGTGTGGTTCTTTTGGGGGTGTGTTTTGGGTTTTTTGTGGGGAGACTTTAAAACCAGTACTAGTTTGTACGAAACAGCAGAAATAGCACACCATTTGGTTTTTTTGGTTCTGGGAGTATGGGAATGTTTGTGCACACATGTGTGTGCATATTTGGGAGAATGGTGGGAGAAAAAATGTGAGGAGTTATATCACCGGGGGCTTTTTGTTCTCCAATCTCCATAGTGACTGACAGCTAGTTATTTTCACAGATTCAAGGGAGCACTGGTCTTCACAAGTTTAATACATCTCACACATCAGGGAAGGCATTTTACTGTGTGAATGTCAGTGCTGATAATTCCTTGAGATACTATTCTGTTGAGAACAGACCACTAATAATGCATGGAATGTCAGACAAGAATACCTCTGTAGTCCGGTTTTTAAATGACTCTTAGACAGCAAAACCAACCCCCGACATACGGGCTACTATATGAAAGACAGTTGGTGACTTCCACAAGTGTTTTCTTGGTTTCAACTGGAAAACTTAAAAAGGAAAATCTCTTCCCATTTATTGAATGAAGCTGCTTTGTTACTGGAAAAAAACAAAAAAACAAAAAAACCACAACACCTTAAACTTTGTGTGTGTTACCTGGAGTTATAACTTAATCAGTTGTTACACTCCTTAATTCTCCAAGATTGGTGTCTTTGTTAATATTCATATCTATGTGTTATTCTGTAATTTGAATAAAAGCAGTATAAATTAAAAAAAAAACCCTAACCATTCTTCTGGAAAAAATTTAAAGTCTATTCATGCCTCTAATTTCCTTAAAAAAATAATTTTATTTGCAGGATGGATCTACTGAACGCAGTCTATTCTTCTTAATGTAAATTTATGTACTAAACTACTGTAGTTTTAAAGTAAGAAAGAAGTAAACTCATCCATTAAATTTAGACCACATGAAGTGAATTACCTCATAAAGGTTTCGAATAACGTCAGTCTGGATCTATGACTCCGATCAGATCACACTGGTCCGAACAAAAAATGTACCCTGAAACTAGTATAAAGTGCATTGTATAAAGGCTGATTTGTACAAAGGCTGACTTGTAAATGGACTGTAAATAAGAATGTTTTAGGACAGCTAGGCAAAAAGCAATGCAAAACAATAGAGCATTCATAAATTCATGCAATGCAGCAGGTCTGACTAACACAGAGGAACAGAAAGTTCAACATACATATGATATGCAAATCAACTGTAGAGAGTTGAGAAGAAAATTAATTTCTTAATTAGAACTAATCAGGTAGTAAAGTCTATAAATAAAAACAGGTTTTATAAAGGAAATAAAATGATAACTGCAAAATGAAAGTTTCTAATGTAGTAAAAATTAAAAGTTTGGAGGGGTGGTACAATAGAAATAATTTGTAACATATATGCAATTCCTGTTACAGACGGAAAGCCTTATAATCATCAAAAGTGTCATAGCAAGATATAATATGCAGTGAAGACTTGATGTTCTATTAATGTCACAAAAGATGTGGAAAAGTATTTTTCAGCATCCAGTTAATACTTTATAATTATGATCAGAATTGTAATACCAGTTTTTCAAATGTCCTGAACTTTTTCTGTTAGTTCGGTAAATTTTCCTACATAAGTTGCTGTATGTGTAATATTAAAATGTGGATACAAAACTCTGGGTGTAATTTTGCATATAAAACTTCTGTTTGTTCATGTAAATTTTGACATCTGCAATTGTGCATAATGTGTATATGCAAAAGTTGGCATAAAGGTTGTGTAACCAAAAATATGAGCATAAGATTTTCAACACTTTTTTTCCCCCCTCCAAATAATCATCCATATGCCTAATATATTTTCCTTTTATCTTCCTCCAGGCTTTGGGCTAAATTTGGTTCTGCTTGGCAGATACCAACAAATGTGTGAAAGCAATAGAAACATTGTGTAATAACGACAAAAGAACAAAGCTACTGAAACAGTTATCTAGAGCATTCTCCCAGAGAATAAAAGATCTTTAATTAGCAACTATCAGGATATTGCTTTGCTAGAGATCATATACTATGTCTTCAAATGCAGGTCATCACAGAATAATTTTGACACTCAGTGCTAAAATATCTTAATAGATGCTTTTACATTAAAAAAAAGCTCATCATAAAAGACAGTTCTGACACTGAAAGAATGAATAGCTCAAAACCCCCTTAAAATTCATTTTTCAATATGACAAAGCTGTGCACTTTCAAAACCAGGACAGAAACAGTACGTAAAAAATTTGAATACAACTAAAATGACTTGTATTCCCCTCTACAAAATGTCTAGATTAATGCAGATATTGCTTTCTAAAGAATCTGTAGCAGTGAAAACATTATGATGAAGAAGCATCTCTGGTGTTTAATTACTAATATCTGCTTCAATGAGGTGAATCCATGAGAAAATATAACACCTAACGGTATAATTAGTATATGGCTGTTGGTTTGGGGGCGTCTTGTGTCATCCTGAATTATATGTAGCTGCACTGAGAAAGAGCCTATCAGAATCTGAACTCTTTCATGCTTTCAAATTTTATGTCTGCAATATGTGACCTCTGTGTCAGTTGCTTTTGAACCATGTTGTATGCAAAATAAGTGAAAATAGCTCAAATTAGGTTTCCCAGATGTAGAATATAAATTTAATTTAAAGGTATTTTTCATTATTCTGAAGTGCTTTACCTCAAGAAGCAGACTAATCCACTCTGGACTCATTCTTTGCACATCCTTGCACTTAGTTTGACCTAAATCAGGTATAACTTCCAGGCAGAAACATCAACGGAGTTCACCAGTAAAAGTCACATGTTCACCAGCATAAGTCAAGGCCACAGCTTGAATACAAACCTTCACAGGAAATTATTATGCAGATCATTTGTAGATTACACAATCTGGATATTATAACCATCAAGGGGGTTTTAGCACAAAACGTTTAAGCCATTATTTTGTTACACTCCTGTAAAAAACTCCACAGTGCAGAACGATATACAGATTTTTTTTTTCTTGTGTGTATATATATATATATACACACACAAGTTAAAGTGTACTCATGGCTAATCACATTTTGATTTAAGTAAAACAAGTTACTAAAGTTATGGGAGTTATGTGTACATAGCTAAAGACTACCACTTGGTCTAGTAATAGTCAATGTTACTGCTAATTTAGTTTTCCCCTTGGTCATCCCCATTCCCCAAATCATCCTTGAAAATCAGTGGTCACTGTGTCTAGACAAACTCAATAATCCTACAGTTTACAACTGTACTGAGTTGAGGATATCTCTGATGTCACTAGGCATACACTTATAAATGCATCTCCCTCCAAACAATATGAACTTTCAGCCATTTCAGTAGGTTTTCAGCTTGTCTGCTTATTGTTTCTCTTTAGTCCTACCTGCAGTGATTTTTTTAGCCTCACAGCTTTTCTTTGGTGCTATGATGCCCCATCCCAGCTAATCTTTAACTGAAGGGCAAAAGAGAGGGCAACAAATGACAAAGCCCCCATGATTCATTGCATGCTACGATAAAAGGTGGCTGGCATAGAAGATCTTTGAGAGGGAGGAGGACAGACAGCAGAGGGAAGAAGATAGAAGGAAATGCCGTCTTGGGCTTCTGAAACCTTGAAAGGGATGAACACCCTGCTGCTGTCTTTAATAGTTCATAACAACAGCTGTCTTCCACTTGTGAATGATTCCTGTGATGTGGCGCTTCCTCATATGACATTCTTCAGTTCCTTCTACCTCTTGTATTGCTTCACGCCTCACTGCACCACAGGAGGCATCATATTGCAAAAAACTCTTCTCTTGTGAAGTGCCTAAGCACCACAGGAATAGCACTTCTCTGTCAGAATGAAAAGAGTCTTCATTACATATTCCAGGTTTGGGATTTCTTTCGTTGTTTTCATTGTTTTGTTTGGTTTGGTGGTTTTTCTCCCCCCACCCCTCGAAATATAACAGTAACAATGAAAATTCTCTGGCACCATTTAATAAACTAACACTGTAACAGAACTCAGTTAAGTTGTCAGATACATTACGGTGGTACCTTGCTGCACAATTTTGGTCTACTATGCTTTTAAGTTCGTGAGACTTTTATATACATGAGCATACATAGATATCATGTACACCTATGATGCTGTATAAATGAAAATTAGAAATATACATAGAAATATATATGTCTATAAAGCTATGTACATACGATCTTCTCTAATGTTTCTAATGCTTTATATTTAATACTGCAAATACAAATATTATCAACCTAAACACAGTCTTTGGATTATTCTGTTAAGTATCTCACTGGATTTGTGAGGTATTATTTGACACTTGCTTTCTTTACTGTTCATTGAAGGATAATGTAGAAAGTGTCAGACAAATATACATGAACCAAATTTTAGGAGCTGAAAAGCTCCAGTGACTACTGAGTAGGTATTTTTCCCATTTGATTAAACAATCAAAAACCGAAAGCTCAGTCCTGCAAATGCTTAGACATATGAAGAATTTTACTCCTATAAGTAGGTCCTGGTGATATTATTAAATTCCTAGAAGTAAAATAACTCATATTGTTCAGAGCATGTAAATCCAAATATGAGCAATATATTAACTATTAAAAGTGTTATTTTTGCTATGGATCTGCACTTTAATTATACATTCTATTTGACAATAACTCATTTAAAAACATTATGTGAAAAAACATTGCTTGGCCTATTTTTTTTGAGTATGGCTTTTTAAAGACCAAATAAAACAAATATTAAAGGATTATTTCCTTATTAATTATGTAAATTATTTTGAAACCTAAAAAATATAATGCATTGGTAAAAAATGCATTGTTATAGCTTGCAATTTAGAGGTAACTGTGTATGAAAATGTGTATTTTATATTCTTAATTACTATGGTATATTAATTAAACTGAAGAATATAAAGCAATATATTCTGTAAGATAGCATTCAGCTGTTTCTAAAGTTTAGATCAACCATTTGTTTACTGACAGGTTTTTCAAAATTGGAGAGACACATCCAAATTTTGAGACTTTTAGCAAAGGTTTTAGTTTAATATAAAACTAGATAAGTTGAATGGTTTTCTTTTCATTTTAGGCAAAGGTTTGTTTTGTTTGTCAGGGAGATTTTTATTTAAGAAATTCTAAAACACATTTGACAAACAGTACTTCCTTGGGAAAATGATGTGAGTTGATTTTTATATTGAGCATGTCAACAAAAAAGGGGGCAAAAAAGTGCTATTTTCACCTCACTTTATAATACAAAGTTGATGTTTCCTATAATGGTTATAGAGATGTCAATAAAAAGATGTTTAATGAAAAGTATTGTAGTACACAATAAAGTCTTACAGAATATTTATTAGTGAAGAAATACAATACAAAAGATTTTAAAGGTCACATCCTACAATGCTTTGCTGAGCAAAATGGAAATCAGCAAAGAATGCGGAATTGGACAATAGCTAATTTATTTCTAATAAGAGATTGATATGTGATCTTTGTATTGCATTAGTCATTTAAGCCCAGATACTTAAAGGTATGAAACTTCATCTTTATTTTTTTTTAGTAACTGTCATTTAGCCCTTTATTTATTATATGTGCGTAATAAATAATCTGAAGTCTAAAGAAGAATTGCAAACTTCTTTGCTAAGCAAAAGTGCACTGATTTCTTTGGGTGTTTTGCCTGGCTAAAGACTGCAAAAAAAGGCCTTAGGGAAGATCTAACAGGAAACCTATTAAGTGACCATGAGATCACACACTAATCCTATCCTTAGGATAAAATCTAATCCTGTTTTTTTGACTGAAGTGTTAAATTCCTCCTGGCCTGTCATCAGCACATGCATAATTACTCCTTTCTTGCTTTTGCCTGTGCGTGCCTAAGAGACAGTGCAATATCAACCTCAACATCTTTTATTATAACCTATGTTTATGACATAATAATGACTTATTTAAAAGCACTAAGAATGTAATACTTTTACGGAAAACACATATGAAAAAAAAAAGGAAAGAATTGGCTATTAACTTCAGTGATTGTTGTCCATATCTGTCTGTAGCTTTCTGGAATAGTTATGTTGAATTATTTTTACTTATGTTAAATTCTTATTGGAGAAGATGCAAGTTTTCTAGCCAGAAACATAAGAAAACATAGCACTTGTTCCTTCAGCATAGATTAAGTAATTTGTATATTTCAAAGTTCTTATTGTTAAAAAATGTTGCAAAATACTGTGTTTTGGAGGAGACATTTAGATCTACTGAGAAATTAAGTTCTGAGCACCTTCCTCTCCATATTCAAAACTACTTGAAAGCCACATCTATGTAACAAATGCACACAATATGCTGTTATTTCTCTGAAAACCCCTTTTATGAATTACCTTCTGTGCATGGATGCCCCAGGTTATTCAATCACACCGTAAATATTTTACCCAGGTATTGTATAAAAAAGAGATTATTTTTGAAAAAATTGCATTACATCTGTTTTTCAGTTTAGTTTTGGGGTGGTTCTTTTGTTGTTGTTTTTTGTTGGGTTTTTTTTCCTGCGATTTTGCCAGCAGATTCAGTAAATATTTGTTCAGTAAAACTAGAAAGATTCAATAAGACTACCATTGAATTTATTTGTTCCTGTAATCTCAAAACTTCTTTTTGAATATACAGCATGCATATTCATCTGATTCAAAGACTTCAGTTGCTACATATTCAACTAGACAGCTTGTTGTGATGGTTAGTTATTCTTGGAGCTGCTTATTTTTCAGTCCCATCTTAAAGTATCTAACTAGAGACAAACAAAACAGTCCAACAGCTAAGTTTTCCTCTTTGATTTGTTAAATTGTAATAGTTTTTTAAATGCTAAATAATTATTTCCTCATTCACTAATATAAATGAGAAAATAATGCAGAGTAAAAAACAAATATTTGCATTAGTTCTCACCTTTTTTTTTTTTTTTTGCATCTATGCATGCTGCTTAGTGTTTTTGTTGCTGGCAAAATTTTTATATGAAAGGCCCCTATATTAAAAATGAAGAAAAATATCAGAATACATGGTATAATGCTTGTTTTCAACTTGCATTTCAGGTATACAAACACCAAATTCTGTCCTTCACATATTACAGCAATCAGCTCAATATGTAAAGAGAACAAATATAGAAATATATGCAAAATACTGATTGTAATATCAGGCTTTCTCAGGTAGACATTAAAAACTAATCAGCAGAAAGATACAATTATTATAGAAGATTTTTAGTATTTCCATGTCATATTTTTCTGAAATTATTTTAATTATTGTACCAAAACCATGCAAATCGGATCTCCAAAGTAGGTGTATATAACAGAAGAATAAGAAGAATGGTATCAGTCATTAGATCTACTGGAATTAGTGTTCAAATCTTCTGAAAAAATACAAAAACCATGTTTGGATGAAGACTCCAATTTTAACAAAGGCTGTGCTATTAACACTAATTTGTACCATGTAACCCTCTAAAATCATACTTCCTGTTTAAAATTTGCAAGCTCTATATGATAATATTCACTTCCTGTATCAAACCACTGGGAGTATTGCTGTGTAAGTTGAACAGTTTCACATTTCAGTGGCAGAAGTGATGTTTGAATGCAGCTTTTATTAGCTTCTTAAGTGCCCAGTGCTGTTCCCATTGGCAGTGCTCCCATTGACTTCAATCAGGGCAGGAACAGGCCCTAATTTTGTAAGGCACTTTAGGATCCTTTGGGAAGAAAGGTGTTAGAAGAATACACACCATAATTATCAATTAGTTGTCAACAAAGCACTCTCACAAATATTTCCCATGGTCACAGAACATCATATCTTAATTTCAAATTTCAGTTTGCTGTAGCAATTTTAATGCTGCTAATGAATTACTATTTGCCCAGGCTCTGAAACATTTTGTGACATCATAATTTCCAAATTTGACATGAAGAATTTTGATGGCTGGATAATGAAAGAAATAAAATAAGCCAACCAAAATGAATTTTTTCTAGGATTATATAAAATAAGATAGACCAAAATACCTACCTCTCTTCTGACTAGATAATTATGACCTAATTATAGCTAAAACATCCTTTATATGTAAGAATCTCATATGAAGGGTTGAAAGATTGTATATATGTAAAAAGGATGCTTACAAATTTAAGACTTAGTAATATTCTAAGTATTAAATACTCTATGTTCTGTATGCTTTTACATTTCTTCATTTGGACACTTAAACTGCAATCATTGATTTAACTTCTGGTAACAAGAATACTTGCTTTTCAGTGTCTCTGCCCTGAGAATAACTACTTCCTTCTCAGTATTAAGAAACAATTTTGACAATGTTAATCTTTTCGGTATTAAACTGCAGAAATAAATATATATTGGCCATATTCCCAAATATGAATTCACTAAAAAGGGCTCCTATTTAATCACTGTGGTCATTTAAGTTACTGTAACATAGAGAGGGGAAAGGTCTCTTAGCAATTGTTCACTCACCTCCTAAAAACCCTCTGAGTCCCAAAAATAATCGTGACCCAATTTTTCTGAGCTTGAGGAGAAAAACAACAACACTAAAATGACAATTCTTATTGAAGAGTTTGAATGACAGCTATTTAACATCTTTATATTTCATTCAAATCCTGCAATACCTATTCTAATAAAAAAAACCCAAAACATCCTAAGCCTTGTTTCAGAAGACAAAACGAAGACATTCAGAACCTGTAACAACTTATACTCTATACACAGCTTTACAGTTCAAATCTCTAAATAAATAAAAATATTAATTTAACCCTCCCAGCACCTTTCTGCCACTCAGCTTAAACATTAGGAGGAGTAACCTTTTCAAGCCAGCAACATTCAACAAAACAAAATATAGGAAAACAAAAATGAAGCATTTCAGAAACTGAACCAGTTTTAGATTTCAAGGTCCTCAGGTGTGATACACACACCTAATGGTACATGGTCTACATGAGTAATATCAAAAAATACTCTTTCAAGAGGAAGAAAATATTTTGGTAACAGTAACATTATCCTAATATGTTCAGAAACACACATTTCTCCATCAGACAAATCAGAACTCAGACTAAAGATTTAAGTAAGCCTGCATGTGTTAGACATATATTTAAATTCAAACTCTAAACATAAAAGTACGTTACACAAAAAATTCTGACTGAACCTGGTGAGACTACTCTCATCAATCAAATTATCCACATGTGGAAGTAGCTAGAGAACCAAAATCTATCTTGGAAATTTTGTCTTCATTGTTGTGTTAAATTGTCTTTCTCCTAGGGTTGTGAAATAATATTGAGTTTTAATGATTAAATGAACATTTGTGAGGCCTTACATCAACACATAGAGCTGGAGGTAAGGGTATCTAAGACAAAAATAAAGGAAAACAGTTTCACTACATAACTGTAAATTGAAATTACATAGTATTCATCAGGCCAAAGCTGAGAATTTGTGTTATTTCACCATGGATGATTACATAGAGCAGTTAGTAATTCTCAAACATTTAAACACAATGTGAGGTAAAATTAACACATATTTTGACATGAAAAAAAAATCTGAGTAATTTGGACAATTTTTTGTAAGATAAATAGTATGAAGACAAACTGATGAGACAGGGTTTTTTTCCCCCCAAAATTAAAGATTTGATCCTAACCAAATCTAACAAAACTTTTTAGTAATCCAACAACTCCTAAGAAATATTTAATTACAGACAGCATTCAGTATATAAAAAATACTGAAAATTATAGAACACATTCATTGTATAAAATTATGTATGGATGAAAAATATTAACAATCATAAATACGTTCAATTATATTTCTAAAAATTGGTGAATTTAGAACCATTATCTTAACCACTTTTTGTATTTATAGAAAAACTTTTCTCAAAAGAGTAGTGACTTCTTATTCTTTAGGAAAAAGTATTCTTAAGGAAGAAGTAACGTACAAGTTAGTACAATACACATTAGTAGACTTCTACAATTTAAAACCTATTAAGTAATATATTGCACAATAAACCTAAAAGATCCTACTGTTCATCATATTATGGTATGTTGCCACTTATTTGTTGGTAGCTATTACCAGTCATGCCAAAAAGGAAAAAAACAAACATTTCTAACCTGATCAGAAATTGTCAATAACGAGTTCATTTTACCACTTAAATTACTATGATAAAAAAACTCATTATATAAGCACTACCTAATTATAAGACAGTTCATCTTTTTAAAACAAGATGCATTTTAAAAAACTATCCACACACACAAAAAAACCCTAACTGTCTGGTGCTCCAGACTCACATACATATAAATACATGCTTATGTGAGCAGGTATTTGTGTTACAAGTTTACATGAATGATGCTATAAATAGAACTTTTAAAAAAATCCCCACCTAAAACACAATTTCCTTTGACATTGATGAGGATTTTACTTAAGGTTTTACACCAGCTATCAGAGCCACAAAACCAAACACACCTTTTCACTGCCTCACAGTGTCAGCATGGAGAAAGAAAGAGGGGAGAAATGTACACCATGTGATTCTGCTCAGAAAATCAACAGCTATAGAAAAGACTACAGTATTTTTCTTTAACAGAAATAAACATATTGAAGAACAACAGCTTAGACCCCTGCTCTGTACTCAAAATAAAATAAAAAGCAGCCTCCAAAGCAAAGGCAGGCAGTATGATTCAGTAATGTGTAGGAAAAGAAGAACGACAAGGAAACAGAAAATTGAAACAGAAAATGTGTAACTGTTAACGACATTTCAAAGAGTGAGAATGTTTTTAAACATTACTGTTATAAACTTTAGGAACCCATCAATATGTGGTGTTTTTAAATAATTTCTATGACCAGTATTGACTACATTGCATGCTCTGTTTGGATGGAATAAACAAAAATATCCACCCTTAAAAGACCAAGCATAATTTAATCATTGAAAAAATAAAACAACCTTAAGAAACAGCCAAAGCTGTAACCAACAGACATGTTATTGCCATTTGAGATTTGGAACATCTTTGTAGAAGGGTTTTTCCTTATGCATGGTAGGCTAGTAAACAGTCTCTAACAGGAAGTGGAAAAAACATAAACTGTAAAGACATTTCATATTTCAAAAAACAAAATCAGTTGCAGGATTTTCATTCACTTCAAAAACATCAAATACACTGATTAGCCAATTTTTCCTTTGATGCACTTTTCATCATCACTAAAAGAAGATATTTATATTTAAGAATAAATGATTCAGCAGAATATTCATTCTTTGAAAGTATGTGGTTTAAGTTCTTTGATGTCAATGTAGGCATTTCTTATAAATTTGCAAACAGAAAAATGGACATATTCTTGAATTTTGATCTTAATGTGAAGCATATAGTAACCTATACTTTTGGGTTTGCTATAAATTATGAAATAACCACCTAACTGAATGTGCAGTACTGTATGTATCTACAAATAAACTCATGCAACCACATCATTACATCACTCATAAAGACTTGTATGAATGACTTAAAAAATTATGTCAAAACTATTTGTAATTGATTAATAAATTTTAGACAAAATTAATGATATATTCAATTCAACTTAGCAAACTGCCAACCTGAAAATGCCTTTAAAATGTTCAATCTTCCATATTTAAAAAAAAAATTACAATTATAAAATTGTATTGTGGCTAAAGAGTACTAATGCTATGAACAACACTGCTTTAATTTTTAGCAGAAAGCAACTGCCATGGGGACTACCAGCTTTATTATAGCTGAAAGTAAAAACCTGATCAGTTCACCTAAGTTCAGTATTTAGAGAGAAAACAAGTTTTTATCATGCAGTAAGTACTGCATAATTAAACACAGTTATGAATTCAGTATTTTAAAACTAAATTCAGATATCTGATAGTGAGACCCTTGTAAGAACTGTTGTCATATTCATAAATACATTTGGTATGTGTCTACTTATCCATTTGACTGAAAAAAATAATTGCTGTGGTAATGAAGTTACAGCAAAGTCAAGTTCAGGCCAGTTTAGCCATGTGATAGTACATGAAATGTAAAAGGTAGAAGCTTAAAATACAAGACTATTAATGCCCCCCAATACATATTCAGCTAGTTGCAAACTGCATTTGAGCTGAACTTTAGCTCCGAGCAACTCCAACCTCAAATTTATATTACTATACTAGAAAAGCTGAAATGTTGTAGGACTAGACTGACGTTTTGGTGGCTATGTGGATATAACTGCATTTATAAGCTACATATGCTATACAAAGAACTTTTGTTTCATTGCAAACCTAAATGCTTTCAAAACTCACATGGAAATATTCTTACATCACAGTAAAGACAATGTTAATTAAAAAAAATATAGATACTTATAAGTGTATGCATACATACATATTTGCATACTTATATATATATATGTACACATACACTTCCATACATACACACACACAAATATATATTTCTTTTTTAAAATACAGATGGCAAAAAAATACAGATGGTTAAAATAATAATCTACTTGGTAATTAAACACTGTTTTCAGAAATTCAAAAACTGAACCAGATTGTCACCACTCCCAAGTTCTATTTTAAGAATCTAATTTAGTACTTTAAGCATTTCTGAATAGTTGATATGATGTCTCTGACAAAAGCAATCTCAATTGTTTGACCCCCTCCTCAAACACAAACTTTTTGTCACAGTATTGGTACAAAATTACCAGAAGGTTTCAATAGTCTAATGTTCACATAATCAGATGTACTGTTGAAATCATAAGAAGAAAATGTTTTATTACATGAAATACTGAACTAGACAAGTATTATTTCAACCTTTTATCTTATCCTATTCTAGACCTTTTTCAAAGGTCACCCAGAACCATTTCATGATATACAATAGTGATCATGTATCCAACCAGAAAAAAAATCATTTATGTTTGACATGGTCTATAGTTTACTGTAAAATTTAAAAATACTGTAAATATAAGCCTGCAAAATTGCAGTAAAAGTAGTTGCATCTTCCATGGTAAAAACACCACAAAGGTTATAATTTTTATTAATAGGTATTTAATCTAATTCAAGGTTTTAGGACCAAGTCCACAGAATTAAGTAGAGGTATGCTGTCTGTTCATAAAGTCCATCATTCTGAAGAACGACATCTATACATGTGGATTATATGGACTTCCCATATAATCAGGACAATATGGGTCCAAGATAAATTTTACAGTGCTAAACTACAGCAACGTTCAATTAATTTGTCAGCAGACTGGAAATAGATGTGATTCATTTTTTAAGTACACAGCAGAACTACAAATGTTTATCATTACTGTATTCAAATTTTTCACTTTACAAAAGAGAAATACTAAGAGAATGGCAATGACAAAAAGCCAAACTCATAAGAGTAAGGTAAATGTTTTGTAACCTCCTTAAGTCAATGGAATCCAGTTTTGTACTTACACAAGAAGCAAAATGTGGCCCATTAGCTGTAAGTTAAATAGTTAATTTGATAGCCATTTAATTAGAAACTTCATTACACTTTACTTCTTTGACTATTCAATTAACTGCTTCTTGTTCCTAGTACCTAAATGTACCTCTTTTTTTTGTGTCCTAACTCTCTTCTCTTTAGCGTTTTAAGAATAAACAATTACTCTAAAGCATAACTGTGCTTAGCATTTCCAGAGTATCATCATACTGCTAACTACTCTGAAATGTAGCTGAATAATGAACAGGGGAAAAAAACCATTGTAAAGACTCGTGATATTAGCATAGTATATACACACAGATGGATAAACACAAATCTGTAAGGCATCTGTATCGATGAACTGTAAGGAGATCTATGTGCCCTCATTTCATCAGAGCACATTGCAAAGCTTCTTAGAAAGGTTGGGAAAAACAAATAGTATGGCTGTCCCATTCAGTATAAAAAAAAAATACCCTCTTCTCTCACAGAAACATCTCACTCATCTACTCCTCCATCCTCTTGTCACTATTTAGCTTAAGGTTCTACATTTTCCAGAGTTAAGCGGATGCTGCAGGAAGGAGGTACAAGTTCCCTACAATGAAATAATCAATAGAAATGTGAAGACTGTTTGAAGGTTGACAGCTATGGAATTGTGCCTACCATTCACTCTGCCTTCTCTCCCCATTTTTCTTGTTTAATGCCAGTAGTATCAGTAGTGTTCTCAGTTCTGCATAAGACAGCAAAAGATTTCAGCCTCCTTCTCTGGTTTGGAGAAGCTGCATTTCAGTATGCCAGTCTTTAACCAAATGAAAGGCTATTCAGGTTCCTTGGGGACACTGAGCAATATAAAGAACCTGCCCTCTGAAAATGAAGGAGCTCTTGTTTACCCTGTCCTTCAGGATATAGTGCTTTAATGGACTCTGCCCCCTGAGAGGGAACCATAGGCATTAAACAGACTCTCAAGTTTCTGTAAGAAACAATATGCTGGTCAGACATTTTAGCTCCAGCTAAACAGAGGTCTAAAGAACCTACAGAACCAGGATCTTGCCTTCATATTTTCAAACAACTACAATTAGCTATTCCTGCCTTTCCAGATATATTTTCTAAAATGTGTTTCCCATGGGTCATAAGCTCATTTTTATGATATTTTACCTTTTTTTTATATTACTTTATAATTAACTTATTATGTGATAAAGGTACCACTGTATCTGTTTCCTAAAAAGAATACTCATAAGCTTTATAAAAAACTAAAACACAGGAAAACATTCAGAAACTAAATACTGCAGTATACAGAATCAACTGAACATGTTTTCACAACTTTAAGTGACCATTAAAATAGTAGATGGTAGATATATATAAAAAAAAAATAAATTTGAGTTTTAAAACTATAGAAGTGGAAGATGTATTTATGTCACACTTTTAATTGATACATAACATCTTGTGTTTCAAGCAGTGTGTAAGAATGTCTAGGAATTACAGGGTATATCTTCTGGGATTAAGTAGTTGAAGGAGAGGAGAAGGGACTGGGAGAGGAGGGAGGGGAGGGGAAAGTGGAAAGGGAAAGGGAAGGGAAGGGGGGGAAGGGAAGGGAAAAAGGAAAAGGGAAGGGAAAAAGGAAAAGGAAAAGGAAAAGAGAAAAGGAAAAGGCGAAAAGGAAAAGGAAAAGGAAAAGGAAAAGGAAAAGGAAAAGGAAAAGGAAAAGGAAAAGGAAAAGGAAAAGGAAAAGGAAAAGGAAAAGGAAAAGGAAAAGGAAAAGGAAAAGGAAAAGGTCTCACCCCTACACTCACCATTTGTATTTAAGACATTGAATTGGCTTGATATGGGAAAAAAGTAAAAAATATTTATTTTACCTAATCAGAATTTATGTTCTGTATTATCACAATTCATGGGTTTTTTTCCCAGCAATTACACTGAGAAATCAGGATTCTCTTCCATCTTTTTTTGTTCTTTTATCACAGAATTTCATGCACTTTTGAAATACAATGTGAGGCCATATGAGTGATTCAGCACGTTCAACATTACCTGTCAAAGGACAAAAAAATAAAAAAAAAGAGGGGAAAAGTCACTTTAACTACCAATCAAAACCAGTCTAATAACCAACCTAAAATAATATACAGAATTCTCAAAATAGTGCGGATTTTTTTTGTCTTGCAGTATTACCCCTTTGGTCAGCACTAACTCAGCAGATCATCATGCAGGTTTCACTGATCTTGCTAACAAAACAAAGGCCGTATTCTTACATAAACATTTTTTCTTCAAACGAATTATCTTATTTTCAAATCAGAGGCACATCTCCCTTTGTCTATGTCTATTCCTTTTCTATTTCCTATGTCTACTCTTACAATAATTATCTAAAGAGGATATATCCTTGTAGACACTGTGTGGAATTCTACTTTCATTAAAGTCCTCATTCACAAATAGCCCTTTCAGATATGCTTCAGGATGTTACCAGACTAAAGAATATTATTTTTCACTTTGTATCCTTTTTTAAGGATTTATCTTCAAGAATGCACTTTTTGTACGTAACTGACATAATTTAAGTTTTTTCTCCAGTAATGGAAGTTATAATATTTTTTTTAACTGAAGATAGGAAGTGGAAAAGATTTAAATTAATTGTTCTGATTGCAGTGAAGACCATTAGAAAAATTCTTCAATACCAGTTATTAAATGCATGTGGAACACATGGAAGCACCAGTAATACTAACCTCAGAAATGGCAATATCAGAATGTAAGCATAAACAGAATGCCAAGGCATTTCTGTCAACTATTACGAATCCAAGCAATTCCTGCTCATTTACTCATTTGTGGATGCTGCCTCTTTGTGGCAGCATGCCATGCAAAATGTACCTTTCACATTAAGGATCTAATCCTATGTTTGTATTGACACCTATGCAAACTCATGTTTATGAGTTTAGAATCACACAGAAAAGACATATATGCACATGAACAGACATAGTTTGAAGGAACTTCTCATTCAATCCTTACTGAGTTAAGTTCTCTCTGACAAAGTCAGCAAGGCTGAAGATTTTCTTACTTACACCCATTTAACAACAGTGTGCCCCTACTGAGTTTAAATGGGAGAACCAGACCAGTGGTTTCAGCAATGGTTATAAAGGCAGTAATTCAAGATTAGGGCTCCAAAACCGCACCTCAGGCAGCAACACAGACATCTCTCACTAGTGTCAATAGGAAGTCTGCAGGAGATGGCAAGCAGTGAACAGAATAGCCATGTGTTGTGTCTCTTGTGACAAAAGAATACTCCTCACCTCTGCATTTCAAACTGAAATAACACTCCGCGTACTAAACTGTCCAAGCTAAATACAGTCATGCTTGCTGGTTGGTGTTTTTTTTTTTTTGCTTTTGCTCAGTGTGGGAGGCATACAGAGAAGAACACATGCCAAGAAAACATTTATCTTGAATTCCAACAGACCAGTTATATAGCTTTGTTTTTGTAGAAAGTGACAGATTGTACATGGGTAAGAAAAGCAGAATAGAACAGAGCCCTTTTGCAATAAAAGATTTACTAGTGAACAACTCTGCAAACAATATAAAATGTAATAACCTAACGAAGGAAAAAAACCCACATGTGAAATATGACTTACCCTGTTCCATATATTAAAGAACACTTCAGTAAGGAGACAAAATGTAAATATAAAGCTATCCTATTCAATAGGTTGTTGAATCACATATCCCTGTGTTGCTTTCTGACCCATGTTATGTATGCTGGTAATTACCACATGTCATATTTTGAAAACAGAGAACACATTATGTTTTGCCTAGAAACAGTAAATCTTATTGATGAGCCATAATCGCTAGTAAAGAGAATCCAATGTAAAAACATTATTTTGGCAAGAAATTTTAAAGTTCAGATACTCAATACTTCAGGATATTACATTTGAAATATTTACCAAGTGTTTATTCAGAAACTATTAAAAAATCACATGTGCTGGGATACATATGAGACATCAGTTGTCCCCTCTTACAGTGATGCTGTGTTTATGAATATCCTTGCCATTGCCTGCTGCCCAAAGGGGTAAAGACATTTTATATAGATGTGTACAGCCCACCATTTGGTCTTCCAGGATGCCAGTAAACGTGGATCTGCACAAGTGCAATTGTACTTGACTAAACAATCAGAAACTGGCTACAACAGTTGCAAAATCATTATATTTTGGTTAACTAATACAAAAGAAAAAAATGAAAAAAAATTGAAACTCACAAATCAAAAATGAAACTTTTTTTTTTCCTGATAAAATGAATGCCTTCTACATGTCCCTCACTAGTTTGCCCAACCAGACTCCTAAGCAGGAGGTTGCTAAAAGGTACATTTTTAAATAGAAACATGATTTTTTTCTATTGTGATTGGATTTCATAACTTAGATTGTCTGTTCAGATTTGGTCATAACTGGCATTATATCTAATGATTTAAAAGGTCCTTTTGATTCTACATCCGATTTGGAAAAAAACCTCTCAGTGTAGTGCAATACTTTAAAGGAATATAGAGACTTTGGACCTTGTCCTGAATTAAAAAAAAAAAAAAAACAACAAAAACCACTTAAACATTCCATTAGTTTTACTTGTAAGTATAGTTCTGCATCCTCTATCCTAATTTTTTGGGCTTTAGACTAACTTTGCTCAATGAGTGAGTCTAGAAAACTACACCCATTAGTAAAGTTGTTCATGTGCTTAAGTGCCTGCAGGATGAAGGCCTAAGCTGGGACTTCTTTCACAAGTAGAGATACTGAAGTGAGTTAAGAATTTGCAGGATTAGGCCCTAAAATAGTGAAGGAAAGAGAAATGCTAATGCGCATATAAAAATAGGTGCTACAATAAAATATTTTTTTATATTTCATCAATAAATTATTTTCACTAACCAGTTATGGATCATATATCTCTGCACTCTTTAATGATTTGTCCACATCTACAGTGATCCTTTTAAAGATCATAATATATTTTTGAATTCAAAAGTCCAGAAAGTATACAAACACATCCTTAAAAAAAGGAAACCTTGTATTAAAGTCGGGGTGTGCTAATCTCTCCACAAAAGCCATTTAGACTCACCCATGGCTAAAAGGGGAAAATGTGCGCTGTACTCTTCAACCAGAAATAAACCCAAAATAAAGAATGTCTGTTGAAAATAATAATAATAATAATAATAATTAAAAAAATAGCAATCGTGACTTTTGTACTTGTGACCTGAACACGACCTGACAAGAACCTCCTGCCACCTTCCCCAAGCACACGTGGACACCCGCACAACGCCAGTGTTGTGCCCATTTTACAAAACAGGGGGTTTCCGACTTCCAAATACAGTATAAGAAAAAAGAACAAACTAAACAGAACAGCACACCCTTTCAGAATCATTCCCCGAAGCTGAAAAGTCTTGTGCCAAGGCACTTCACCCTACAATAAAATGAATTAAAGGGGGGAAAAAGGAAGGGGGTGAGGTGGGAGGTCAGCATTTACGTTTCTTTGTTTTGCGTGTGGTTGTTAAATACAAATACTCTAGAGAAGGAGCTGCTGAGACTGGCGAGGGGATGGGGAGGGGGGCTGTTTCTCAGAACTGGCTGAATGTGGTCTGTTTTTCCAGCACTTCGAGGTAGTCCGGCTCTGCGTTTAGTTTTGCTTTTAGCTCCAGGTACTCGTTCCTGTTGGGCTCTACATAGACAGTACTCGGGGGGCTGTAAAGCACCGTCTCCCGGAGCCTGCTGTCCCCCGGCCCCGGGTGCAAGTACTGGTGGGCACGCCTAAGGTCATAGTTAGGGGAGTAGGTGTAGGCGGCGGGGAGCTTGGGGTAGTCGGGGAGGGTGGAGCCGGGAGTGCCCACCGTGGAGGAGGAGTGTTTGTCGGGCTCCAAAATGCCCCTGTAAAAGCGATCGGCGTCTTGCACCGGGGAGAGCAGCTCCTCCCGCGGCTCGATAGTGCTCACGCTGTACGCGGGGCTGCGCCCGGGCGCGTCCTCCCCGCCGGGCGCCGCCGGCGGTGCGGGCGGCGGGGGCGGCGGCGC
>VXAY01005596.1:53991-86483 GCA_013399855.1 Oxyruncus cristatus
AATATTAGGGGAATAAAAAGTAATTTAATTGCATACAGTCAAAGATGTGCACATGGTCGCATATGTGTATTCAATACTGCTGTGGGCTATATAGATTGTAGTACATAAGTCAAATAAGAGTTATGCATTCCGGGAACACATGGAGTACCTCCTATGTGCATGGCACAGAGGTTGGAATCAAGCTTTAACTCAAAGGTAATGCTAGATGTGGTTGTGTCTTCGTGGGTTTTATTGTGCGAGTCTAAACACTGAACAATGTTCTGTATATGGTGTGTGATTTCAGTACATGTGTATCTTCAGCAGACCGCTGTTAACTCGTATCTTAACATCTTAACATGCTAAACCCAGCGATGATTATAAAGAATCATCTTTTTCCTAATGCTCAGCCTTCCCCAAAAGGAGTATTTTTCTTCTTTGCAAACATAAAAGGAGTGTGAGTCAAATCCTCTTTCCCTAGGCCTGAAATAAGCAAGATCTTGTATTTGAATGGAAGACAACATTTTTTATATGGACCGGATAATTTTCCTGACCTTGTAGAAGCTTTTGGAAATCTTCTCAGTGGGACAAAGTACTTACTTAAATTCTTAAAGGATCACTGACATTCCCATTTTGATGCAAAACCAATTAATTTAGTGGAAGGTTTTGAATGGCTTTAGAGTAAGTTCCAAGGTGCTACTTTTAGTCAGTAAAAAAATACCAAACCGTACTAGGTACTTTTCCTTGCCCCCTTACATACACTCTCATAAGCTTTTCTAATACTCAACATGGAATTTACAGTAGTGGAACAAAAACAATTCACAGATAGTAAAGAGAGAGGTCTAACGGGAGTTTCTTATGGTCTCACTTTTTGAAAAACATCTTTGTTTTGAATTAATAATTCTGCATTTTGAATATGTGGGGTTTTAGGCATATATGCTTGCATTTTTTAGGTCTGTCATATTTATAGCATCTGCCTGTGTTTCTATGCTATTTTTCTCTCTGACACACAAAATTAGACACATGTAAATACTTTTTTATTTGTAACAGAGAAAGATATTTTAAATAACCCTGCCATCTAGGCTGAGCTTAACTCTTTCCATGAAACTGTTCTGGAGAATTTGTCATTTCATAAGACTGAAATCCTGATAAAAGCTATCATGTAAAAGTCAGTATTGGAGACATATTTCATTTTAATTGTTCTGATTCTGTACTAATTAGATATTAAAATGCATAATAAGTAGGAATTCTGATTTAATGAAATCTTACTTCTTAGTTGTTAGACTGCTAGATTGTTTTAGAAGCGTGCATGAGATTTAAATAATTTCTAGTGTAAAACTATCATGTTCCATTCATTCTTATTCTGATTAACATTATATTTTTAGTAATAGACCTTAAGGTTCTGTAGAGTTTTTCAGAATATTTATTTCAATATGTGTAACTAGCATAAGAGAATACAGCTCTATATTGCATACCGGACTCAGAATTTAGCTCCGTTTGAATGGAGTCTAATTCTAATTTGAATGGAGTCTGCATAGTCCAAAAGTATTTCTGACAGTGAAAAGTTACATCTGAACGTTGAACTAGAACTGTCACGATAAACCGAAGCACACAAACATCAAACAGTAAATGCTAAATTTATGGGAAATAAAGATGTTTTTATTATTATAGTGCTGCCTCTTGCTAATTTTTCTTTTGTCTATGTTTCATTAAACTGGGAAATCCTAAAAGCCTTTGAACTGAAATGTCAGGGGAAAAGTTGGAAATAACTCATATAATCCCCACATGGAATAAAAATAGACCTGAATGAGGATGGATCAAGAGAAAAGATAGCTCAAAAGCATATGGGGCATACATGCATTATATGTATAACAACTTGTAAGTGTACATATCTACCCCTTTTCTATAGTACTTCCATCAATGACAGTGGCAGGAACAGTTGATCTAGCACATGAAACCAGATATGGGAAAACAGGAATATGGAGCTTCCAAAGTCATCAAGTGAAATATACTGAAACAGAAGGATGGACACTCTTTGTTTAGTTCATTCACTGTTAGAAGACTGTTAAACAATAGTGCAATAAAAATTATAAATTTGAGAGTGAAGATGAGATAGTGTCCATTTGAATGAAAATCACTGAGCAAAAGTTAGGAAAAATACTTAATAGGGATGCAATTTATTGTGAATCTGCTGGTACAGATCTGATCTGGATAATAGTGCCTACAAGTAAAGGTGGTGGGGGGGAAGCAAAAGTTGAGATTGTGTGATCATGCAAATTTGTGTGATTTCTCATGGGTAAATATCAGCAAAAAGTTCAATCAGTGATGCTGGGGATGATGAGATTTTGAACATTATAGAAGATTGCTTCTTTCATGGAGTAGACACTGAGCAAGAAAGAGGCAAGGATAACTTAGACTAAATCTTAGTAAATGATAGGATCTACAGGAAAAAATGATGGAAAATAATCTTAAATGGGATGATTTTGAGCTTTTCTACTTCATGGGAAGTTGCAAGACACAAGAATGTGAAGGATCTGTAACAGCAGTCCAGTGTTTCAGAAAGGCAAACAAAAGCAAAAAGATTTAGTGAGGAGTACTGGAAGTAGAATTCAGATAACACAGATATTACTGTATGAAAAAAAAAGTGAATGTTATTAAGTGTTTACACTGGAGGAGAGGAAAAGGAACAAAATAGCCCCCCTAAACAGGGATGAAGAAGAATTCCCAGAAGGTAGCAACCTTAAGCAAGTTATTAAGAGTAAGCACAAAACCTAAAATGAAGGAAAAGAGATACTGATGAGCAAGAAGAAATGTGTATCAATAATTTGAAAGTGTAAAACCAAGCTGAAAATGGTCAGAAATCCTATTAAACCAAAACTTGCACAGAAGCCTGAAACATGGTAAAAACTTCTTAAGCCATGTAAGTAAAATGAGAACTTAAGAAGTGGCATAGATGTTTAAAGAATAAGGTAGACAGTAAGAATAAAGTAGACCTGGACTAAATGGGTACTGGAAAAATTGCCTCTGTTTCAGGTAAAAATGTATGTAAAGTTTTATATATGAAGAGAAATCACATCATCGATGTATCTGGTCCAGCATGGCACAAGCATTTGGTCCAGCAATTTTCTGTCCTAAAGTACTAAAAGGATCAACACATGAAATTCAAGTCCAAAAGCAAGCAAGTCAAAACTTTTGCAGAAGCTTAGAAAAGGGTACAGTACATAGTCTTGAGAGGGGAGTTACCTGAATGGATGGAAGTCATTAGTGGATTTTGTTGGCGGCCAGTTTTTAGCCCAGTCCCTTGTAATACACTTAGCACTGATTTCAGGGTATAAGGTAAGTGCGTCTGGACGGAGTTTGTAGGCCGCACAAAATTAATAGTTTTTCTGAGAAACAGATGTGTTGAGATACATCATGGAATTGTAGAATCACACTGATGTTGGGAAAGCCTCCAAGACCATCCAGTCCCACCATCCCCCAGCACTGCCAAGGCCACCAATAAACACATGTCCCCAAGTGCCACATCCACATGGCTGTTAAATCCCTCAGGGGAGGGCAGACTCCACCCCTGCCAGGGCTGGATGACCCTTTCAGTGAAGGAATGTTCCCAATATTCAACCTAAACTTCCCCTTGTGTCAATATATATACGATATAAATATTTGCAAATGTAGTCTTACTGTTTGTATTTTAACTTGTCAATATTTCTAAATTTAATTCGTGTGTATCTATTTTTTTCTTTCTTTTGTCCTAGGCTCATAGAGGTGGTGTAAAACTGAATAATGTAATCTACAAACTCAGGAATGGAAACCTTTGCCATAAACTAGGAAGATCCAAGTTTATACAAAATTCTAAAAATTTGAAGGTAGTAGTCAATCCGGAAGTGGCTATAGGTTGCCATTATAAACAAAGTTCTTTTATAAAGGGAAAAGAGAAATGTGATTCTGTGATGTATTAGGATGTTCTAATAGGTAGGGAGGCATTGTAAAGGATGTGTTTTTTCAGGAATTCCTGTTGTATTATGCATGGTTCTAGTAATACATTCAAAGAAACTAAAATGAAATTTAAAGATCAGAAAGAAACTATGGTAATTAGGGCATGGAAAATATGTCTACGGAAGAGAGATTTTTTTTTTTAAAAAAGGCATACGTAGCCAAATAGGTATTGAAAGGACATTTGAGTCCTTACAAATGCATTTTTAGTGAAATGCTAAAAAAGGCAAAATGTATTTAAACTGAATAGTGGTGTTGGCATGCCATCAAATACTTATATATTGATTACAAAGCCTAGGAATGTGAAGAAATTTACTGACTGACTGAGACTGGAAAGGTCTTCCAGATAGGTAATCAGGCCAATAAAGTTTTTTAAAATAGAACTTGAAAAGCTTACAGAAAAAATTGTGCAATTGAATGGGACAGTTCCTGTTAGGAAAGGGACATTTGTGGCAAGTTGGGAAAGGAAGGGCTTTTTGAAGATGGAATATGTTTTTTCTACATTTATTCTGTATCTCTTCTCTGCCTCAGGGCTTACTGCAGGCTCTGAGGTCAGGTAGGATGTTTTCTCCCTTTATTGTATAATTTAGATTCTGAGTTACGTTAATTTCTTTCTTTCTTTTGTTCTCCTTTCTATACTGTGACATGTTTTAAGTCCTAGAACATTCTGCAGAGAATTTCTAACATATTTCCTCCTATTGTGGGGGTCTCCACAGACCACTGATAGTGCCCTTTTCCCCCTTCTTCCTCCTTTTTTTCTTCTTCCCCAAGGAAGATTAGAGGTTTGACTTTTGGTCTTTACTGCAAAATGAAAGGTTTTGAGTCAGTGGATAGTACCACGTAGAGTAAAAGTTCTGTAGATATCTCTCTGTTTTGTTTTTTTTTTTTTCTTTTTCTCAATTAAATATCTAGTATATTGTAACCCTTAACTGTGAGGATGTAGAAATTTAGATAGTCCCTTCCAGCAATATGTTTCTATTACTACTTCTTGTGAAAATCATATTCAACTCTGTTCCATTATCTCAAAAATACTAGCTAAACTTTCAACATTTTCAATAGGACATGGCATGGATTAAGTGACATGTAGGAAAAAAATCTCTCTGAAATTTCCTAAACTGTTCTGTCATTATACATTAGTCCTGACTTTTCATTTTTCTTATCTCCTTGCTATACTTAGGATTATCAAATAATTAAAATTATTTCGCCTCACATATGTCTAATATTAGGTATCTAAATCTATCCATAATAATGGATAACTGAAATAAAAGGATTCTGATTTCATGTGGCTCTGAACACTTCCTCTGGGGTAGCTTCTTAGGTTTCCTGGTGGAAGTTGTAGGATAGGAATTATACAGAGGTTTATTCATATTCTTACATACAGAAGTAACCTTAAGGTACATATCTGTTAGGTTTTTCTTCTTTTCTTTTTGCTTTAATTTTTTTACAGTAAAGAAAAGAGATTTAACAGGAGAAACTCAGAGAATTACCAGGTGTTTTCTGCCTTAATGGTTAAAAAATTCAATAGAAGGAGCGGGTTTAAAATTTTTACACCACATTAGCTAATAGAAATTTGAATATGATCGGTATACTATCCCTCGAACACAGAGACCGACCTATCTCATTCCTGTTTACTTTGGGGAAGTTAAGCATCTCATAAGAATTTCTATTGAACTGTTCCTCACAAGTAAGACAAGCAGGGGAAGTCAGAAATTGAAAATCAGGGATTATGTATAATTAGACTTCCAAGTGACTCAGTAGTAACAGCACTAATGTAATTCCTAATGTCTATGAAAAAAAATACTGCAAGAAATACAGCGAGGAATGTTGATTCTTGAGGCACATGAATGTACTAAGCAAGAACTTTGGCAGTCTTAATGGTTTCTGAAAACTGGATCTAGACTTTCTAATAGGTAGGAACTCAGATACATATGTATATATATAATTTGTAAACTTAACCCTTAGTGTCTGTAAGTGGATACAGGTGCCTAGCTTTATGTTTTATAATTTTTAACATATAATTTAATAATTTATAATTGTCTCTGAGAATAATCAGTTGTTTTACTGTTTTGTTGGTTTGGGTTGGGTTGTTTTGTTTTTTTTTTTTTAACCTACTTGCATACACAGTAACTGTTAAAATTAAAAAGTCCTCAATCATATTAAAAACAAACAAACAAACAAAAAAACCCACAACCAGTCTTATGGATTTCTACATTGCATGTTTAAACATATATTTACAAAATATAAAAATATAATATATCAGTTTCACATATTTATAAACTCATTGGGTAGCATAGAACAGGCTGATTATTAATGAGATGGTTTTTATTTAAAATAAATATGAAACTTTATTTGCACAGTGGTAATCAGAAATCAATCTATTATTTTAACATTCTACGCAACAGGCACTATAACTGTGTTATGTTGTATTAAAAGGAAGTGAAGAATGTTTTGTTTTGGTTTGTATTTTTAAGTAAGTGGGCTCACTCCGGTAAAAGTGCAGAAGCCTCAGAATGAACTGAAGTGTTTTGGCTATTGGGCATGACCTGGATTTCGTACCGGTGGTGGCTCCTCGAGCTCTTCTGACTGGGGCGTTTTCATCAGTTTGTGCCACTAGGTGTCCCTATCTGCCCCTGTGTGCTGGAAAAAGCCTGATGAAAACATTAACTGAGGGAGGAGAAGGGGAGAAATTGAGCGGAAGGACTAGAAAACATGATAGTAAACGTCCTTCGTGGGTTTTGAGTTCTGTTTGGCAACTATCTGGCACGTTGATTCATGACTGTGCAGTTACATTTCAAAACAAACTTTTTAAAGAATGGATAATAATGCGCTCTTAGATATTACATAGCCTTCGATACTATGCAGTCTTTTTGATATTATGTAGTTTTATATAGGTCTATAAAATGGGAAAAATCTTCTAAAACAATGTCAGTTTAAGCTCTATATTTGGTAAATTTATTATAAGTTTAAAATTATTTATACAATTTGGTGTAAAAAATGGATTTTCAGATAGTAAACCCTTTTAATTAATTATATTTGTCTAAGAGTCATGAGAAAAAGTGTACCATGAATAGCTTCTCTAGAACATCTTGATAAATGGGATGTTTCACGAATTTAGAGCCTTTGATGGATTGGACAACCCTCTAACCCTTACAATTAAAGTTTAAATAGATCACTAGTAATGGAAAATAATTTTGTTTAGACCACAATTGTTTTCATAGTCAAGTGGCTATTAGATGTTATGCAAACATACTTCTAGTGAGACATTTGTTTAATTAAAGCCAGCATCCATAAGGACATGAGAGCTTTTAAAAATAGTAGTAGTAGTAGTAGTAGTAGTAGTAGTAGTAATAGTAATAATAATAATAATTATAATAATGTAAAAATGCAGATATATGAAGATATGTTCTTTCGGGTGTAATAAGCAAGATACTTGAACAGACACCTCAGAGTATTAAATCATTATTTCCTCTGACATCAAAAGGCTGCATGTGCAACGACAGCTTATACTAATATGGTCTGGAAAGAGTTCTTGAGTAGTAAAAATACAGACCTTTAATTAAAAAATAAGCAAGCAAACAAACAAGCTTTCATCCTTCTCAATACTATTCAAAACATGACTAGAGAAAAGCTACTTTTCTGAACCTGTAATTCTGAGCTTACTTGTTTTGAACTTGTAGAGAACAATGTCTTTCTTTTGGACATACCAGCACTGTTAAGCATTTTTCTTCTGGATATTTGTATCACACATAATCTAAGGATTTGGAATGAGAGAAAGAGGTTTTATTTAAAAGGACTTTACTAACAGCATAATTTTGTTGGAATGTCTCCACTGGTTTTAAGAGTCATGGTTGTGGTTTAAAATTTGAGCCCACAGTCTATTAACCCAAGGATGAGAGAGTTACAAGTCCACTGCACTGAAAATTTATGAATTTATGAATACATTAATGAATAATAGTTTGTTGCTCTTCATCAGCCTTGTCTACTTCATGTTACTGGTTCTTCTTTGGAAGTAACGTGACTGAAAAGGCAAAACTATGAGACAAATTTATTAAAAGACTAAAAGTCTGTCTTTAAAGATATTGGAATAGGTTCCCATAGTCTTTGAACTTGGAATCAGGCTAGTTTGAGTATCTATTGTTTAGAACTATCTATTACTTAGAATTCTGCAGGAAATTGTAGGAGAAGGACTGGTGCTTTATTGTTCAATATGAAGAAATAGAACATCTTTTGTGACCAAGGGATATTGAACATTCTGATAGACAAGTGGAATACACAGATAAGAATTTGTGTTTTATAACAGTGAAATAAATAATACAAGTGTTTAATTAGTTTACTGGTGAAGTTATGAGTTTAAGTGAAAAACAGTAGTGATATATGTCATAAAACTTCTATATTTCATATACTACCTATATAAAGTATATAGATATCTTGCAAGACACTAAAGACGTAATACATTAAATAAAAGTCATCATAACT
Source organism: Oxyruncus cristatus (assembly GCA_013399855.1). Lineage (NCBI taxonomy): Eukaryota > Metazoa > Chordata > Aves > Passeriformes > Cotingidae > Oxyruncus > Oxyruncus cristatus. Next base: position 62,434 of record VXAY01005596.1, read on the forward strand.
ATATGATTTTATGAGTTAAGAAACTCAAAATGCCCTGCAAGAATTGTTTGTATAATACAAGCAGTATAAATTATAATACAGCAAGCACCCTTTCACCCCCCTGTTGAAGAGCGATATAGAGTTACAGTCTTCAGAGGAAAAAATGCTGATGAGCAGCTTATTTCTGCACGTAAGTTGTGTGAAAGTTATGGCTTAATGTAGTTTCAGCTCTAGTTTTCTATATGTATCCCTGTGGAATATAAACATCCTTCAAAGCTTAAGTAGAAAGCCACATAGGATTTTACTATGTTTATTGCGATTATTATGATACCGAGTAGTTGCAAATGGCATTATCCATTAAAAATATCTAACCATATATTATCAATTCATGTCCCCTTACTATATCTATGATTTATAGAAAATTATTTGGAGTGAGAGTGTCAGTCCTATTGAAAGCCAGTGGTAACTGAATAGTGGGAAATTATGCAACTGTACCTTGCTATCTGTAAATTTGAAGCCACAGTAGAAAAAGCTGATAAAAGAGAAGTGAAAGGAAATATCCCCAGTTTTCGTGTCAGGAATGGAAGCAAAATGAGATCAGTTAACTGAAATGTTGCATATGGAATATGGAATACTTTATTAAATTAATTCAGAGCTCCTTTTCCAATATCTCATCTAGAAAATGAATCTGACTCCTAATACAGTAAAAAGTTGAAAATATTTAATGTTCTTTTATGTCTTGCTTCAATCTTTTTTTTTTTTTTTAAATGCAAATATATTGCTGAAATGGATGGCAACAGAGAATTTTAAAAAATAACTATCAATACCTAAATCATGGGGTCTGCCTTGCCTAAGATGAACTTTAGTATTTTGAAGCCTATATAGGTTCTGCAAGCTTCAAGATTTGTTAAGAAGGTACCTTTCTTTACAAAATGTTACCTATTTCTCAAATGCATCTAATGTACTAAGTTAAATTAGTTCCTTCCACTTGAACGATTTCCCAACTATTGTAGGAAAAGCAAGGAATATTTTACATAGCTTTATAAAAGGAACCATACTTTTTAAAGGCAGATGGGTACCAAGTTTTCAAATAGTCCTACTGGGCAACCATGCATGTCCTATAGATAGTGATGTGAGATGGGCATCTCTCAAGGATTATTCTAATTACGTGACCTGAAGTCTCCTCTAAATATGTGTCCACCTCTACTGATCACGGTGACATAATGCATTTGGCTTAGTGCCTGACCTGTTGCCTAAGATCAAGTGGGCTTCATACATACTTGGTGAATGGTCAGTCAATGTATAAAACCAGAGGTACTTAAATATAACTGTAAAAAGATAAAAATATATTTAGACTTTATGTTATCTCTAGTCTTATTGACTTAGCTTTGTCATTTTGGGAAATGTAGTGCTACTAATCATACTGTGGATATTGTGTCAAAATTCAGACTCGCATTAGCAGAAGTACTTTTAAAAAGTTAATATTACAGGAAACACCCTAAGTTCTCCTTCAAAATTAATTAATATTGTCACTAGCAAGTGCACTTGAGAATTTCTGTGTAAGTAAGTTTGTTTTATGTAGTTATATCTGTAATAATATGTATTTCCCATTTGTTCTTCTGATAAATTGATATGGATGAATATATGTATTATGGAACAGCTGTTTGTATTAATGATGTGATAGCAGACCTCTGTAGGCAGGAGTAAGGTTTTTTGTTTATTCCCTTTTTACTGTTATGCATTGATTAAAATCTCATGTAGATGCCATAATAAGAAATCAATTTCCTTGCTTTATGTTTATGTTTTCTTAAAATAGAAATAACTATTTGTTCTACAAATTATGTTTAATGAAAAGAGCTTTCTAATAATTTGTATTTTTATTTTCTTTCATTACATATTCCATTGTTCTTAATAACATTTTAAACCTTTGTTGTTTTGTTTGCATACAGTTAATAGAGCTCAATCGTTAACCATCATATCCAAGATAAAAGGGAATAAGTGTCTTTATTACACTGAAGGGAAAGTATAAAAAAAAAGCCAGAAAAATACTACCATCACTTGCCAAAGGAATCTGCAGATTTGACAGGATATCCAGAACAATAACTGCCATGTGATTTATCAATGCTGACTGCTGACTACCACAGTTTAATTTGCTACACTAACACCCAAAATCCTACTGTAAAACATAGATTTTTTTTTTACAATTTCTGCTTTTGACAAAACCTGATCTAATTGTCTTGCACGTCCCATGTGTTATCTTCATTCTAAATTCTTGGCTGGAGGGACCTAGTACAATCATGAAAAACCTTCTGACCCTCCTAGATATGAGAAGTATGTAATCTATAGTCCTTAAACATATGCTGCTGCTTACAGCATATTTTTTTCAAATAAAGAGTGTATTTTTAAATGAAAAAAAAATATTACTCAAGTAGAGTACAAAGTAATAAATGTTCTCACCTTGCAAAAAAAATTTGTATCTTGGATTCATGTTGCATTAACATGTAGTTGTTGAAGAGTAAATTAATAATCTCTTATGCTTATTTATCACATACAATTTTGATGTGTCTCCATCTCATTTTGGTATCTGTTTCTAATTCTTATTAAATTGCAACTATGATTTCTAGAATTTTACTGGTATTTTCATAATTTGATGAATAACCATATTACTAGAATTTTTTTTTTCCTAACAAAATTTCTTCTTATTTTATTGCAGAGTTTTCTAACTTACATAAATCTTGTTTTATTTTGAATGAAATTCTGACATTAAGGTAGCATTTCACTTCACTGATTCTATTAGTCCAGAAAAATAGAGCCCAAGTATCAAAATCTGTAAGCAAGAAACTTAACTTTTCTTTTTGTTACTTCTCCATCAAAATTTAGTATTTTTACCCTCTCAATGTACCTGTAGCAGACATGGGGTGGCCTTCACCCCATTTCCCAAATCTTGTCCATGGCGCATGTGTGCAGGTTAAGATTTAAACCTAAATGACCCGTAGGTCCCTCCCTCTCAGGTTTGTTCCCCTTTCTGAGTTCTACCTTGCAGAACATGATGTCAGTGGGCAGTAAAACCAGTAATAAGAACTTTTCAATTGTTCCAAGATATTTTTTTTCCAAATTACCTAATACACAATTTTATTTTTCTTTTTACAAGTAGTAATAAGATTTGCATGCCTGAAATATAGGCATAAGAAATAGATCTGGGAATGTCATAGTTTTTCTTCACCCTTTGTATGCCTGAAAAATTTATTTATTGCCTTGAATGCTCTTCCACTGTGGATAGAATTCCTTCAATTGTTTTCATGAATGAAACTGTTAGTTCAAGCTGCTAATTTACAGATGGCCAAAGCTTTAAAGAGTGCTTAGAATCTGACATATACATTAGAAAAATTAGCACCTGGGAAAATGCAACACGTGGTGTTTATTATTGCCATTGTTGTTTATTCTCTTTTATTACATAAATTTTGTTTATGTTTTGTAAAAGTTTGTTGATAACAACAGATTTCAAAGTTAAAACTTCAGTCACCTCATACATTTACTAATACCTTGAGTTAAACCTTCTGGATAAGTTCAGGGACTTGCACACTTAAAGAGGCTGAGGTGGATTTCAGGTATATCAGAATATAACTAGGAACAGTTCTTCTCAGCAGAGCCTTCTGTGACACCTAAACCTAAAGAGGCAAGAAATTGCTCCCGTGGGAGATGAGCTGTTCTTAATGGAAAAATTCAAGCACAGCAAATAGGTATTGGAGCATGCTTTAATGGAGGCTCTAGGCTGCCTCTGTACTTAATGGTAAACAGGTGTTAAAAGCCTCCTTTAGAACTGATTCATCCTCCCAAGAAAGCTGTTTCTTTCAGTTGACTATGTCCCTTTGTCCCCCAGGGAAAGTAAGGATCTAAGGTAATTTAAAGGCTCGTTTAAATGATGGAAGCTAGATGGAAGAAACTCAAGTTCAGGAATCTATTTTTGGCTATGACAGAACTCACTAAAAATGAGTAAGAATTCATGCTGCTAACCTCAGTTCTGAAAATTAAGAGAAGCAGTTTACATTAAAATTCTGGGCTATTATGTTATGTTATGTTCTTTAAAGGTCAGTAATGAGAAAACTGAGCTTGAGGTTCTGTCTGTGGGAAGCCTTTAATCATAAACCAGATGAATTAACAAATCTGGGGGACAAAAGAATCTGAGACAGACAAAAATTGTGTTTGTCTGAGTCAGACTGCTAATGGAAATTTTTATTATTAACTCATATTAAAATGTTCCATGATATGTTATGATTTGGTGCAAGCCTGTTTAAGAGTTAATTAGCCTTCACATCTCCCAAAGGAAATACAATGCACATGAGAAATTCACATTTGGGTGCTGAGATGTTGTAGCTCTTACTCTCAAGTTCCAATCTCACCATTGCTCTGCTGAGGTCTTCGCCAGTGCTAGTTTTGATACTAACTTTTCTGCAGTCAATTTAGTTTTGGAACATGAAGAATCAGAAACCATCTCTTGTCAAATACTTAATTCTTTAGCACGAGTGACATGCTTACTTCCATGTATTATATACCACAGAGAGGTCTTGTAAGAGGTCTTCTGGTGTCAAGTTCTTCAACATATATGCTCCAACAAGAAAGTCATAGCTTATAGCAATTCAGAGAGTGAGGAATCTCCTCTTGACAGCCTCAACATTATGACTCATCACGTCTACTTTGTCTCGATCTCAACCCTCAACAACATAACTGTATAATGACACTTACACTTACACTGATACTGAGAATGTTAGAAAACCTAATGTAAGGTTAGCTCTACTCTACTTTTATCAGGTATAAAACTGATTTTTGAAAAGTAATTAAAAACAACTGCCATATGAAGGCACTGGCTTTAGTATTGACCCCCAGCATATTCAGTCTAAATGCTTTAAAGTAATATCAAGGTGCTTTTGCCTGGAGAAGTCTGTGGCTTTTTTTGATACTTATAACATTCTGAAAACTGCTGACAGGGATTTTACTTTGTTTCTTCTTGTTATTCTGTTGTTGTTAGTCTGTTGATTGTGGTATTGTTCTGGTTTCTTTATAACACATCTAATATGACTTGATTCTGCTATCAATCTATATTTAATTTACTAGATAAAACATATTTTCTATGCTTAAGCTGGTATCTTGGGTTTTATCTTTTTTTTTGGCTTTGTGTGTTTTTCTCCAACTCTATGTCTCTGCATTCCACTGTAATTTGATACCAACTTACTGGTTTTACAAACCATTAAAAACAGAGTATTTGGTTCGTCTGTCACAAATATGTCATTCAAGGAATATTCCAGGAAGAGTATACCCCTCATAACATGCTATTTTATTATAAAATGTGGTGAGACTACTCCTTTCACACAGAAGTTCAGTGATAAGGAATTTTGACCAAGGAACTTGATAACTCAAGTTTAAGAGTCTCTTCAAATTCACGGGTTTCAAAATCACTTCCTCCTAGTCAGAGGAAGCACTGAGTGTAGCGGGCTAGGCTTTTATATTTTATAAAGCCAATTATGGATCTAAACATTTAATATTTTTCCTCTGCTTAATTTGGCTTGTTTACACGTCCTTTTTTAAATTTATAATGATCAGTTAATAATCTTTCAAATTATCTGAGCAGCCTTAGCCTGAAAATCCACTCCAGGAATGCCTCTTCAGTCACTGAGTGTTTGTAGTATTCAATTTGATTATTTAGTAGTTCAGCCTGACCTTTTCAAACTCTAAACAATCAAGAGCAGGGTTACTTTTTCAGTAATTTAAATTACCCAGCATAAAAAGAACTGTATGAACTTGCAATGCATGTCATAGTGTTACGAATGTTGGCTAGATCCTTTATGGACTGACAACATGGTTAAAAAAAAGTTAAGAGTTTCCTTTGGTGACATTTTACCAAAGATGTGAAATCACTCGATAACTGAAGGCCAATGCTTGCAGTTATATCTTCAAGTTAAAAAATAAATTTGTAAAGAGTATAAAGAGTTTGCAAAGATCTGGAAAAAATAACTTTGCAATCAAGAGGAAACTCCTCTTAAGTTCTATTAGAGTAGAATGTGCAGATATTATTTTCTTTCCTTACACTCCACATGCCTATCTTACATTTTCAGTGGAAAATTAATGATCATAATTACTAGACTCTTGAATATTCTCATGTAAATAGAAACCAGTTCCAGATACACTGAAGCTTAATGTGAGAGGAACTCTGAGATCTGGATGAATTCTACTGTGTGGCATTTTATGTTTCCAGCCAATCAGTTGTTTTGCAAGATGCTCCCCATTAAAATGTTATGTGCCAGTCTATAACTGCCAAACCTTTTAACTGAATAAGACTTCAGAATTCTGTTTCACAGCATGGAATTTGCTACTTCTCTGGAATTAACTTTTGATGAGGAAAATTTAGTTTTTTAAAATCAGCCAGTTATTATGTACTGAAAAAAAAATCTCAATACATTCTGGGATAAGTAGAACATACTGAAAAATACTAAAAAATGGTACTTCCTGTACTAAAGCAGGATGATTTTATTTTTTTTTTTTTTTCCTGGGGTATACCTTCCTATTCTCTTTCAATATTTTCCATGTTGCAGATAGGAATACTGCAGATAGTAGCAATACAAGGCAAATGTATACACTTGCCTTTGCTTCATATAGCCTATGGTCACATCATATTTCAAAGGCAGTATTGACTCTGCTTCTCCCAAAGATTTTTAGGGTCAGCCTGACACTTGAGTAAAGTTCTTCTCCACTGAAAATTGATTGCTCTGTGATAAGAGAGGAAGATGCTTGCAGCATCAATTCAAGACAAACATCAAGAGAGGTGGCTCTGCTGATGGCAGAGTGCATATGACGGTCCTAGAGGTGTGACTCTTCTGTACGCATATATATATATATGTGTGTGTGTATCTACTCATATCTATAGGAGACCATATTAATATATATATTTCCTGTGTATACCTCTCCTATATTACGTCTATGAGTATAACTTTTTGTGGGGGGAAGTGCCTGCCTTACTACCCAGTAGTAATGCATCATTCCTCAATCATCTGTCTTCTTTAAGATGCCACTCAACTGCAGAGGAAAAGGGATCGAACAATTCCCCAAGACACAGTGGCTGCATTTGCTCTTTGTCTACAGAGTATGTGACTATAAGTGTAATTTCTCTACACTCTCCACTACTAATTTAACCTCAGAACAGTAAAGAAGAATTTGCCCTTCTAGATGAGATTTTCGCACATGTATCACACAGGGTTACATGTTTAGTGAGTTTGGGTATTTTGATAATTCTGTAATCTACATACAATAAAGAATTAATGTATCTGTAGTAACTGCAACATACCACTTAGTAACAGTGAATATAGATAAATCGGAGGCATTTGAAAAGGAGCTAAAGACCAGTGAGGACCACAGTTATGCATCTAACAACTTTCTGAAAATATGTGTGAAATCAGTGAAATTTCAGTACCTAAATACTGTGGTGAATTTGGGTGCACAGAGTGCCTAAATGATGCCTGATGTGGGAACATCACAGTAATTGCTAAGAATGCTTTCAATGTATCATTCCATGATAGGGAAAAATAAATCAGAGAATAAGATCAATACGCTTCCTAAGATGAAATGTTGTGGCGTTAAAAAAGGAAAATTCACGATAAATGACAGTTTTTTAAATTACATTCCTTATCAAGTTGAAATCTCATGTATTTTAATGGAAATTGAATTAGTAGTGATTGAAAAGATATTGTTGAAACAAATCCTATTCAACTGAGTTTATCATGCTGTTAAAAAAGTGATTTTTGTTTCTAATTTCTTTAAACCTTTTATTTTTTTTGACAGTGTTCTTGAGTACTTGAAACCCAGGTTACTCTTTACTTTAACTCAATAGCACTTTGTTGGAATGTGTTTTGACCCTTCATTTCTATGGTATTCCTTCTACCTACTGACATTCCCTAGATTTAAGTAAACAGGAAGTGCAAAAGGGACTACTTGCAATCCCTATGTGGGGAAAGAAACATAGAGCATCAGCAGATTTTCCGAATGTTTAGAGGAGCCTAGTCTGCCATGCAGTCTTCTGGAATGCATTGGGAACATTTTTCAGCCACACAAGAGTGACTGCTTTGGAGCTATTCCAGAAGCTCAGCTTTGAGTCAAAGAGAGAAGTCTGCATTTACAAAGAACCATTCACAGCTGTCAGAAGTTAGCTGTCTGTGGGACTCAAAGTACAGCTGCAGTTTTTCCAGAATACTGACAACTTCTGTGGCAACCAGAGTCTGTTCACTAGTACTGGGATTTCTGAAGCTTTACCAGAAAAATCTCAATGCCCTATGCCTGTAATTTCCATTTCTGTGTTTTTGTTACTCGTTTATTGTTTTGTGTTCCAATTACTTACTGAATTATTTTTCTAAAGCTAGGAAATTATGAGATATCAAATTTTGAAATTATATACTTATTATCTCCAGGGTTTTTGGGTTTTGTTTTTAAGCTTCCTGAATTAACAGAAAGCAGTAAACTCTGTTTTTTTTAATTTTTCTGAAACGTACAAAATTGGCTTTGTAGCTTTTATGAAGAAGAAACAGTAGCAATATTTAAACTATACAGGAGTGATGGGAATGTATGCTCCCAATTTTGCTACAGTCAGAAATATAAGTTCCTCTTTTTACTTCAGTAGGGATGCTATCTACAACTCCATTTTTCCTGCACACACTCTCAGTATTCCTCATTTTCAGTTCATAGTGAATGTTCAGAGAAACAAACATATCGTGATGTAATGCAGTATAAAGCTGCAACAGCACTTCTCAGAAATATAGCAATAACCAGGGATAAAATGTTTATGTTATACAACATTTTCTGAATTATTTTTCTAATCCCTTTCTCTCATTGTCTCATTGAAAAGTTTGCATAATTATAGCATGGAAATAAAAAACAATTGGGAACAGAAAACGTACTTTTTAATTTCTTCCAGGAAGTGCATAGGACACATTAGAATAATATAAAGCTGTTTAGGGTAAACACTAGCATTTTTTGAACTATATTGCAGAATGTCAACTTAAAGAACATTTCAAATATGAAAACACAGGGAAAGAACCCACTATGAAGCCAGAGAGATCCAATCATAGATCTGACATGGGTCAAGGCTTAAAATCAGGATAGTTTTTATGACATTTGGTTTACATCTAAAGCAGCTTCAAAATTCCTATTTTTTTTTTTAATATTTTTCCTTATGAGTAAATTTCATTGTTCTCAGGCTATCATTTTATCTACGAAAATTTTAGGTGTCAGTGCAGAGGGGGCTTACAAACTTAGCGAAGGAACCTTGGACCCTGTTTTTTTTTTTTTCTTTTGTCTTGCTTGGAAGTAGCTGAAAGTGTTCACCAGTTCACACAAACAGTTCAATCACTGTTAAGAAGAGGAAGGGAAGAGGGGGATGACATTTTAAGAATTATGATTTCCCTTTGTTTTGTTATTCCTGACCCTGATCCACCTTACTTGAATGTTCCTTATGACTTCTAACTTTACTACCTTCTTGAGGCCAGGTAGTGTAGAATCTGAAAGACTCCTGAGGAGTTGCATTGAAAATCCCTCTGCAGTTAGGGCTGGGTGTATCAGCGTGTCAAGCTGCTCTCCTGTGTGCAGCACAGAAACTGAGTGTTGTTCAGTGGGAGCATTTCTAGATACCCAGTTTCTCTGAATACAGTGATTTTATCTTTAAAATTTCCCTGATTTCTGTTCTAATTTCCAGAAGAAGAAAAAGAAAAAAAAAAAAGACAAGCCAACTATATTCATGGAAAATAAAAAGACCTGTAAATGAATGTTCTCAGTATTTTGATCTTCTTGCAAGAAACATTTTTTAAGTTCGTTTTCCTTCTGCAGTGATAAGCAGATTCCACAGGCTGGTAATTTTGGATGTATCTGTGATATCAGTATGAATGAGTCTATGCCTTATGACACACAGGGTTTCCTCAGGAAGAGAATCTCTTGGATTTGAATATGTTGCCATATTCTGAGTAGTGCTGCCTTGCTGTATTTAGCTATGCATCAGGATACCACTCAGTGAAAATTACTTTCCCTCTGTGTTGTCATTGTTTATTTGACATAGTAAGTTTTTTATTTGGTTGGTTTTATGCTTTTACTATGGCTTTTCCTCTCTAGTATTTTTTGAAACCAGATCCTAATCACCATATTTAAATTTTTCACCATATCAGATCTCTGGAAGCATATACATGTATACAAATGGGTGAGATGACATCCATGATATTTAAAGAAATATTCAAAAACTCTGTTGAAAAAGGCTGTGAAAATCAGCATCCAAAGAGAATCAAAAAAAAAAAAAAGAAATTTGTTATTTTATTTCAAAAGTTATCTTGGTAAGTATATTTTCTTCCCATTCCTGAAGAATGGAGAGAAAATCCATGTTGAGACATGTGTTCATAACTCTACACTGTGGTGCCCAAGACAATCTTTAAACTAAATAGTACATTATTATTGTATTGCCATCATGTTGCCACAGGTTTCTAGGCAGCCTTGAGGCATTCACTTCCTAAACCATTGGGAGATATTTATCTCATGAAATTTGACATGCCCATTTTGCGTAGAAAAGTACTCAAATGAAGTCACCCTTTCATCATCTCAGGACTTGCAAGTTGTCAAAAGACTAGGCTTCCAAGGGGGTTATGAAAGAGTAGATATTTGTCATTGTTTGGATTCTGTATTGCCCTTTGGCCACTCTTTATGGAATGAAAGTGAAATGCTTAGGGAAAAAACCCTAAATCTTGAAATGTTATTGCTATTTCTTTGTGATCCCAACCTTGTACTCTGTTTTCTAATGCGGTAAGAAACTGTCACTCAGTTATGATAATAGCAGAAAAATTGATGATGGAAACACTTTTTAATAATGTCTGATTAGTACAGAGAACTTGTTATAATTTGGTAGCCCTTGAGCAACATATTTATCAAGACTGAAATGTTATATGGATAATGCAAAAATTCGGAGTCGAACTGTTAAAACAGCAGTCTTTTTGGAATGGATGTGATCAGTGGGATGAGGGAGACAACAGAAAGGACAAAAATTAAGAAAAACTCATGGACCAAAATAAAGAAAATTTAATAAGTGAAGACAAAAAAACAGAGAAAAATAAGTAATGCAGAGGCAATCACTCACCATCTCCTACTACCAGACTGATGTTCAGCTGATTTCCAAACAATGCCTGCCTTTGAAACACCACCCCTACTTCAGACTTTCCCTTTCCCCATTTTATTGCTAAACATGATGTTATATGCTTTTGAATATCCCTTTAGTCCATTTGGGTAGCTGTCATGGCTGTGTCCCACTCCAGCCTCTTGTCCACCCCTAGCCAACTCCCTGCAGGGGCAGGGAGAGTGAGAAACAGAAGTTCTTGATGCTGTACAGGCACTGTTCAGCAGCAGCTAAAACATAGGTGTGCTGTCAACACTGTTTTGATTACTAATCTGAAATGGAATCATATGGGCTGCTGTGGAGAAAATCAACTTCATCCCAGCCAGACTCGGTACAATCCATCAATTTTTTTTAACAGCAAATCTTACTACTTCTTCCATTATTTTTGTAAAATAGCTGATTATTATTGCTGTCAAAGACATGAAACCAAACTAGGAGTACTCTCCTGTGTTGATACTGTATTACAATTGTTAGCTTTGTAATCCACAGTGCCATAGAATTAATTGTGGGGAAGAAGACTGGATGCTTATGTCTTAAACTGTTCTAGGAAAAATAAATGTCAGGGAAGGAGAGTAAAAATCAGCTGCATTGTTCAAAATCAGTTGAGAAACAGAGTGTCAAATTATCCTCTTCTGAGAGTAAATTTTGTCACCAAAATTTGCATAAGATTTACCCAAGTGCAGGCATAATAAATATGTTCAGAGAATCATAATCAACAAGGACTGAAATTAGAAAATATTAATCAAAACATATACTCAGTAAGTTTTATTGCAATATATTCCTTTGGAAACTGAAAGAGGGTGACATCCAGTAACTTATAAACTATGTTTGGCAAGTGTGTCCCTAAACAGATGAACAAATATATATGAATATATTAATATCAATAAATATATACACGCTTATGATCACCAATATATCACAAAATCACAGCATGGCTGATGTTGGCAGGAACCTCTGGAGGTCATCTTGTCCACCTCCTCTACTCAAGCAGGGCTACCTAGAACAGGTCCAAGACCACATCCAAATGGCTTTTGAATATGTCCAAGAGTGGAGATTCCCCAGTCTCTGTGGGCAACATACATCTGCCTCTAGTATGTGTCTATGATTTTTTTACAAAATTGAAGCAAAGGAAAAACTGAGAACTCTGGCAAACAAAAGGTTATAATTTGCTCTTAAGGGTAAAATGTTTGGTTATCTCTACTGGATATAGTTAATTTACATATATTACGTCTTTGTTTTCTTTTGTCAGTAGGAGGTTGTTCCACCAAATGCTGTTTAAATAATTTTGAGAGAGAAAAAAAAAATTGAATTCAGACGATTTATTCTCACTTAGTATTTCAGTGTCTTTATGCATTGATAGTCTTTTCAGGGCTGCATGTAATATTGTGTATTATCTGGATTAATCTTTTTTTTTAAACCAGTCACAAGGCCACTTTTGCACACTTTTCTCTTTCTGAAGATAAATACTAAGACTGATTTACACCTTTTCCTTTGTAATAATTCAAGGGCTACTATTTCCTGTTTAATTAAAAATGTTGCTTATTAATTTTTAGAAGTTTAATTGATATGATCTTGGAAGGTGTGTATGAGGACATTTACTCATTCACCTACTGATCTAATTTTCAGGTCACCTGTTGTGATGTAACTAAGCACTAAAATCAATAAATTGGATTTTTCCATTGTGAAATTTATGCTGATGTAAGGTTATTTTTTTTTAATCAAAGCTCTTTTCAGAAATGTTTTATCAGAGACCATTTCTCTGATTCCAGTTTTAATTTTCGCATGGCATTTGAGTTAGTGATGATGTTCAAATCATAGAACCATAGGCTCATAAAGGAGGTTAAGTCAAAAAGGACCTTTGGAGGTCCTTCCTGCAAACCTCATACAATACATATATGTGTACTATGTATGATAAGTAAAGGGACTATGGGAGAACTATATTTCTTAGATTGTAATGCACCGCTTTTGTAAGACCCAGTTCTACCTTCTCTGGAAATACCTGTACCAGCACTCTAATAAAGTCAAATGAAATAGGCTTTTACTTCCAGCAGTCCCCTTTCTGCACTTTGACAAAAATGTCATTTATTTCAGTGTTTGTTTAGACAACAGAAAATTGCCTTTCCTGTCTCATGAAGTTCCAGCAATAATTCTCCAAAGTTCCCAGCTGAGCTAGGTGTGTGAATTCACTTACAGGTAATAGAGAAGAACAGACTGTTCTTAAATGTAGTTCACTTTATCCTAAAATACATTAGATAAGGTGATAACAACCTATTTCCCAATGAAGAGAAAACATTCTTCTTTGTGTTAACTACAAATGAAACCAAGGTGGAGCATATCACAAAGCTTACATATACACTGAAGACACATAAATTTTAGTGAAATAATTCTTATCTCAAGAATAAATTCCCCATTTTCCTATTTATTTCTTTTTGTGAAGATTGTCGGGATTGTGATCAAGGACACTGCTGCTTCATAACACCTCCAAGTTCTTTGGATTTTCCACATTACAGCAGTGGTATTGACCCTTCTTCCTCAGTCTTTTTGTCTTCTTGTTGACAGTAGCTTTAGCTCATTATGCTGTAGCGACATATTTTCACTTCTTAAAAAATTCATTTGAAGGATGATATCAAGTTATTCCAGATTCTCTGTTCTTCAATTAATTCTCCAAAAGGGAGAAAAATTTGAAGGTGCTATTTCTTCTTGTTCTGTGTAGTATTTACAATGATATTCAACATGATGCCATTTTTTTTATAATGTAAAAGTTTTTTGTCTGTTCTGACAATATAAATAACTTTGCTTGTGAACCTGAAAACCTTAAGGAAATCTCTTACATTTATGGTTCTACTCACTGTTTAACTACTTTATTTATTTCGTAAAGAGTATCTGTCAGGTCTGATAATATCTATTTAGTAATAGAAACTAATGTAATAATTTATTTTCTTCTTTAAAATAAGGAAAAAACTCACAAAATGTTTGTTTTCCAAAATTCTATATTTCTGAGTAACTATTATTTGAAAAAGAACAACTTCCAACCTAATGCAAGACCCTTCTGTTAGGTCTTAAAGAACACAATGAACTTCTCAAAACACTGCCAAAGAAGGAAATTCGCATAAAATAAGCCACCACAACAGATAAGCACAGACAGCCAGCAAGACAGCATTAATTCCAAGGCCTAAATGGAGGTGAAGGTTTGGAATTAGCACACCAAACAGAGTTGCACTGTGCAGATTGTGGGAAAGCACAGACTGGCAACAACAGGAAGCCAGGCCTGGTAAGGCAGATGTGGGTAACCTATCCCATACAAAAAATCCCACCTGCAGACTGTAGGCACACCGGGCAAAACTCCCACCAGGGCAAGCTCTGGGAAAGGAAGCAAGTCCTTATACACATGCTAGCTGAAGTTGTGGGAACACCATCTACCCCTGTGAATACCCAGGACTTGGGCTGTATAAAAGTGGTACCCCAGAATCATGACTTTGGGACCCCCACCACTGAGCAGACGAGGGTGAAGAAGGACCAGCAAGATGCTGCAGGGATCCACATGATGGTGACATATTTGCTTAATCTCGATCTCTCTCACTCTCTTTCTCCCTCCTCCATGTCTTCTTTCTCTTTCTTCCTATTTCTCTCTCTCTACCTCACATTTACTTTTGAATAAAATCCATACTATTGACTTTGGCATGTGGTCTCATTTGTACCTTAATTTGAGCAGAGGCATCTTTCAATAATCGGATACTAACATCTTTTAAAATCTTAAGATTAGGTCTTTTGGCCTCCTGACAGAAAATTAGTTTGATTTGTGAGAGAAAGAAATACAATCTCAGCCTTAATGGTGGAATTCCATTCTTTCAGGGGTTACAGGTCGTAGAATGAACCAGTACACTGAATAACCTATTCTGACTATGACAATATAAACTAACAGCATGGTTAGTAACTTGTGAAAAATATCATAATAGAAATTAAGAGAAACTATTTTATAAATACTTATATAGCAAAAGTCAAACACAGAACAGCTTTTATTTCCTTCTTCAGCTTTGGTAGTACTTTACTCCATTCTGATGCTTTGAATGTGTTTTGTGTAGGAAGGTAAAATGCCTATTCTATTTATCAGCATTTGGACTTATATTTAAAGTATGTCCTCAGATTATATATATATATATATATATATATATATATACAAAATGTGTTGTGTTTCATTTACCAATATTATTTGCCTGTATTTTATTGCAAGTATTTTATCTTGACACAATATTGCAAGGCTTGTTTATTTCAGAAATACCATAAAATATCTAGGGTGTCTTTCATCTAACTCTGAAATCCTTGTATAACATCATTCTGATGTACCTTCCTAACCATTTGGTGTGGTGGTGGTTTTATTATTCTTAGCTGTCTTATTAAGGAACCTCCTACAACAAATTGAGCATTTCAAACATCTACTGAATGGAACTCATACTAGTGCCAAAAACTGAAGCTTTTCCTCCTTTGAAGGACTGTTTAAACAAAATACAACCAAACACAAATAAAACTTTGAAACTCTTAAAAAGCATATCTGCGTGAGAAGCACTGTAGGAATACTTACTCTCATTTGTATTCATATTTAATTTCAATCAGAAAATTAGCATAACTTATAGTGTCAAAAGTACTTTGAACACAAATTTTTGTGTCCATCATCAAATAGGTCATCCAAACGAATTAGCTCAACTCTATGGTTATTCTACTAAAAGTATGTGAATTACCTGAGCCTAAATCTTTATAGACAGAAGAAAACCTCTAAAGACAGTTGCCAAAAGATCTTAAGTGTTGGAAAGTTGTAGTGGGTTAACCCCAACAGACAGCTAACGCTAATGCTGCTTACCCACTGCCCCACGGTAGAACACGGAGAGAACTGGAAGGGTGAAAGTGATGCTTATGTTAACCTAACATGGCCTATTTTTTGTTGGTATTTGGCAATAGTGTGACCAAAATTTCGTTAACCATTATTGTCTTTGACATGGAGAATAAAGTAGTTGAGGATGTAATGTGTTTTAAATAATGATAATAGTAATAATAGTAAAAAGAAGAAGAAGAACTATAAATGGGAAAAATATATTATGTGGCATAAGTGAAAACCAGCTGGTTTTCGAAAACAAACAAACAAACAAACAAAAAAACCCCTGACATCAAAACCCAAACTAACCCAAACATCAAAACTGATACAGCAACTGTGGTCTAAAAGTAAACACAAAAAACCCTTGGTGAAAACATATAATAAAGAAGAATAAATCAATAAATTTGTGTAGTGCCAGTGATAATGTTTTCATATAACCTTTTTTGAAGAGTAACTGTAAAAATTTAATAGCAACGCACATGAGAATACTATGAAAAAGATTGCTGTTGTAAAAAGAGATAATTCTGAGAATAAGGAAAATCAAATCCCTGAGAGAGAAATTCAAATATTTTAGAACTCTAATTGATCTTTGCAGATAAGCAGAGTCAAGATTCTTGATTAATGGCAAACTCTTAAAATTTTAGGATAGTAGACAAAAATAATCTTTGTTAAGTAAGATAACAGTCCTTCATTGTTGCCATGGCAAACACTGGCAGTCACCGTTATATCCTTCTGTATTATCACCAGCTAGCTAGAGTACTCCTTACAGGACCTGCATCTGAGACCCTTTTTTGATGGAGTCTGCTACCTGGTACATTTAGATAGTGCCATTGCAAGAGATACGGCTGATAAAGGCTAAAACAGGAAGGGAATGACTTCCTATCCCCAGCCATCAAGCTGAACAACTGTTTAACTAGGAAAGTGCTTTAGCTGAGAAAAGGCGAGTCAGATTTATCTGTACTTTAGTGCTATATTAGGACAAGAAAGTCTCAGATTCTTGTCTGTGCTCATGTTGTTTGCGTCTTTCATTTAAGTCTCAGGAAAACTACATAAAGAACCTTTTATGCAGTGACCATAACTGTGCTGTACCTTTTACAGGGCTAAGGCAAAATGTTAACTGGTCTAATTTTAACCTTAATGTTCAAAGAATTTTTTTACCCTTTTATGAAAACCAATTTAAATAAACAGATAAACCCATAAAAAAATAAATCAATACAGTCTAGACAAAATTCTGCTAACATTGTTCAGTTTGTATGTAAGGTACTCTGAAGTACTCTATTGGAAATATATATATTTTTTTTTTGCTGATTCTACAGTGTCAGTGGTGCTGCTTGGTAAACAGAAATTTTGATTACAAATTAAATTACAAAATAAATTATTATATCTTTTCTAGATTAGTTTTAGAATAATTGGGAGATTCTTTTATGATTTTGTACTTTAGGTAATTATTTGTATCAGGGAAAATCAGTGGCAACTACTCCAGCAAAATATTCTTGATGTTATTTGGCAACCATCCATCCTGCTTTCATAGTGATAGAGTTCTAATATTTTGATCCTATGTCACCAGTGCTTCTTGTAGATTGAAGAATACCCTGGTATATTGAAAACTCACAGGTACAACACCGTTTTTAAGCCAGTGAAAAAACTGTGGTTTAAACTATCTAACCTCTATACTCACTATACTTACCATGTGTACAGTAATGGCTGTTTCTTTCTTTGTACATTAAAGATTTTCAAGCTCTTTATTAACCAGTGATTCTTATCTCCATCTGTGCTGTTCGAAGAAATTTAACTTTCCTTTAATTAAGCTAAGGGACTTCACAGTAATATCTCATTTCCCTGCATTTGTTTGTTTAGTTGGGTTTTTTTTCTGAATGAGAAGACTGAAATGATGCATACAGGACCTTAAAACAATTTATATTTAATTTAAATATTTAAATGTAAAGCACATAATATCAAGGCTATACATTATAGCATCCTTTTTCTTCACAGTTTTCTTACTTAGAAATTATATTTGAAAAATAAGTCAATATGACAATTATGCCAATAATTTTTTTATCATGACTAATATCCATATTGGAAAAAAAATAATACAATGTTGTCAACTTTTTTGTTAAGTCATTAATTTTGTATTCTGTAACTCACTCGAATAGCAAAGGTTTATGTGTTTAGGGGTTTGCATGATTCACATTATTTAATTGACATGTATGACTTTGATGTGAAGAAGTGAGCTGGTTTATGTTATATAAATTTGCAGGATCATAACTTTTTAATAGTATACAGAACAGCAGTCTAAACTAAGTTTTAAGATCTAATTCTTTATTTCTGTAGAGATGCTGAAGTTTAAGTGAATTAAATGACACCATCCCAATCAAAGTAGCAAGATGAATTTTTAATCACAAAAACTCCAGTGGTGGGGAGCAATAGGGGTGGCTTCCATGAGAAACTCTCAGAAGCTTCCCACATGTCCAGTAGAGTCAATGCCAGTTAACTCCAAGAGGGACCTGCTGCTACCTGAGCCTATCAACAACAGTGGTAGTGCCTCTGGAATAACATATTTAAAGAGGAAAAATGAAGTTACTGTGCAAAAACAATTATTGACAGAGAAGAAAGGAGAAAGAATGTATGAGAGAAACTCTGCAGACACCAAGGTCAATGAAGAAGAAAGGGCAGGAGCTGCTCCAGGTGCCAGAACAGAGATTACCCTGCATATTTGACATGTTGAGGCAGGCTGTCCCACCTGCAGCCCATGGATGATTCCATGCCAGAGCTGGATGCCTGAAGGAGGCTGTGAACCTGTGGAAAGCCCATGCAGGTTTGCTGGCAGGACTTGTGACCCCATGGGGGACCCATGTTGGAGCAGTTCATGAAGAACGGTAGCCTGTGGGAAGAACTCCTGTTGGAGAAATTCATGGAGGACTGTCACCTGTATGAGGTCTCCTGTAGGACCTCATCCTGGAGCAGGGGAAGGAGATGTCCCCCTGAGGAGGAAGGAGTGGCACAGCCACGGGTGATGAACCGACTGGATCCCCTATTCCTCATTCCACTGTGCCACTCAGGGTGAAGAGGTAGAGAATTGTTAATAAAGTTAAGCCTGAGAAGCAGGGAGGGGTGGGAGGAAGGTGTTTGCAGAATTGGGTTTACGTCTCATTAGCCTACTCTGATTTTATTGGTAATAAATTAAATTCTTTTCCCCAAATTGAGTCTGTTTTGCCCATGACAGTAATTGATGAGTGATCTTTCCCTGTTATCTCGACCTATGAGCCTTTGATTATATTTTCTCTTCGCCATCCAGCTCAAGGAGGAAGTGATAGAACAACTTTGGTGGGCACCTGGCATCCAGCCAAGGTCAAACACAACACTTGTCTTCCATTTTTCTTCTTGAATAGTCCATCCTGTAGTGAAATTGTCAAAATGTAGGATAAAATAAATTATTATTTATGACAAGACCTTGTGATTTCTTTTTTTTTCCATTTTAGGAAAACAACCCCCCAGGATTTATAGGTCCTATTGAAATAAATCAATGAACTGATGCAGTAGAAGACTGGAGCATCTCCTAGATGTGGCACTACTTGACCACCCATATATCGCCCTAATTTTTAATGAGATGAGTAGTATGCCAAGAATTCAAGTGAGAGTCAAAAGACAGTTGATCAATATCATCAATAGTTATGAAAAAGTATGCCAAAAGACACAGAAATCTGAACTTCCTAATACTTTGCTAATCAAATCTTTCACAAAAATTAAAGAACCATGTAGATATTTAATCTGCAGAAACAGATAAAATTCACAGAATAGCCTAAAATTATTTCTGAACAACTCACTGCGGATAATTCAAATTTGCAATATGCTGCATAGTGCAGGTATGTTCCTTGATTTCCTAACTCAGCTAACAGGTTGACAATAGCTGATCTCAAAATCCTATTCATTCGGTATGCAGTTCTACAAACTCTTCCTATCTGTCTTTATTTACCCAACATCAACATTTACTGTCCATTTTTGTGCTCTGCATTGCTAGTGAAATTCCTTTGCTGACATATTAAAAACAAATGAAATAAACCCCTTGCAAACGTGGTTAGAATTAATTAATTTATTTTAAAATGCACAATTTCACTCTCTCTGATAGTATTTCTTTTTACTGGATGTATTTTATTTTATATGGTCGCTTGTAAATATGAAAGGAGGTTGTAGCCAGGTGGGGGTTGGTCTCTTCTCCCAGGCAACCAGTCGTAAGACAAGAGGGCATGGCCTTAAGCTGTGCCAGGGGAGGTTTAGGTTAGATATCAGAAAGAAATTCTTTACAGAGAGAATAATGAGGCATTGGAATAGGCTGCCCAGGGAAGTGGTGGATTCTCCATCCCTGGAGGTTTTCAAGATGAGGCTGGACGTGGTACTTAATGCCATAGTCTAGTAACCATAGTGGGGTTGGATCAAGGGTTGGACTTGATGATCTCCAAGGTCCTTTCCAACCCGTCTGATTCTATGATTCTATGAAGCCATTCAGCTGTCTTTAAGCAAGATAATAGATCTCCTCTGAAACAAAATAAAATTTCAGTGTAATTACAAATAAGTATTCTCAAAAATCCTTTTGTTTCAATAGAGCCTATCAGACATTTTCACATGCCAGATAAGATGCCAGCTAATTTCTCTATTTTTTAATTACATCCTACATTTTGGCCTAGTGCCTGATCTGAGCTCTTTATGCTCTCTTTTCAGAATTAGCACATGCCAAACACTGATTGCTCCATAGTCACTTGTGTCCATCTTTTACTTCCTCTCAGATTTCAGAAAAGGTCCTGTATTTCAATGTCATCTGTGAAACCAAGACATATCTATGTCTTTGAGCTTACTGGTTTTGTAGTGTTTTGCAGTATTTTGACATGTTTAGCATTAAAATTAAATATATCTGTTATTAGCATTGTGTATAATTTAGAAATTCTAGAATGAAGAACTACGTGTGAGATTGACGGGGGGCGGGGGGGAAGGGAGAAGGAAGAAGAGAAGTTTTAGCCTTCACATTAGTCCTCACAACCAGCTTTCCTGATACTGCTCATGCTCTTAGAGAAACACCTCAGCTGCCAATTCATGCCTTGATTTTACGAGTGCAATTTAAATAATTAAATATTTGAAAGGCTCTAGGTAATCTGAGACAACTACATGGAATCTGCATATTTTAAATCTGATTTGTAGGAGACCGTTGTCTTTCTGGACCTGAAGGACTATTGCTCAAGTGCAGACACCTGTGTAAAAGAGAGTCTGTGTAAAAGATGATCCACGCCTCTGAAAGTTGGGGACAAGAAAGAATTGGAGAGGAAATTCATGTCCCTAGTTAAATAAATAAATCAATAAATCGTGGATTGTTGTCTTGGCTGCCTTTTCAAAGTTTTAACAGAAAAAAAGGAGGCAGATTGATGGGTAAAATGTTATGAAGTAAAGGAGTCTCAGCTGTCCTGCCACTCCCTATTCACATCACAGTTGCCTTTTCCTTGGCTTGTGAGTTAAAGTATAAACAACCTTGCTTTAGTAATGAAATAGAGAATTAAATATATGGATACAAACAAATTACTGCTCTGTTTTGTTGTACCAAAAAAGTACTGAAAGTGCATGAACATATTTTTTTTACCATGAAGCCATTTTGCAGTTTTGGTGGAATTAGTCTTGTAAAATTAGATTTGCAGCATTCAGTAGTGAGAGTGTCTAACAGCCTTGTGATACACTGTTCGTTGATCTATAAATTGTACCTCTCCTTTCCACTGAAGGATGCTGTAACAGTGGTTTGAGGGAACAAAAATTCCATGTAAGAACACTTTACAAATCTCTCATTAGTCAGATTATTGAGCTGTCCTCATCGAAGAACTCAGACACCCTTTTCTTCCATTATGCAAATCTCGGAGGATTTTTACAGAAACTATTCTGCATGAAGACTTAGTTTCTAAGTTGGCTTTGAACAGTTTTTTCTCAGTCTTTTGGCTACATTGCATCTGTGTTAGCAGCAGCTGCTTAACCAGACCTTACCAGAGAATTTTAAATTATATTTTTTGTGGAACTCCAATAGTACTAGTCTATTAAAAACATCCTAGAATAGTGCAAGAACTACCACAAAGACTGGAGCCCAAGAAAGAGTAGAGCAGACTGTAGCATAGGAAACAAATCAATAGATATATCATAGGACATACATTTTAAAATACTGTAACTTGTTATATAATTTAAAATCAACAATATAAAACTTCTACTTCAAGCAATTCCTAGAAGAAAAGAATAAAAGAGAGAGAAAAAGAGAATTTTAGTGCAAATCCTCAAGTAGTAATATCTATTATGAATCAAGCTATGGATATTCATTTCGGAACATACTGTAATTATAATTTAGTGATGTGGTGAGTTTGTAAACATAATTTCATGGTTGCAAATATAATTTTGTAATGTGATTTAGTTTATTGGAAATATAATTTATTAATTTAGATATGTTCAGTAATTTATCCAGCATAAAATGTGCAAAGATACAGGATTATAATGTCAGGAATTAAAAGAAACAGGAAAAAAGAACCTGCTGTTGCTTAATTAATCCCAAATATTCAGCTGTGAAAAAGCAGAGTCTGGAAAACCAGCACACCTGTTAGACCTCTTGGATCTTCAGAATTTGCTGAAAAATAATAATTAAAAGAAATAAAAAAAGGCATTTAAACACAGCTATGTATGAATTTACAGTTGTATTTAAAATGCTTCTTTCATGGTGTACTTATTCATTTTTTATGATACAATCCAGAGCCACAAAGCACCCAGCCGTGTCAAGGTTTAAAAAAGTCATAAGAAAACAGTAGATTTTAAACGAATAGATGTTCTGAGCAATGAAAGCAATCAAATAAACAAACAGGGAACGAGAATTTTTCTTAGAAAGAGCAAAGATCTAAAGTTTGGAAGGGTTTTTGTTTCCTAAAACGGATATAATGTCCTATCAGGCTTCCATTAAGAAAGGTTAGTTCAATGAGATCACTCTATTCAAGAGACAGGGTAAGTAAAATTTAATAAAAATATTATTGTTTTTTCTTCCATTCACCTTAACAATATAACAAAATAACCTTTTATTCCGTTCTTCAACTTAACAATGGCAATAGTATCTAATTTACAAAGTTCAGTCAAACTCACCTTGCTATTGGATGATATAGTCCCTTTCCATGCCTCCCTTTCTGTGCCTTTACAAATGTCACTGATTCCCCAGGGTAGACTGGTTCAGATCATGCACTACATTTTATTGAAATCCTTCCTGGATAGGAAACAACTGCCTGAATAGCCAAAATTCACAATTTCACATCCATAGCAGCTAAACATTCAGTAATGTCAGTTTAAGGTGGGACTATGTCTTGAAGCAGAAGTCACACAAAATTGTTTGACAGACCAAAGCTTAGTGAATGAGAAAACAGTGAGGGCCCATCACGCTCTTTTCAAATACGAGAGCCATAGAAGTGCAGATGATATCATGAGCCTAAGATGACACTCCACTTTGCACCTACACTGCTTGCTGTAAACACTGTCTAGCCACTGAGGATCATAAACAGAGATTTATGAATATCTTAACAATACATTGACCAGTTTGCCAGCTGGACTTTTTCTAACTTGACGTCATCATAGGTTAAAATTTCTGATGTCGATTAGTTTAGAAAAACATAGACACACACCTTTTAACAAAGTCTGACGTTTGCAAAAAGTCCATTTGAATGGACACAATGACAAACCACTTTTTTAAAAGTAACTATCTGACCTACTCTCTGTTAATGTGAGATTGGTATCTGCATATTTTTATATACTTCCTCTCTTCTGCACATTTATCCATAAAAGAGTGTATAAAATACAATTATATTGGAATGTTGCCTCTAAAAATGAGGGTAGGCTTGAACTGCAATAAGGTGTTTAGTTCTGACAATTACTTGGGGTTTTCTCACGAAATTAGCTTTCGCTTTTTTCCATACACCCTAAACAAACAAAACAACCAACCAAAACAAAAACAACAAAAAAAAACAA
>VXAY01005596.1:86535-106167 GCA_013399855.1 Oxyruncus cristatus
AAAAAAAAAGAGGGAGAAAGAAAACCGAAGTATTCTAATAAGTATTTTTAAAAAGTAAAATAACTGTATTATGCAGTAATTTGATCACAGACTTATTAGATTTTTTTTTATTTTGAAAATACAACATTTAAAGATACCATATTTAGATATTTAAGAGCTAAAATCATGCAAGATATGGCAGTAGGTATACATGATGTTTAAAGTACACTAGACTGTAATATAAGGAGTTGCTATGATATATCATGTAATTATGTAGTCAAAGATAACCCGTCTGTGTATCTAACAAGAGTTTAATTAAGCTTCATAATCAATACTTGTTTTTGATGAAGCTTGTAATAGGAATCGAATGGCACGATATTTTGGAAAGAATATAAAAATTTATTTTTTTCTTAAATTTCATAATTTTATTAGGGGAATATTAGCCAACAATGCATTAGCAGCCAGAAACTTTTGTTCTGTGCTATTTGAATTGGCATCAATTATTATATAGCCTGTTAGTGACACTTTGAAATAAAGGATTTGGCTGTTAAAGCTGACACCTAACAGCACAGAACACCTAATGAGAGGTCAGGTAAGCATTCCTTTAATACCGTAAAGGCACTAAGATATTCTACATTTTTGATGAGCCCTACTGCTCTGTATGAATGAGGTTGCTTTGGGTTTTAGAAGAACACAGAAGTCCATACTGCATTTTTACTTGGTAGAAAAAAAAAAAATGCTTTTCCACTGAGAGGTTTCTAAGATTGCTCAGGAAGTGAAGCGGCAGGAATTTTCCTTTCCATTGATTATAAAGGATAGACATATGTGTCACTGCTGCATCTTCTGAAAGTAGAAGAATTAAAGTAACTGAATCCACCATCTGTGACAATTCAGTTTGGAATAACATTTCCTTTTCAAAGGAAAAAAATCTTATCTTCTACTTAAAAACATTATAAAGAAAAGAATTTGTGGTGCACTTACACTACTATGTTTTAGAGAATCAATGAAACTTTAAATGTTAGGCTCATAATTACTTCTAATGGTTATTTTCTCACTCCTTGTCTCTGTTTGGGACTCTGAAAGTTCAATTTTATTTTAATATGGTTACAATAACAGTTTGGTTCAAGAGCTGCAACAGAAGGGTAGTTATTAAAACGATTATACCAACTTTAGTTTTCTCTACCCTCTACAGTCCACTCCTCTTGCAGGCTTTACATCCTCAAACAGTCCCACATATTCTTATGCTACATCTCAGGGTATACGATGTAGGTACTCAGTTTTGTCCTATAAGTATCATTCTGCTGAGCTGTTACACCATTGTGTGTTATTCCAGGCACTTAAAACTACACAAAAGAGAAAGAAAGAAGTAATTATACTTAAGATCTGAGGGTCACCAGTAGGGCCCAAGAGCAGATCAAGAAATGTTCTTGACTATGATTCGAAAGGAAATTAAAATAAATAATTGATTTCAAATATTTACACTCTCTATCAAGTGATAGGACTTGTAAACAGCTGACTGCTTTCTTTGGCACCTCAAAAAATTTTATTCTTTTGATAATAAAACAGAAAAGTGATCAGAATACATCATTGTTTTAAACTCTTCAAGCAGTTAATGAAGTAATAAAAGTAAGATTAGAGAAGTACTTATTGGATATTCCAAAATGTTAGAAATACAGGGACCTTGCCCTTTAAACCTGCAGACCATTTAAACCTATTCTAATCTTAAACAAAGCCTACAAGCCTTAGCTTTTAGTTTTTTGTTCCTGTGTATATAATAGACAAAAATATGTTGCATATTTATATAGTATAGTGTGTGTGAACACTGTTTGTGTACTCTCTCTCTCTAGAAAGAATATAACTGGCAATAGGAAGGTAGAAACCTTAACATATTTGACAGCACTTCCCTCCCATATACTTATATTCACACTTAAAAACAGGGCTGGAAATAGCTCTGAGAGTACATTGCAAATACCCTATCCTGCAATTTTAAGACAGAGTTGGCTGCTAATAGCTAGAGTTCTGTCTCCATCCGTGTTCATCTTGACCTCCTGCTCATTCATCCTGTGAAGCAGGAAATGAGAAAAAAAGAGGATGCAAACTGGGTGCAAAGTCCATGGCAGTCCATGTCAGCTCTAACAGCTATTGTTACTGTGCAGAGGACTTGTTAGAAACTTTTTTGAACAGTGTGTTCAAATGGTTGTCTTGGACGGAATTTGTGAGACAGAGTTATACTTCAGTTTCTGTAGGATCCTCCTGAGTACCTGATGACCTATGGAATGGAACGGAAGAAGTTTTTTAAGGTAATAGATACACAATTATTGAAATTCTTCTCCTTGATCAGATTTCCTATGTGAAGTTTATGATCCAGCTGTCACACAAAAATACCTCTATAGACAATTATTCCAAATACAGTTCATCCTATATAATTGTTTCTGTGAAAACTGCCACTTACAGAACAGGCTTGCCTG
Organism: Oxyruncus cristatus; assembly: GCA_013399855.1. Classification (NCBI taxonomy): domain Eukaryota; kingdom Metazoa; phylum Chordata; class Aves; order Passeriformes; family Cotingidae; genus Oxyruncus; species Oxyruncus cristatus. The sequence goes on from VXAY01005596.1 coordinate 88,983, forward strand.
CTCAGCGAGATCTTGATTTGTGTTAAGAAGTCTTTGCCCATCGTTGTACAGGTGACATGAGGTCTGCATGGGGATGATGCCTTTGGAGGAATTTAAGAACCAGTTCAGAATGATACGGCACTGCTCCTTTTCCGTGTTCAAAAAGTAGGGAATGAAAGAAGTGCGAAAGCAGTACTACCCTCAAAACAGATTGATTAAAGAACTGGGCATCACCTAAAGGCAAAACTTTTACTCTGAAGATATGAGGATTCCTATAGTTGTGACAGACAATAATTGTGTTGCAAAATGAATAGAAGAATTTTAGAAAGGACCAGAGGCCAGTAGGAATGTAAACATGAAAAATTACAATTAACAGCGTGTCAGAAGAATGGACTAACATGAGTCATGGAATCACACAATCACAGAGTGCTCGAGATTGGAAGGGACCTCTGGAGATAAATCTGGTCCAACTCCCTAAAGCAGGGCTACCTACAGCTGGTTGTCAAGGACCACGTCTATACAGTTTCTGAATATCTCCAAGAAGGGGAGACTCCACAACCTCTCTGGGCAACCTGCAGCAGTGCTCAGGCACCCTCACAGTGAAAAAGTGTTTGCTGATTTTCAGGGGGAACCTCTTCTGTTTCAGTTTGTTCCCATTACCACTGGTCCTGTTACTAGACACGAGAGACTGGATCCATCTTTGGGATCAGTACTGTTTAAAACCTTCATCAACAGCATAGACACTGGGATCTGTGCATCCTCAGCAAGTTTGCAGACGACACTGAGCTGAGTCATGCTGTTGACACACCAGAGGGAAGAAATGCCATCTAGAGGGAAGTGGATAAGCATGAGAAGTGGGCCTATGTGAACCTCATGAGGTTCAAAAAGGCCAAATGCAAAGTCCTGCACCTGGGTTGGGGCAACTTTTGATATCAATAGAGTCTGGGGGATGGAGGGGTTGAGAACAGTCCTTTGGAGAAAGACTTGAGGGTACGTATGAATTAAAAGATGGACATGAGCCAGTAATGTGCTCTTTCATCTCAAAAAGCCAAGCGTATTCTGGGCTGCATCAAAAGAAGCATGGCCAGCAGGTCAAGGGAGGTGATTCTTCCCTTCTGCTTCTCTCTTGTGAGGCTCCACTTGGAGTACTGCATCCAGCACTGGAGCCTTCATTACAAGAAAGATAGGGACCTGTTGGAGCAGGTCTGGAGGAGAGACACGAAAATTATCAGAAGATGGAAAATGTCTCCTATGAAGAAAGACTGAGTTGGGGTTGTTCTCAACTGGATCCTGGATAAGAGGTCTCTGGGAAGACCTTATTGTGGCCTTTCAATTCCTAAAGGGGGCTTATAAGAAAGATGGGGACAGAATTTTTAATGGGACTTGTAGCAATAAAACGAAGGGTAATGGTTTTAAACTAAAAGTGGATATATTTAGAGTAGACATGGGGGTGAAGGTGAATTTCTTTACAATGAGGGTGGTGAGTGACTAGAACAGTTTACCAAAGAGATGGTAGATTCTGTCACCTCTGGAAACATTGAAGGTCAGGTTGGACAGGGCTCTGAGCAACGTGATCTAGTTGAAGATGTCCCTGATCGTTGCATGGGATTTGGACTAGATGACCTTTAAAATCTCTTCCAACCAAAACCATTCTATGATTCCATGATCTTCTTTGCACCCTCCATTCAGGTGTTTATACACATACAATGATCTCCTTGAGCCTTTTTTTTTCTAGGGTGAAGAATCTCATCTCCTTCAGACTTCCTTCAAAAGAAAGATACCCTATTCTCTTCATCATCTTTGTGACCTCTTGCTGGACTCTCTCCAGTACGTCCATGTCTCTCTTGTACTGAGGATCTCAGACATGGAAACATTTCTCCAGGTGTTGTCTCAGCAGTAGCTATCTGCTTAATAGATGAAAGGTGACTTCACTCAGGAAACAATTTTGGGCTTTGACAGAATTTTAGGGCTAGATAAGCATCAAAAAGAAAAAACAAAAACAAACAAACAACAACAAAAAAACCCCAAACCCAAACCAAAACAAAAAAAATAAAACAAAGAAACAAGGAAAATTAAAAGAAGACTTGGGTTGTTACAATTCTAGTGACACACAAGATCTCTGGAAAAGCCATTTCTAGTATGTGCAGTGCTTCTGGTGTTAAACATCTGAAAGAGTGGTATCTGCTGAGAAAAATATTATGAATTAATGGGCTAAGAGGAAACAAAAACACAAAGGAATCGATTCGGCATGGGAACTTAAAAGCATGAAAGAATTCACAGACAAACCTGCCTAAGCAGCTGCATGCTCCTCAGCTGTTAAAGGTTGAGTGCCACTTCCCTAAATGAAACTCAAGAATTATATCCTTTGAGTGGCCTCACTTATCATCAATTTCAGTTAGTACAAAAAGTCTGTAACCTCATCAAAATGTGATACTGTTATTAATGGATAAATACAGTACTCCAGATGATTGATTTTTCAAATACCCTCTACTCTTCTCAAAGACAAATCAGTAATATGACATTCACAGATGCAGACCAGCTGATTATTTTACTGGCCTATTAGTTAGAAATTAGATTAAATTATTATTTTCAAAGTATTGCACTTGCTACTAAATGGTAGGTCTAACCTTGAGTTCTTGAATACTGCAATGATTTGTGGATTCTACCTGAAAATCCAAGCAGAGAGAGAGAAAAAGATGCAAATTATTTCTTCTCTTTCTCTTCTACATTTTAAAACAGTAACTCATCACACATTTATAAATATTCATCAAAAAATGGATTTTATGTATCACTATATATGTTTTAAGTATCTCTGACAAGTGGCAGCTATTAATTTCTGATATATATTTCTACATAATATGGTCTGCATTTAAGTCATTTTACAAAGAACTGTAGTGAGGAAACAAGTAAATTATTATTAATCAAATCAGAAATTCTCAGTTAGGCAAACTTTCATTACAATCAACAGTTTTGCCTCCCACCCCCAAATTGGTAGGGCTTGTGACCTTATATCTCTTTTCTCTTCAAACAGTACATGTGCAACAATATTCCCGTTAAATTCAGAAAACATTTTAGTTCTACTTTAAAAGAAAAAAAAAACAAACCTCTGAACAAAAAAATCAGACAGGATGTGCTCGAAGTCTGGAGCAGCTGAGCTATATGATGCAAAGCTGTCATTTCCTACACTTCCAGCATTCACATTTCAAGTGATCTGTGAAGTATTGTCAGTCTGCCGAGGCTACTGTTCTAAGCAAATGACATTGATTCAGCTTCAAGGATGACATGAAAACATCCAGATGGCATGCATTCTTTACATTATGAACATCAGATAAATTATAACCTAAATATTCAGAAAGGTGGTCACAGTATCTATTATATCAGTAAATAGGAAAAAATAGATTGGTAATGGGTTTTCAAAATAGCAATATGTCTTGTTTTTCTGAGAGGCAGGGATGTGTACCATAGGCAATAATTAAGACTTGAAATCTATTCAGATTCAGCTGAAATAATTATTGCCCCTTTCTGAATATAATATTATTGAAATTAAATAAGAAGGAATTGGGAGGGGTTTTTTTAATCAGCTGTCATATATATCTGCTGAAGAAAGATCCTGTGTAATGAATGAACAATGAAGTAATGCAAGCAATTTAGAAAGAAATTCTCTGAGGAGGAATTTTCTTATCACCTACAATTCATGTTAGTAAAAGGGGTGTATTATCTTACGCTACCAACCCATCCAGTAATTACATTCAAAGGACATTGAAGACTTGTTCTGTGTAAAAGTCAAAACTTGTAAGTTCACTTGCAAAACCTGACATTTTGGAAAAGGCAGGGGAAGCAACCTAAAAAAATAGCTCATAAAGAAACTGATGCTTAAGAATAATCTCCTATAGTAGGAAAATAACACTTGATGGTAGCAACTGAGGAAAATTAGTCATAAACCACAAATCTTGAGCTGTGAGAACCGCAGAGATGTAGAAAAAAGCTAATTATATTTCCATGTATATTGAATATCAACGTACCATGAAAGAAAGTGATATTTTAGTGCTAAATTTTTTTTATTGCATACTGCAGTCAGTGACAGTATAACCCATGCATTTTTTAGCTGAATATCTTCCTAAGGCAAGATTATTAGACTTAAATGGAACACTTACAAATATTCTTCTGCAAATTCTGTTTTATATAATTGTCATTAAAATGGTGAAGAGAATTTTGTTTCCAAAGACTACTCAGTAATTAAAGATTAGTTTAAATGCACAAATAATAGTATATTACAGTTGACAGACAAAAGAGCTTTTATAGTTCAATTTTCTATCAATCTTGTAAAATGGAACAATTTCCTACTTTTGACAAACATTTGACTAAGCAGATAACTGCAACTAATTTTAAGTGCACAGTTGATGTTCAAATAAATTATTTATTTCCTCAAACATTCCATGCATGTTGAAGAAATATTTGTTATACATAGCATTAGGAAGACAGTTTAAGAAAAATTACTCATTTTGGATAAGCAGATTAATAGAAGAAAACTTGATGGGATCATTTGTGTCTATATGGAACATAATCCAAAGGATGTTCTGTCAAAAGAGTTCTTACCATTCCTGGTTCAATATATAAAAAATTATCCGATGAGAAACACTTGAGAGGAGAAAGATAGAATCATAGAATTGTTAAGGTTGGAAAAAACACTAAGATAGTTGAGTCCAGCCATTAGTCTTTCACTGCCATGTTCACCACTAAACCATGTCCCCAAGTGACAACAGAACTAGAAAGCAGTGTTCAAAACCTGAAATGTTCCCTCCTCTCTTCCCCCCACCCTTCCCCCTGCCCTGCCCCAAATATACATATATATTAGATCTGGATAGCAAGCTTTGGAGCTGCTCGTTCATTAATTACTGAGTATGATCAGTCACTTAAAGTTGAAGAAATCTAAATGACAAAAAAGACATGGAAATATGTTGCAGTGATGAACTTGTTTCTTCTACAACACAGGGATTGAATTCATCATCGGATTGATTGGATGTGGACAGCAGTACTTATCTACTTATTCCTTGTGTTGCTTAAAAAAATCAGAAGAAATAAACTCTCCAGGCAATATTAGATAAGATAGAGAGCAGGTCTTTAATGAAGTCCTTCTGGTGCAAGAAGTGCAAAGGCATGTGCCCGTGTCCAGGGATTCCACAATTTATGGTTTAATATGAGAACTATCTGCCCTCCAGATGCTCCCCAGATCTACCCCCCTGGCACGCTTCCCCAGAAATTGAGTCGGAGTTCCTAAGACCCCTTTCTTCCTCATTTCTCTCTTCTTCACAGCATGTACTGTCTTTGGAGAATCTCCAAGGTTCTGGGCTTGAATGTTGCTTTGAATAGGATGGTGTCTTGTTGTTCAGGCCTGGGGTGCAGATGTTCTTAAACAAGATGTATTTACTATAGTCTTACCTTGAAAGGAGCCTAAACAAGCCTAAAGAATTTAGAAATTTGATATGAAGTGGGGAATAGGGCGTGGTAAGTTTTAACTACTGTTCTAAAGTCTGACAGACTATACAGCTATACTAAAAATCCATATTTACTACATAGCTACTTTAAAATCTACAAAAAGCTAAAAATCCTAAAAATTCTGAGGCATCACTTGGATGCAGTTTAATTATAGGCAACTAAACCAGATCTTGAATAACTGTTCTCTGAATTTAATTCTCTTCTTCCCAATTTCCATCACAATATTTTCTTAAATCTGGCCAAAGAACAGATTACAAAAGTGTTTGGACATCAAGGACAAATAGGGCATTCCTTGTTTTTCCTTTTCCTTGGAGTGACATTAGCTGATAAAAATGAGTTGTTTAAACAAATTCATAATTTTTGCATTTTCTTAGTAATACCATCAGATTTTTTTCTGCTCCAGGGATTGGAAACTGCATTATACTAAGTGTTCAGATCAAACTGTTTTACCAGGAGAAAGAGATTTTTGTACCTGTGGCTATAATCGATGGAATTGCTTATCATAAAACTATAATTAAGGATTATAAATGCATCAGCATTCTTCAGCTGAAAAATGAAGGAATCTCATGGGTGGAAGGAAGCCTACTTTTTTTTTTTTAACTCAGAGAAAGTAAATCATGGTACATACCATAAATACAGTATCTTCTATTTAGAAGAATAATGAATACTATTTTTTAACTACTGTAGAAAAGAGCTATATCATGGTAACAAATTTAAAAGAAAATAAGTCCAAATATTCATGAAGTACATTAAATGTCTGGAAACATTGAGTAGTAATTATTTATTCACTGTAAAGAAAACTAATGAATTTTACTGGATATTTTTGTATCCAGAAATTGCAATGGTACTATGTAAACTCTGTAGTGGAATTATACAACACATGCAGTTACCACTTGAGATAAATCTTGATAAACTGACAGTAAAAAGAAACATAGTGAGGCTAGCTGCAGTATCTCATTTGCAAATTATTATGCTGTAACTACTCTCAAGTAGCACTGCTGCAGTTTCCAGTCTTTCAATGTTTCAATTTTATGTCTTTTTCAGGATTTAACACTTCATCACACACGATAGGAAACTCTTCTTTAAAAACAAACAAACAAACAAACAAACAACAAACAAAACTAAAGAGAAAACAATAAAATTTTCTAGACCAAAATTACAAAATAAATACTATTTCTAAGATAGTTTTTATTATTATGATGATTTGCATAGCTTCTCTCTACCCTTTACTTACAGGACTGAGTTCTGATGGAAATCTTGCAACTGTCCCCACTTTGTCTTTTCCACCCAGCAGGCCTGATTTCCATAGTCATACAATCAGTAAGAATTTCTTGTTAGATTAACCAGTTTCTCAATTTAATTATGAAACAATTCAACTCAAGCTTCTGAATCTGCTAAATTCAGATGGTATTTATTTTAACTGAATTTTAAAATTATATCTTGAGAGTTCTTTTTGAAGTTTATAAAGCAAAGTTAGGTGAAGAGCTGAAAACTGGGAGCTGGTGAACATTGCCCTGATTTTCAAGAAGGGCGGGAAGGAGGATCCAGGAAACTACAGGCCTGTCAGTCTCACTTCAGTGCCTGGCAAAGTTATGGAAAAAATTATTCCAGGAAGTATTGAAAAACACCTGAAAGACAATGCAGTCATTGGGCACAGCCAGCACAGATTCATGAGAGGAAAGTCCTGCCTATCCAAACTGATTTCTTTCTATGACAGAGTAACCCACCCAGCTGACCAAGAGAAGCCAGTAAATGCAATCTTTTTGGATTCCAGTAAAGCTTTCTCTCACAGGATCCTTCTGGACAAAATGTCCAACACATCTGGATAAACACATCACACAGTGGGTGAGCAATGAGCTCATGGGTCAAGCACAGAGGGTAATAGTGAATGGGGTAACACCAGACTTTTGACCTGTCACTAGTGGGGGTCCACAGGTCTTCATCTTAGGCTCTGTGCTCTTCAACATCTTCATAAATGACTTGGACAGAGGACTGGAAGGGACACTAAGCAATTTTGCAGACGATACAAAAGTGGGAGGACCTATCGACTCCTTCAAAGGCAGAGCAGCCCTGCAGAGAGACGTCCAAAAATTAGAGGACTGAGCAATCACCAACTGTATGAAGTTCAAGGGAAACCATATGAGTTTCAAGGGAAAGTGCTGGATTCTGCATCTGGAATGGGGCAACCCCAGATGTTCCTACAGACTGGGATTGAGATGCTGGAAAGCAGTGCCATGAATAGGGACCTGAGGATCCTGGTCAATGGCAAGTTGAATCTGAGTCAGCAGTGCCCTGTCAGCCAGGAGGGCTAACCATGTCCTGGGGGGCATCAGGCAAAGCATCACCAGCAGGTCGAGGGAGGGGATTGTCCTGCTCTGCTCTGCACTGGTGCAACCTCACCTTGAATATTGTGTGCAGTTTTGATCACTGCAATATAGGAAAGATATTAAGCTGTTAGAGAGCATCTAAGGGAAGGCAACAAAGATGGTGAAGGGCCTTGAGGGGAAGCTGCGCGAGGAGCGGCAGAGGGTACTTGGTCTGTTCAGCCTGGAGATGAGGAGACTGAAGGGAGATCCCATAGCTGTCTACAACTTCCTCTTGAGGGGAAGAGGAGGGGCAGGCACTGATCTCTGTGGTGACCAGCAACAGGACCTGAGGGAATGGTCTGAAGTTGTGTCGGGGAGGTTTAGGTTGGATATTAGAAAAAGGTTGTTTGCCCAGAGGGTGGTTGGGCACTGGAACAGGCTGCCCAGGGAAGTGGTCACAGCACCTGTTACGACCTGCCCCAGAAAGGGAGGGGAAACCCAGGTTCTTATTAGTAAATCCCTTGGGGTGGATTAGAGTGAAACGATGCTAAATAATCAGTGTATGAAAACTTACATATGCAGGTTTTATTTTAGTACAATTTTGTTTCAAATGTAAACAGGTATGTTGCCATTTTGGGTGTTATCATCTATATCTCTCATCTATAGCAACCTGGTATAAAGATAACCTTTAGGGAAAATGCATAAGGAAAAAAAAGGAAAGACAAGTTAAGGGTAAGGGAGAGCAAGGGAAAGAAAAGAGAGTGGAAAGACGTATATAGTCACCACCCATGGGGTCCAGCGATGAAACTCGGTGGTTGCAGCTTCCATGTCTGTCAGTTGAAGTGCTGGCCTTGATCTGTTGGGGGTGAAGGAGGGAAGGCCACACACTCAAAGAAGTTATGAGTTATTATATCCATGGATAGTGTCCTGGGCCATGCCATGCCATGAGCCTCCAACATCTCTAGGGCCTGTGCAGAGTTCCTGTGAGGAGTCTGGTAAACACGACTCTTCTTGCCTTTTCAGGACTCGACAGCTTCAGCAGCACTGGAAGGGGGCATGGGTCCAGCTGCCTCTTCCCATGAAGTTTGCAAAAGTTCCCTGGCAATCCTAGAATGCGTAAATTATTAACTGGTTCGGTCTCTGACGGTACCAAGCCTGCCAGACTTCAAGAGGCATTTGGATGATACTCTGAGGCACATGGTGTGACTCTTGGGGATGGTCCTGTGCAGGGCTAAGAGCTGGACTCTTGGATCCTTATGGGTCTCTTACAACTCAGCATATTCTGTGATTCTGTGATATTTGAGGTTCAGTATTGCACCACACAGCATACATAGGTGGTATTTCTAACTATGTTATAATTATATAATATATAAATATTAATATGTATGCATATATTAACATTTCTAATTAGATTACAAGATTTGAGTCCATTGTTGACAATATTAAGAGAGTCTATTGCACAGTATATTTGTACCAGAATTAATCTCAGCATGACAATCTCTACTGAAGTAAGGAGAGGGTGGGTAAATGAAGGAAAATTAGTTTTGACATTAAATAGGGTGAGAATTCTGGGAGTTTGCCTTTGTCTTTTCTGTATTTCCAAAAACAGGACCAAGTCTTTTCTTCAGTTTCAAAAATAAAATAATATTCCTCTCTATTTCCCTATTTGTGGTAGTAATACGGAATTTATTTAGACCCATTTTCAGTTGCAGAGCTCAGAATTAAGGAAGGATTTAACATTTGTGAAGTTTGAACATAATTTGACCATCATAACAGTCATAGCTTTGAATAGTCATTTTCTTTATTTCCTTCAGAATCACAGGAGAATGATAACTTTACTACTTGTGTTACAGAAGTTTTGATAGTGTCCAGCAAGTGCTTTTTACAGTGCCTTTAAAAATAGTGCTTTGATAGGGGAGGAAGATATTCTGTGCAATTCAATCTAGTTGTATGAAGCACACAACCTCTTACACAAAAAATTCCAGAACATGTATTAAATAAAAGACAGTGCAAAACCATTCTGGAGCTATTTTTTTCTTGAGAGAAGGAGAAATTTGTTTAATGTTCTTACCGTTTATACCCCAAAAATCTGACTTCAGAGGACAGTGAGTAAAACATAGTGGTTTTGATGGCAACTTTGAAACCAAACGATTTCAGGTCAGACTTACTTTGAGCTTTTTAGTTTTCACCAACGCAAAACCTACATATATACAAAAATAACAATGTTGCATTACACTTCAACCATCAATCTAAACAGCAGGATTTGCACTTCTATGCCAGCAGTGGATACTTTTGAATTTCATTAACTTCCTGGGAGTCTGTGTAGAGCTAGTGCATTAAGGATTCATGTTTAAAAGCCTGAACTGTTCTGTCTAGGTTGTTTCTTTTCATGTACCATATTGCCTGAGGTGTGATAACCAGACATTCCTGACCTAGCCTGTCCTCCATGTAATCAGCTGCCAGGTTACTTGATTTAGAAATACTGGAGTCAGGAATTTTATTTTTTTTTACCACCTCCTTGTTCTGCTGCAGCTCACATCTGTAAATCTCATGGTCTCATTATAAGCTCTGTGCAGCTTTAGAGAGGCTGAATGAAATACATTAACGTGATTGCTATTTTCTGGTGAGTATACATTTAGAAAGGCAGGTTAATCCACTCTGTGGCAAATGTATGGGTAATCTCATTTATGTCAGAGGTATAAGGGATTAGAATCCTTCGTAATATATTATTTTAATTAAAAAGAAATAATCAGTCATACATCATGTTAGGTGAAGCCTAAGAATTCTGTTAGAAACTCCCAACCAGCCAACATGTTGTTATGCAGAGGGTGAAATGTAGTATCTTCAGTAATGTATTCTACGTGCATATTGGGATGATCTAAATATTGGTGAATTTGTTTAGGCATACTTATTTCCCAAATAAAAATTATTAAAAAAAAACAATCAAAGAAATATCTTTGTATGGTAACTAGAGATGCAGTTCATAGTTTTCATTCTTCAAGAGCAATGTGTAATGAAAAAAGAAACATATGCCTTTATACTGTTTGAATATCGAAATCCAAATAATGAACTTCATTAAAAGTACTGTTTCCCATCACAGCTACAATGCATTGCTAACAGTTTTCATTACACTTGTTTGGATTAAAATAATTATAAACAATAATAAAGTTTCTGGTAAATCTAATCTGTTATAATGAATATAGAATGTTTGCTGGCAAACTTACCATAAAAAAAAAAAAAATAAAATAGAGTTAAGTGGAATGAAGTAGAATAGAACAGAATAGAATAGAACAAAATATTTCAGTTGAAAGGAACCTGCAATGATCATCTAATCCAACTGTCTGAACACTTCAGCAGTAACCAAAACTGAAAGCATATTATTAAAGGCATTGTCCAAATGCCTCTTAAAACAGACAGGTTTGGAACATCGACCACCCCTCTTGGAAGCCTGTTCCAGTGTTTTACCACCCTCCTGGCAAAGAAATGTTTCCTAATATCTGGTCTGAGCCTCCCCTGGTGCAGCTGTGAGCCATTCTCATCTTTCCTGTTACTGGATCTCAGGGAGAAGAAATCAGCACCTCTGATTCCACTTATACTCCTCAGCATCCTTTTCTCCAAACTAGACAAAGCCACAGTCCTCAGTCACTCCTCACAGGACATGCCTTCCAGCCCTTTCACCAGCTTTGTTGTCCTCCTCTGGACATATTTGAGTACTGTAAAGGCATCCAGAGGAGTACTATTTATGAGGTTTACTGTTTAAGTAAAATTTAAGTGGTTTCATGGATATATTTAAAATCATTGTTTCAAAATTATTTCTTGCCAGTAGCATCTAAGCACATTTAGCAGGTCAGATAAACCAAAACAAATGTTTGTAGTATGTTCCCTCATTTTGGGGCAAAAACCTTGTTCCAAACTACATTCTTGTTGAATCCATTTTGTCCTTAAATAAAAAAGTTCAATCAGAAAAGGAAATTTTCTTCATTTAAAGCAAGTGTTAGTGCAATAATTTCTTCCTCATCCAGTGAAGAAATTAAAACCTTTTTTTCCCCTAAATTAATTTCTAATACAATAGTCGTGTGAGCTTTTAACTTGTAAAATCCATGTTTATTGCTTTTCATTCAGCTTGCTTTCCCCTCTATAGACAATATAATTGTAAGCAATTTCAAAAAGAATTTAGATGAGTAACTTACGGCTTTCTCTAGTCTCTTCATTTCCTATTTGAATTTTCTATTATACAGTAGCTTTTTTAAAAATTAAAAAGATCTAGGAGTTGATCTATTCTAGACTCTCTTCCTTTTGAAAACAAGGCTGCTAATTCATGTACTTCAATAAGAACAAAAAATTGTTATAATTCTATTTCCTTACTCAGACCTTGGGATGAGAATTGAAATAGCTATAGAACTTTTAAGAAATCCTGGGATCTGTCAGTTGATTTCTCTGTGCTTGTGAAATTTTATATTAAAAAGCCCAAAAATTATTTGAGATTCTTTATTTTGAGCCTGATAGGAAGACTGATATATACTCCCTTGGCTAGCTAAAATGCTGCAATTAGCAATACAAATGGTTTCTAAATTCTGTTGGTATCACTGCTGTGCTTGTCCTCATTTATAATTGGTTTTATGGTTCAGATAGGAAATACTTTGATGTTTTCACAAGTGGGAAAAAATTATGTACCTTTTTGTGCCTATCTCAACAGAAGGTAAACAATTTTAATAGCTTCTGGGATTGCTAATTAGAGCTAATTGTGCCTTGATTGACCTATCTTGGCAGTAAGTACCTTACAAAACTTGCTTTCTTCACAAAGTGAGGATTTGTTTGTATAAGTAACTTGTACACACTGAACCTCAGAGATAGTTGTTTGGCTGTGATCATCTGAATTTGTTAATTTATATTTCATAACTTCTTATCCACTTATAAAACAATGGCAAAAACTCAGGCTCATCACTTGTGCGCTGAAACACCTACTTATTCTGTTGCTCTCTAAAAACCCAGAAACTAGCCCAAAGTCTCTAGTGAATAAAAAATCTGAATATCGTGGATAAACTGTTCTCTGTACAAATACAGAAAAAATAAATCAGAGGGAAACTATGAATTCCCAAAATCTTAAGGGTAATATAAGTGTTCCATACAAATTACTAAGATGTAATGATGGACTTTTCCAGATCAATAGAAAACCTCTATCTCATTTTTCCAAAAGTATTTGTTGTGCTTCTGTAAAAACCCCAAGCTCTTGAGTGCTGAAACTTTTTCATGAGATATGCATATCACCATATAGAAATCTGAACTTCCTGAATTTTTTTTTTTAATCTTTACATTTCTTTCTTTTGACATATCAGTTGTTGTAACTAAAGGTAGTCCACCCAGCAGTAGTATCCAGAGAAATGAGACTCGACTGCACTTGCCCGACTTGAACTTATTTGGCTCCCTCACTATGATCTGGATACCAAAGACAACTTTTTTTCATAACACACTCAGTCAGCAACCTAGAGAGTGACATAAACTGCAGATGTAACTAGTATTTGGCCCCTGGGATGGAGAAAGTCTAAGAGGTTGGTCCAGTGTTATAAGAATATGAACCCATTGGTGATTTAGGCTGACAATAAGGATTTAATTAGAACAGTAAGTCCCATGGGACACAATACACAATATTCAGTGCAGAAGTTGTGAATAAATTGAAACTCAACAAGAAGGACTTCTACCATGTAAGGGTTGAGCTTTGGCCGCAGATCAGTTGGAGTCAATACCTTGTTCTACTAGGTCATTAATTTTGAACTGGTTTCAGATGGACAGATGCAACTGGAAATGTGATTTTTAGCATGAGTATGGGGTAGGTTGATCCTAGATAGATGCTAGGTGCCCACCAAGGCCTCTATCAATCCCTGTTTTCAGCTGGACAGCGGAGAGGAAATATAAAGAATGAGCCATGGATTGGGATCAGGACAGGGAGAGGTTACTCACCAATTACCATCATGGGCAAAACAGGCTTGACTGGGAAAATTAAATAAGTTTGGTATCAATCCATTAAGATTAGGACAATAAAAACCCTCAAACTAAATCTTAAAGCACCTTCCCTCCACACACCTCCCTTCTTCCTGGATTCAACTCGACTCTCAAATTCTCACCCCAGGCAGCACAGGGGGTCAGGGAACAAGGATTGAAATCAGTTCATCGCATATTGTCTCTGCTCCTTCCTTCCTTCTCACTCTTCCCCTGCTCCAGCATGGGGCCCTTTTCTTAGGAGACAGTCTTCCATGAACTTCTCCAACATGAGTCCTTCCCACAGGCTGCAGTTCTTCACGAGCTGCTTTGGCATGGGTCCCTTCCTGCTGGCTGCAGTCCTTCAGGAACGGGCTGCTTCAGTGTGGTTCCCTCACAGGGTCACAAGTCCTGCCAGGAGCCTGCTCCAGCACAGGCTTCACACAGGGTCACAGCCACCTACCTGCTCCAGTGTGGGGTCCTCCACAGGCTGCAGGGTGTTACCTGCTCCACTGTTGCTGCAGGAATGTAGCCTACCTCACCATGGTCTACACAACGGGCTGCAGGGGAACTTCAGCTCCAGTGCCTAGAGCACCTCCTCCCCCTCCTTCTTCTCTGACCTTGGGGCCTGCAGAGCTCACATATTCTCTCACATATTCTCACTCTTCTCTCCAGCTGCAGTTACTGTTCTGCAGTAACTCTGTCTACCTTTGTCTGCAGTATGGTTTCATGAAAAGGAGAGAAAAAAAAAAGAAGATTCTAAAAATTTTTAAAATTAAAAGCCTTGTAGTTTTAATAATTTTCTTCAAAAAAAGTCAGTTTTACATAAATTATACTAAACTTGTACATTACTTTGTTTTTATTCTGTTTTTACTAAAGCCGTTTTTAAAACAGAAAAAAAATGTATAAAACTTACAGGCAGATGTGGAAAATTTTGAATCCTGTTCCTTTAAAAGGCAATTATTGCTTGATATTATTATATGTGGCATTTAAGAAAACTTGATTTTTTTCATCCATTAACTGACAAAAATTTTTATCAGTGTATTCACTTGAGAATATGTGTATGGTTTTAAAAAAAATTAGATGCAGTTTATGTGCAGAATTCTGTGTTGACAAAGAGTAATCTTCCTCTTTAAAAGATTTGGATTACTAAAATTACCTTTTTGAGAAAAAGTGTTATGGGTCTGCTCACTGTACGCTAATATACAAAGAAATTATATACTTACAGAGCTTTTGACTCCTTTTGGTTGAGAAAAGGTATCCAGAATTTAGAAAATTATGTGTCTCCTGTGTGCAAGAAATAATTGATTTGACTTCATCTCTGCATGAGGTCAGTTATATCCTGAACCTCCCAGAAAATGCTTACAAGCCCAGGAAGCATGCATCTTTATGTAACCTAATGTAGTGGATGAATTGCAGAAAGAAGAGTTTCAAAGTAGTTTTGATATAAATCACAAAAATATTAAATTGTCTCAATATGGCCTTATACAGAAACATCTAAAATAAAACTGAATTCTGTAATGCTTTGAATTGTGACATGTGGTATTCTTGTCTATTAGGTACAATTTTACAAGAATTCAAACTTATGTGATGAATAAGGCAAATATAGTAAATATTTCCGGGTTTTAAACAACTGTCAGTTTGAAAAACAGTTCTGTTCTTTTGACTGATAACTGAAAAAGAGAACTTGCATATGTCATTATTTGTAAATTTTGCAAATATGTTAACCCTTCTGAAATTTCATGCATGAGAAACATTCTTTTCCTGTTCTAGAAGGAGAGAAAAACCTATGCAAATTGTTGCCAGCGTTCTTCTGCTATAGCAGTTTCTCCAGAAAAAATAGCTAAAAATTATATGAGCTATTATCAGTTCTAGAAAATTAATTACTTTTTAGTAGACAAACTACAAATAATGTTGTTTTGATGTTTTGAGGGGAGAGCAAAAATAAAACTACAGATCACAGATGGACAATCCTGAAGCCTTAATAAATTGTAATAATTGCTACATTATCCTAGTAGTGTTGGAGGCATCACTAGAGGTACTATATCCCCATGCCAAAATTAAAAAAGTGCATTTGTATTTCCAAATTTTTTAAGAGTGATCACAATATCAATGGTAAACTGAAAACACTTCTTATAACTGCATGCACCTGAAATGAGTGACTAATTAAAAAGGCCAAATAATGCAGTTGTCTTAAGAAAGACCATTTGTGGGCTACTATGTATGCAATAACATATCCTGAACCATAAAACAGTATAGCTTGGAATTCTGTTCCATGTTCAATCTTTGTGTTAGCTGTTCTTGTGACACTTCAACTGACATCAGCAATTCATGATCAAGATGGAAGGAAGTATTCTGGTAAATAAAAGTGTTGTATTTAAGGACAGACAAAACAGTAATACAATTTAAATTATAACAGACTTTTTCCAAGACTCTGAACCATATAGTTTCAACATATGGTTTCAACACAGGCAACCAAGCCCATTTTTTTTTTCTTGTTCTCCACCATTATCTTGGCAGGCATGGAGTTTTAAAAACAGTAATGTACTAATTATGTAAGTTTGGATATAGTTTTCAGGGTTGAATATTCAAGAAGAGCTGCATAAGTAGCCCATATAAAAGCAAAATTAGTGTCACAAATATATGCAGCAAATACCCATAAAATGTGTTAAATTCTTTTGCCATCTCTAGTATTTCATATTAATATATCATACTTTTGACAGTGCTACTCTTGACCACATTATTCAGTTCTTTATACTCCTGCTTACTTTGCCTGTATTTCTAAATACATGGACGGATGGACGGATGGATGGACGGATGGACGGACGGACGGATGGATGGATGGATGGATGGATGGATGGATGGATGGATGGATGGATGGATGGGTGGGCTAATAGATAGTTTGAGGTTCTATACACTTCAGAACCTAGAATTCTATTTAGAAAGGGACATTATGAGAGTAATGTGTGGAAGGATAGTTGAAGCAATAAGGTTTTCCTTCTTAACTGTTTACAGAGGACAGTATACAAACCAGTCATAATGAGGGCATTTACCTGTTCACTTTTCATGTACATGTGTATATGCATGTATAAAACATACATATACATGAATTTGTATAGTGAAATTAATCCATAGTACAGACAGTATAATACAATACCTATTTTAATGTTATAAAAGGAATAACATTAAAACTTTTATGGAAAGAGTTGAGAAGGCTTTTTAAGTAAAATAGGAAATTACTTCATCAAGTTATTTTTAAAAAGAATGTTCTGTCCTGTGGGTTCTCTGTGAAGATGCAGAAGCAATCTCAACTGAATTTTCTATTACTTTTGTTCCTGTTGCCTTGACATCCTTTATTAGCTGTTTGTGCTATTATACATGCCACCATGTTAGATGAAGGGACATTCTAAGATGATTATATTGTTTAA
>VXAY01005596.1:106226-242541 GCA_013399855.1 Oxyruncus cristatus
TTTTTTTTTTTATTTCCTATGTCATGGCAATAGAACTTTTAAGGACAGAGGGAGAAAATAAAGAAAGGAAGGAGGAAAGAGGGCAGGAGGGAGGGAGGGAACAAGGAAGATGATAGTGAGAATTGCTATAACTAATCACAGAAGAATTTTCCATTACTAATTAATAAATGGAATTAAATCAAATTCAAATTAAAATAATTTAGGTTTATGTAAAGATGATAAAAGGTAATTACCAAGACTACTAATCAGCTTTTTTGTACATAATTCCTTCCACACTATGCTATCAAAAATTACTATTTTTTTAAAGGGCAATAAATATTCCTATGCATTATGAGAATAAACACTGATAAACTGAAAGTTCAGAGATGAACAAAAAGGCTCTAAGAGTATCACAGAGTAATTATTGAAATGCTAAAGGCAAAATGCTTTTTCTGTGCCATAAACTGAAACTTGTTAAAAGAGGTCATGACTATACAGCTATATCTATATCATATATTCCTAGTTTCATGAGGATATCTGATTTTAAATGGACTGTACAGAATCAGTTCAGAGGCCTTAATATTTTCATCTAATACCATTTAAGATAACCTAGTCTATTGTAATTACCAGCTGCTCCTTCATAAATATTCAGGTTTACTGTAGGTCTTGTGTGGTATCTGTCATATATCCTAGGGCATGGCAAATAAAACTGGGCCCAGCGTTTAGGCAATTAAACCTTAGATTTTGAAAAGCTGACACATCCTTAGGCACTTTGAATAGGATTTAGTCTCTCAGCTTATGATAGAACTCACTATTCTAAGTTAGATTTCTTCTCCCACAATCTGTTCAGTAGACAGAAGCAGTTCCAAACAATCATTGAAAGAGGTGCATCCCTAAGAGAGGTGCAATTCCAGAATGTCTGCATTGATGATACAGGTAACCCAAACAGCTGGCTCAGAATATGTGTATGATTCAACTTGCTCCTAGTTTTAAGTGTCTGCACGCACATTCAGCATTTTGATACCCATTCAGTCTCTGGATTTCCAGTCATCAGGGCTTCATTCAGTTGCTCAACTTTGTACACCTACTATGTGAAGAGGTCTCTTGGACATGCTCTGGCATTTATTTCAGTTCTTTTCAAAAGCTTTGATTAGGCAGGACATTTCACATGGAACAAGATTCCTACCTGTGGACAATGAATTCAGTCTAGTTGAATCTTTTTGAATGACCATTTTAGGATAAGTTTTTCCATATAATGATATTAGTAAACATTGTAAGGTACAAAAACAGTACAATATATTTCATTAAATATCTGACTCATTTCTGAATTACATTCATCTCATGAAAGAGAATTTACTTTTGCAGATTTTCAGTCAATGTTGCTAAATGAAATGTAGGTTATAAAAACATTCAGTTTTGGATACTCATATGAAATTGTATAAGTTTATATAAATGTCACTCATGGGGAGGGAGAGGACCACCCCAAAAAAATCCTCAGCAACAAACTTCTCTCCCAAACCCCAACAAACCAAAGAAACAACCCAAAAACCCAAGCACATTTTAGTATTGCTAAAAGCATTGCAAGACATTTCAGTGAAGGGTAGATAGAGAGTCTCAAGCTTTTTCCAAATCAGAAGTATTATCCTGAGCTTGGAATGCATTATGTTATGGAGTCGTATAGCATGGTATTTGCTACAGTTTGAGAGGATTAGTTAATAGAAATGTTTATGCTGAATTAGTGGATTAAGGACATTTTCTTTCTTGACACTAAATGCAAACTTAATTTAGTTTAATGACAGTCAAAGGAAGTTTCCTGATATTCCCTTTCTTGCAGTCAAAAGTCTTCATGATGCTCATAACTTAAATGTCCTCACATATGGCTACCTGAACTATATTGCAATAAAAAAATTCTAGAAGTTCCATTGTTTTAAATAACAAACTAGAGCAGGAAAAGGAATTCTGTGAGATTCCTGAATAAGAATTTTTACTTGTGTGAAAGAAAAGATTAGTGAAAAAGTATCTTTTCAAGACAATTCATCATTGTAGTGTTCCTGGCAAACTCATTACTTGACAAGAAATATATGAGAGAAAGAACTGTCAAAATTTAGATCTTAAAAATATATTACAAAAATAGTAAATCAATAAGATCTCCATTGATAGTAGATCAAAATATGCTTCTTGCACCATTAGATTTTAGGTAAATTAATTTCCTGCATCCTAAAAGTAGCCTTATTATTTTGGGCATGACTTTTTGTTAAGTGTATCAAAGTTTAGGGGAAAAATCACTGGTTGTTGTGTTCTATATGGTCTACATGAAAAATAATTCTACCAAAAAACAGACTGTAGAATTCATTGTAAAGAATGCATTCCAGATTTAAAATGTGCCTTTGTTTTCTGTAATTTAACAAATAATTTTTTCAAATTAGTTGTATTTTAATTCCACTTCATGAAATGAACAACCATATTTGTAGTGGAGTACAGAAGAGCAGCCAGCTCTTCTGAACCATTTTGTTCAACAAAGAGGTAAAGGAACTGCTGAAATAATTTTCTGGAAGATGGTTCGATAGCCTTACATGTCAAACAATTTTGTTAATCTAACCTAAGTTCCTGTATAACATAGGCCAAAAAGTTTTGATCATTTATTCCTTCAATAAAGAAATTGCTTTTCCTGGGTAGATTGACATTCTTTGTGATAATAACTAACTGGCCACACTACAAAAATGACAAGTGTCATTAGGGATTTGTGAGTAGTTTGATTTAATGCTGAACTATCTGTGATGGAAGACAGCTATTCCGCCTATACTTCAAAAATTTTGGTTTTAAGGCATCCCAATTAAAATGATTCTGTCAAGTCAATTCCCAAATTCCTCTGTTTCCTCCTCTTGGCTTTAAAATCTTCAAGTTCTCACTGGCTTCCAAGCATGTGACAGATTCATGACCTTGTTTTTACCTCCATGTCTTAATGTAATTTTAACTTTGTCTAATTTTTCAGAAGCAGGGGTGGGGCAGGAGGGGTTGTATTCTTTCCTGGTACCTCATAGTGCTTATTGCACTCCACCTGAGAGCTAACTTGCCCAACTAGACATGGATGTCCTTTCCTGTTCTCAGTGGAAAATGCATAATTACATATCTACAAAAGATGCAGGAGAGATGGCAAACATGATTAAATCTGGGTGACTGGGGAACTAGGATACTGCAAAAGATAACCCAGTTCTTAGTGTTTCCTTGGATTAGTTTTTTTTTCCTAGCATTTCCTGCAGTGCTTTTGTCTTTAACTGCTAAGTAATTTTTGTCTTTCAAATCCTTCAAGATATATATCTAAGGAGTCTTTCTCATTTTTTTTTTAATCACTAAACCTCTGTGCTTTTCCAAATGTCCTGAATCAAGCAACTCTAAACAAAAGGCCTTTCTTTCAGAGTGCGATCTAATGTCATTCCTTTTAAGCAGATTGTCTTGCTATTATTCAAATCAATAAAATAATAAAAGAAAATGCACCTACAGTTGCACATTTGATAGTGTCCTTTCTAGTTCCTCTAATACAATGTATTTAACAAGACTACATTCATTAAAATGGGGAAAAAATATATATACACATTTTTTTCTGTCTTCCTGATTATTTTGTAATATTACAGGAAACATTCTTCATTCATTCAGCTGGTATCAGCAGGAAATCCAAGAACATTAATGAATCATTAATGGCAGTGCTGCAACTTGGAGCAGGTGTACCATTAAAATCAATAATTGAAATTATTTATGGACTTCTGGATAGGAATGTATAGATAATTTTAATAACACTGTTACATTTGATACACTAAATATATAAAATGCCTGGAACTGCTGTGTTAAAAGGTGAAAAGAGCAACAAAGTACATATCTCAGGCACTTTCAAAATTTCAGAGTACTTTTCAAAGATGCATGGATGTATATTGAGAGCCACGGATATGTCTACATACCCAAACAAGCATTCATCCCCTTATTGTTGACATTGATTGAACATTAATTTGCTTACTAATTTCTTAGCTAACCACCCCTTCCCAAAATAAGCCTTTTAAGATAAAGCATAAATCCATCAATGGGTAGTCCTTGGTCTGCCCTGAAAAGGAGAGGAAAATGAAGCACCTTCATCCTCTTCTGTCTTCCAACAACACTTAGGCTTTGCTGAAGTAGGCCTTTAAAATCTTCTCCCTCATGATCACACCACACCCCATGGCACAGAGCAGTATGCACACTAAATTTTGAACTAAAAAAATGATGATTCTGTTAAACTTCCACGCAACTGCCTGAATTTTGTTTGCATAATTTAAGCTGAAAATCACCCTCAAACAAGATAGCAACGTATTCTTCCAGTAAGTTGCCTCTTGGCACCATGAGTAGACTCAGAATCAAGTGTTATGTAGTTTGGTACTAGCCAAGCTCTTCCAACAAAAGCTAGCCCTTGAATAGAGAGGAAATGCACCAGATGGTGTCACCATGTCTTGGAGCCATTTAGCTACACAGATACAACATTGCCATTGGTAAGTATAAACCAAAGACTTTGCAAAAATTAAGCTGAGGGTTGAGAGACTGCATTTGAACTCCTCTTGGCCTGCCCAGAGCATTTTTGAGTTTGATTGACTGTAAAAACAATTTTCTAATGACTAAGTAATTATTACCTCATTTGTTTCACTTTGCTTAGCTTTGTATAATTTTGTGGCATGATAAAAAATTTTATACAGATAGAACTAGTAATGTGTGTAAGATTTGTGCAGATAGAAACATTCATTGTTAACTTAAAAATGTTATTTAATTGCAAATAGGTCTGGTAAGATAGAAAGGGCCTTGAAAATGGGGCCCAAGGATGCAGGATAAAGAAGTATGGAACAATAATAAAAAGGTCGTAGGATTATATAGGATAGCCCAGGACTATAAACAGCTCACAAACAAGGCAAAATCAAAGCATAACAAAACACACCAAATATACACCATATGTAGAACAACATAATAAATTCAGGACCAGAGGACTCTGAAAGGTAACAGGATAGGGAGCACAACGCAAGACACAGACACAAGTGTGTCTATAATAATTTAAACTTTATTATCATGAAACATTTTCTGAAATTTTCTGATATGATCAAACCACAGAATCATAGAACAGCTTTAGTTGGAAGGGAGCTTTAAGTGTCGTCTTATTTAAACCACCTACAATGAGCAGGAACAACTTCAACCAGTTCATGTGACTCAGAGCCCTGTCCAACCTGACCTTCAATGTTTCCAGGGATGGAGTATCTACCTCAACAGTGACTCAACCTTTAATTGTAAAAAACTTCTTCTTTATATCTAATCTATATCTACCCTCTTTTAGTCTAAAACCATTACCATTTGTCCTGTTGTTAAATGTCTGTCCCCATCTTTCTTATAAAGCCCCTCTTTAAGTATTGAAAAGCCACAATAAGGTCTCCCTGGAGTCTTCTCTTCTGGATACTTCAGCTGGGGACAACCCCAACTCTCTTAGCCTGTCTTCATAAGAGAAGTTTTCCATTCCTTTAATAATCTTTGCTGGACTCACCCCAATAAGTTGATCTTCTACTTGTGCTGGGGCCCCCAGACCTGAACACAGTACTCAAGGTTGGGTCTCACAAGAGTGGAGTAGAGGAGGACAATCACATCAAATACATAGGCATATCAACTGCAGAACTATTAAAACATGAGGAAAGTAAACTTTTTGACACTTTCCAGTGTATTCACACAGATTTATTTAGATGTAAAATCTTTTTTTTTCAATTTCCATTCAGGAAAATCCAAAAAAGTCAAAACATCCTAGTGAATGAAATTAGAGTTGATCACTTCTATCATAAAGTTCTAAATGACCTATAATGAAGTTATGAATTATATATTGATTTTAAACACTGTATGAAAATGTATGTATTCTAATATTTTAATTTTTCTGCCCTTAGGTATGTTATATTTTAACAAATTCAAGTGAAATTGTTAATTTCAATGTTTTCCATTGTTTTTCAATTTAATTTCTATTTTTGTTAAAAATCTTTTTTTTTGTTTTGTTTTGATGCAGTTGCTATGGTGAGTCAGAAAACTGTAAGGATAATTTTTTCATTGATTCAATGAAAATGCCCTAACAGTATCATTTGGTGTAGGTAAGTAGCTTAAGTGCTCTGATTCACTCTCTTTCTGTTTCTCTAGTTCAGTAAAATGCAGCATTTCAGTAATTTCATTATGCATTCCTAACCTGTAATAGAAATAGTAATAAATCTACAGAAAATATAAAAAAGGACACATATGTGCCCTCTCAGAGTTAAAATTTTTGTGCTTGATTTATCTTTTAAATTGTAGGGGGGGTTAACATGTAAGGAATTTATTTACTTTTAGCACTTAACAGACATGAAATACAGCAACAGCTGAATAACTGACCTTCCTATCTTCCATCAAATATCCTGACTATAGAGATACATCTACAATGTTCTTATACAGTAGGAGTTTTCCAGCATAACCTCTCTGATTTATTGTGAATAATTTTTATTTTCTTTATGCTCAGTAAAAGGTGTCTTAATGAGTAGGACCTTACACAGATTTCCCAGCTGTAAAACCAAGCTTTAAATGTTCAAGGCAAACCTTGTTTTTTTTTTTTTTTTTTTTTAAGGAGATAAAAAACATTTTTGTGAACTGTCCTCAAATACTAAAGAATCCCGACCTATTTTATCCATGCAATCCAAATAACCCAGCACAAGAGACTAAGAAGGCATCTATTAACTATGCTTGCCTTTTTTAAGAAAACAGCCTGCTGAAATAAAAATTGCGATCAGAAGAATCACAGCGCAGAAGAACACTGGTTTCAGAAATGAATGATGAAATTTTTCTTTGTCTGAACCATGAAGAAGAAATGCATATATGTTTGGGAGAACTAGGTAAAGTCTTTTTTATTTACAGATTAGTATTAGGCAACAAACCGTTGAAGAAACCTGGGATCAACAGGTGAATAAATACTGTGGAGTGGCAAACTTTTTGGAAACCATTTATTACCTCCTATAAAGTCTGTAAACAATATTTGCTGCACATCATGAGCTGGCAATAGATATACTACTACAGAAAATGCAAGTAGCATTTCAGGATAATAGAAAAGTCCATCATAAAAAAAAAAGTAAAATTACTGAATATTTTTCAAATGTCAGATCTGATGAAGGTGGTGTAATTAGAGTGCTAGCAGCTGAGCCTTTCCTCTTCATCTGCAAAGTGCTTTCCAGGACCATTTCAAATCAGCAAAGGCTCCAGCATGGTCTGTTATGGCCAGATGTAAGCTTGGAGGCTATTGCTTTGCACTAATATAAATTATCATTATTTTCCAAATAAAAATTAGATGACAGAAATATAATGTGGATTTACCAAGAAATGAAGAAATTAAAATATACAAAAAGTGAATCCCATATAGATTTAACTCCAAAGGCATCTTGGACTCAACAAATTTGTAAGTTGGCAGGTGTGGCTGACATTGTATGGTTCATGTTGAATAATGTTTTAACTCTGTTAAAAATTCCTGAGCTTTGAAATTAAATCATCCATGCATTTTGTTATTGACCTCTAATCATGAAAAGCATTTTTGGCTTGTTTTCATTTTTTTTTTCTGGGCAGACCACACTTTCAAATAAAATTAAAGACATATTAGCATCATAGCGTTGTTCAAATATGATTAAAAAAAAATTAAATCTATTTCTTTCATTTACTTAGATTCATAGCACCATGAGAAGAGAGACACATATTTCCCTCTTCATTATCATAATAATCTTATGGTAGGACAATTTCCACAAATTTTCTCTGTCTCAGCTTGACCTCTGTTGTCAGAGAGAGAGAACACTATAAGGGCGTGACTTGTCACAACTTTCATAGCTGTCAAGAGATGAATTTGACATAGCAGTCTATTTCAGTTTCTTGTTCATGAAGAATAAAAACACTAAGTTCAAAGGATATGTTAAGTATAAATCAGCAGAGTTTCTTGCCTGATCAGATATTGCACCTTATAGCCCTGGAAACAGTCCTTCATTAGGATTCCTTTTTTACTGATTAACCAATTTAAAAATCTATGACAAGACTTAGCATTTTATATTCTATTTATTCTTTAATTCTATTGAACTTTTATGTACCACATTATCAGGAAAAAATGGCATAAATTGCATCAATTAGGGTGTTATGAATCTGTTGTTTATTCATTTTTCTGTAACCTCTAACAAGTTAAAAAGGCATAATTTTCACATGTATGAATTTGTACCTATATCATGTGATAGTCAGATATTAGGCTAACCTCACTTTAATTACACTTTAAATCAATTTTGCATTAACACTGAGATGAGACACCTAGGTCTGTAACTCCCCAGAAGTTCTTTTTTCAGGAATTAAAGTAAAAAGCAGAATACCAACCCATGAAACTGCACAGTGGGTAAATTCACACCATTTTTTTCTGTAAAAATGGTGACAAAACAAACAAACAAAGAAAAAACCAACTCTAGACATGTCTGTTTCAGTCATAGAATCGTAGAATGGTTTGCACTGGAAGGGAACTTTAAAGATAATCGAGTTCCAACCCCAGCTACCATCGGCAGGAATACCTTCCACAAGAACAGGTTGCTCAAAGCCCCATCCAACCTGGTATTTAGCTTCCAGGGCCTGGGCATCTATTCCCTCTCTGGGCAGCCTGTTCCATTATCCCATTACCCTCACAGTAAAGAATTTCTTCCTGGTCTCTAATCTAAATCTACCCTCTTACAGTTTAAAGCCATTACCTCTTGTCCTATCACTACATGCCTTTGTAAAATGTCCATCTTCAGCTTCCTTGTAGGAAGGGTACACCTTTAGGTACTGGAAGTCTGCTAGTAGTGCTGGTCCTATTATGGACCCCTGAGGGTCACCACTCATCACCACTCTCCACTTGAACGTTGAGCTGTTAACCACACTTTGAGTGCCACAATCCAGCCACTTCTTTATCCACTGGGTGATCCATTTATCAAATCCGTGTCTCTCCAGTTTAGAGAAAAGGAAGTCATGTGGGACAGTGTCAGATGTTTTGCATGACTTCAGATAAATGATGTCAGCTGCTCTTCCCTTATCCAATAGTGCTGCAACCCCACCATAGAAGACCACCAAATTTATCAGGCGTGATTTGTGTTTAGTGAAGCCATGTTGACTGTCACCAGTTACCTCCTTGTTTTTCATGTCTTAGCGTAATTTGCAGGAGAATCTACTTCACAGGCACAGAGGTGAGAATGACTCAACTGTGGTTCCCCAGGTCTTCCTATTTTCCTTTTCTAAGAACAGGGATTATGTTTCCCCTTTTCTGCCATGACTTCTCAGATGTGATGGCTAATGGTTTAGCCTTCTCCTTCACCAGTTCCCTCAGGACTCATGGATCCACCAAGTCTCATGGACTGGTGGACCTTCTTTTTCCTCAGATTGTCTCAAACCTCACCTTCTCCTACAGTAGGTGATTCTACATCCTTTCAGTGCCTGCCTTTGCCTTCTCTGACTTCAGTGGTATGGCTGGAGCAACCACTGGTGAAGACTGAGGCAAAAAATGAAGTACCTTAGCCTTTTTCATGGCATTTGTAGCCAGGTCTTCTGCTTCACTCAACAGGGTGGGTACATTTTCATTCATTTCCCTTCGTTGTCCTATGTGCCTGAAGAAATGCTTCTTGTTATTTTTTTACATCCCTTCAACTCCAGCTGTGCCTTGACTTTCCTTATCCCCTCCCTACATTCTCAGAACATATCCCTATAATCTCTTCTTGTTGTATATGCATGTTTATGTGTCTTGGTTTTGTGGTGTAGTTTGGCTAAGGTCTTGATTTATCCAAGCTGACTTCCTGCCTCCTGTGCACGATATCTTGCACATATGACTTGAGAGCTCTTGTACCTTAACAAAAATATCTCCCGGCTCTTGTTCTTTCCTTTGTCTCTGAAAGCAATTTCCAAAGGGATCGCATACCCTATTTCCTCACACAGTCACAGTTTGCCTTTCTGTCATTAAAAAACATCAAGAAAGAGTTAACAAATACCTTATTAGAGAGGTCAAGATTAGAAGCAGCTTCAACTGCAGTGATCATACCCCAGTGGAATTCTCAGTCTTGAGGGGCATAGTATGAGTAAAAAGCAATCAGGGCTCTAAAACTCAGAGAGGTAAACCAGCATTAAACAAAAAAACAGAGAAAGATGTATGACTTAAAGACCAAATGGAACTGCCCAGCCACAGTACTCAGTGATAGCCCTCTCCAGTGGAGCACCAGTCATGTCCAAATTCTACTCTTGGACCTGAATCTCCTACAAGCCTCATGCCATGTGCCATGCACACAGTTGCTGTCTTGTTTGGATTTTTTTTTTTGTTTTGTTTTGTTTTGTTTTGTTTTGGTTTGGTTTGGTTTGGTTTGGTTTGGTTTGGTGTGCCTCAAATATTGCAGAGTCTGCACTGTCCCCCCCAGAAGATCCAGGTTTTATAACATGAAGTTGGATGCATATGTTGCATACTTGGGCATGTGATAGGAAAGCATGAAGCATATCTTACTGTGTAAAATTTTCTGGGATACTAGAAAAAAACTATCTGGGGTTACTCCCTCCTGAGATTTATCCCCAGAAGCATACATGCTTTGTCTTGGAGACAGCTAAACAGTCATCCAAAACATATCCAGAGAGTGAGCTACAAGTGGTGAGTCTGAGCAAAAACTGAGTACATAAGCTGATTTTCTGACTCTTTTATTTAGCTGTATGTACACACAGTGCAATAATATGCTACTGAAGGAAAGAAATTTTACCACAATTGTGGTCTGAGCTATTAAAACACAATCTTACTATCAACAAGGATCTCCTAAATATCTTATCATAATATTTTGCATTCTGCGGGTCTTACAACTCAACTTGAAAGATTTCTGTCTATAAAAACCTTTAAACCTGTTTAAGAGATCCACGCTTGTTACATTTAATATTTTCAATACATGTATATGCACACACATTTACACACATATGTATAAAAGAGATTGTCTTTCAGGACACACACCATTCCCACCCCAGAGGCTGGGGGTTAAACCCCCACTCACTTAAGTTGCTGATCTTTGAGACCCCACTGCCTCCAGCAGCCAACACCACAGGTCAGGAGAGCCCACACCCCCAAGTCTGACTCCAGGTTCTGGCACCACATTTCACACACACACAAGTCCCAACAGCAGCTGGTACCGAGTCCTTGAAACACATGCACATGGGAGAAAGAATGAGATTACACAGAGGGAGTTAAGAAAAGACATAGTAAGGTATAAGAAGACAGTACAAACTCCAGTGATTGGGCATAGGACTCTGCCAGACAAGTGTACTGACCAGCCCAGAGTTACACACAAATGACACCTTCTGTACCCCTTTCTGCATAACCCTCTTTCTGTTCCTTCCCCTGCACATTACCTCATCAGTTGGCATAGTACCGTGAATCACCTTCAACATGTGGGATCCTCAGATTTGCATCCTTAACTGTCACAAATTTCTAGTTTGTCTGAAGTTTCTTCGTAGCCTATCAACTGACCAGTGACTGACCAGGTTTGTTCCCCACTAATTGGCCAGGGTTTATGTCTGTCTGTGTTTGTCTCTCTGCATTTTCTTATCCTTCTGACTGAAAAAATAAACATCTTCACAACCAACATATCCTTCCCAATTTGTGTGACTGACTAGGTTTGCTCTCTTCACAATCTCCATTACCATGTGTTGGTCAAGGTGCAGGAACCTTCATATTGACCTGGTGGAACTGCTGAGTGCCCACTAAAAGGGTGTTTCACTTTCTCCATTTACCCCATCTCCAAGTTTTTGATTCTGCCATCTTTGGCAACATTCTACTGTATCAGTTCAGGAGTGGTGGACTATTTCCATTGTTCAACTACATTTTTATTCTTCTAATAGCAGTGGGATAAGGAACAGATTTCTGATGAGTCTGAACAATGCTATCTCAGTTTTATATGACAGAGAAGACAAATCATTATTTTACTTGTACATTTTGTAGAAGACTGTACTAGTTTAAGAGGTAACAGAAGGCTTTGTTTGCTCTGCTGAATTGCATTTATATGTATTAAGTTTTAGGGGGAAAAAAAAGAAAACAAACTCTAGTTTCATTACTTCTTTTGAGGCACTAAACTTATAAACTTTAAAATATGTATCTGGTTTTCTGTTTCTGCTTCTGAATCTTAGTCTTTTAGTCTCTTATAAAAATAAGCTACTCTTCCAAACTAGCCAGTGATATTAGGGAATATGTCTTTACTTGCCTAGAGAAATGATATGTGATTTAACCTTTAGTCTACTGTTTTCAAATGTACTGACTAAATGAAATTAGCTATCAAGTTGTTATTTTCTGATATTTAATATGTCCTCAGTTACTTATGATTTTTTTTTCTGGTCCAGAGCTCTCGCCTGTGAATTATATCTATATAAACACTTAGAATTATTATACAGTCAAAATATTACACAAATTTCCTGAAAACAGCTCCAGCTAAGGTGTGTGCCAACCAATTCCTTCATATTTAAAAGGTTACACATTCAATAGAGAAAACTCAAATGAAAACAAGGTTTGTTCACCATCCAAGTTCATAAAAGACAGTATAGAAGGAAATATGTTGAGCCCTTTAGCAAGTAACTTCAAGACAAAATGATCTTAGGGCAGGTCTCTTTTAGCAACTTGCATAAAAGCTTCTTGCTTCTCTAAAAAATTGTATAGAACATTTAAACCCCTATGAAATGCTGAGAAATCCTGTGATAAGGATTTAAAATATCTTAGAGGTGCAGACTCAATTACAAACACATATTTGGGTTCATATTTTCTGTCTATTCTTCTTATTTGTGTTTCAACTACAGAAACCTAATATAGTCACTGGCCAGTTATGAACATAGTAACTAATTCCTTACAGTTCTATATCCTTAATTTTTAGTTTAGGTTAAGTCCAGCATTTTAGATCAGTGGGCTAGGAGAGCACTGCAACCTTAGAAGTCTATTGAAAAGAATGGTTATACCTCCTAAAATTATTTATGAAGGAAAAAATTAGTTCAGAGATTCAGCCTATGTTTAATATTTGGGATTTGGATTACATCAAGCATGCTTCCTGGAGAAATGCCATTCAGGATTTAATTTGCTTTAAAGACTAAAGGCGTAGGGCCAACCTATTTACTGAGGGCCAATTCATGCACATCCAGGCCTCCTAAATATCCATTCAATTGCATTACTCTCCCACTTCCTGGAATAGTTTAATCTTTTTTTGTAAGTGAAATGATGAAAGAGGTGCTGTGGCACAAAGAAGCACAAATGAGGGCCAGGATGAACAAGGTTTGGATGTAGGAATAGGAAGAAAATCACATTTAAACAACATAATCCAGGCAGTTGCCAAGACGAACTGAAACAGATTTAGTCAATATCAAAAAGAGCAGAGTTCAGAATGCATTTATTATTTTAATTTATATACATAATATTTAGTATGTAATTTAGACCACTAGTAAAACTGGGTACTAAAGGGTACTCAGTATCTTCAGCATCTTTTTAAGAATAAAAAGAAGTGTCCCAAACATATCAGCCTTTCAGGACATGAAACTGGCCTAATAGAACATAAGTAAAACAAAAATGGAAACAATGCAACAGAAATTCCCCTCAGAATGTTACTTTGTCTCATCTTTTCCTACCTCTTTGCGGATTAAGAACGGAGTTCTGACAAAGAGTGGGTACCTAAGGGCAGGGAAGCAAATAATGCATATGTAAAATATACAGAAAACAGACATCCTATCTCTCCACTGTTTGAAGTCCCCACCCCAGAAATAGGACCTGTTTCACTATGGGAATTTCCAGTTATGAGCTCTAACAGCTTGCTTTCTTTCATAAGGCTCAGCTTGTTTTCTTTACATCCTGGATAATAAAAAGACACTAAATCTGGGATATTTTCCTAGCATCTGTTTACATGAGAGCTTATTTATATGTAAAATACAGGGAAAATCATTGACTACATTGGTCATATTCACAAATTTATGAATATTTAGTGCTCATTAGTATATCTTCCATCCCTCTGGAGATCAGTTCCAAATCCTGCTTTCAAACTGTCCCTCCCAGATAAATTAATCCCATCCCAAGATGTTTGTAGCTTCCAGCTTCCTACAATTTTATTATGTCTCCTTTTGTTGGGAAAGGGGAATTAGTTAATTTTTCAAGCTTTTCTAATTAAAAGCATAAAATCTGAAACATTATTGTCTTAGAACATGGCCCTTATGGCCATTTCTGCAATGATTGCTGGGTGCCTAACATATTTAGGAGACTTGGGTCCTTCTGAAATCAGTAACTGTTTAAGAACAAGGTGTGTTCTGCATTTCAAGCTAAAAGTACTAAGAAAATATTTAGGTGCTTAATTCATAAACCATAATTGACTTCTCAGGTCTATTCTGAGGAAACAGCTTATTTTCTCTAAAAAAACCATAGTTGCTGTGTGAATGACTGCTGGGGAAACCAATTTCATTATATAAGTTCAATTTCATAGGAGTTAGGAAAGAAAAGTGCTATTTTTTAACTCGCTATCATGTGCCCATAACAGATGCATAATGGAGGTAAGTTCTTTTTATTATTTCCATGTGGATATGAATCCGTTCACTTAAGAATGACCTTTACTTATTACTTTCGAAGGGAAAACAGATGGCCTAAGTAAGTCATGCTCTACACACACACACACACACACACACACATATATATATAAAAGTGGATAGACAGAAAATCTAATGAAATACAAAATGGGAGAAGGCAGAATAGTAGGGGCATTTGATAAGAGATCATGAGGTCCAGAAGGCTAGGAATCATAGGAAAGGCTGAGATTAAGATAAATGTGATATACATAAGAATTGTGGAAGATAAGGAGGAGGAAAAAATATAAGACTGGATTCAAAGATTTTATTCATACTAATTTTCGGGTTTTGTGTTATCAAATTTGGGTGTTTTCACCTGTTTAAAACCACAAAGTTGTCTTCTCTATTTTCTACCCCAATACTGGGGGGGATGGGCTAAACCATGACATCTTTTGACACATCCTTATATGTGTACTGTGTATCTGTGTACTTTACTGTTGCTTACTGAAAAAGTTAATAAGTAATATTTGGTAATATCTGATTCCTGAACTTCTTAAATTCTTCATAAATTACATGTAAAGAGACTTTTATTTTAATTCTTGCATCAGAACAGGGTTTCTTCTCTGTGTAACTATCAAAATTCTTTCTTCTTGGCACAACTGTCCAAAGGTAATGTACTAAATGACATATTTTTTGCTTTGCTAAATTTTAATTGTATTCACCTTTTAGGAAATTAGAAATTTAATCTCTGTGGTGTTCTATCACATATATCAACACAATCAGTGGTGTGCTTCCTTAAAGCTATGTTCATTTTGGAAAAACAAGAACACAAAATTTGTGCTAATTAGTAATATGAAAAATCCAGTGAGATGCAAAGTGTTAGACATAATGGTACCTCAGACTTCACATTTTAATCAAAACTGTGAAGTTAATACGTAATGCTAATTATACTACAGAAATTAATTCAAACAGTTACACTGTAACATACTTGTAGGCTTAAGTGCATTTCTCTTTAGAGTTTTTTAATCTACTTCCTAATTATCTAATTAGTAACAAGCATTTCTAATTTTTTAAACTTTTAATGAGAAATCCTGGCAGGCTGAATACTGTGTTCTTTTTTAGAGAAAAATGCATGAAATATAATTGTACTTTATGAACAGCAATGTATTTATATCAATTTATATGATGAAATGTCAGGACAATATGTTAAAGGTTATACTTGACAGAAAAATACAATGAATACACAACTTTTCTGTGAGCTCAAGCACTTCACATGGTGCTAAGGAAAAGGTACAGGCAACATCAATATCTTTCTGGACATATTTTGGTGCCGTGCATCCGTTGACTAAACATGGTCATGCCCCCATCTATTCTTTTTCATCGAGAGCACTAAGGTTTGAGAAGATAAAGTAAAGCAACATCAGCTCATGGATTTTGTGCTTCCTACTCTGGTGAATCATGGACTCTGAGTCACTTGTGGTAATGATAAGAGAATGACACATTAATCTGGAGCCATATATAAAACCTTTATCTGTGTACATTCCTTGAAATAAATGGAACTGCTAATGTTCTGTTCAATAAGAACCTTGTGACATAAAAAACAGGTAAGCAAACTGATCAAGAAAATACATTGCTGTTATATATGTGATTTTCTTGTACACTTTGCCACCGTAGAAGTACAGTGGAAAATTTTCATTATAAAATGGAACAGGTTAGGAAAAAAAGTCTCTTTTGGTTTCCTGGGAATGGAGAAAATTCTGCTACTCTAAGGAAGACACTACAGAAAGGCTCACACAAACTTATGCTCATCACCACACATCTAGCCTGAGAATTGTAAACATTTTAGAAGTATGATAATAGCTTTTTAATACCAAAATTTTGTGGACACAACTTCCTTTTTAAGATACAATTCCTGCAAAATACAGTCCAATCTTACCCTTTCTCCTAGACTCTGTAACTTCTGGACAGTCTTTCAAATTTGGTAACTCTACACTGTATGTAGAGGTTTCACTGACTTCCTCCCTGCACCTCAACTCTTCTAAGTGTGATTTCAGTATGACTGCTCATGCGTCTGAAGAATCAGATTTCTCTTCAATAGCAAAGTATAGATCTGTCTATCAATGTTCAGCTTAAAATGAGTTTCTGAAAAAGTTTCTTCTTCTTTGAAGATTTTCCTCATCTTACTTGGTAATGCAGGAAAACAGATAGAATTCTCTATTTCCACATCTGGGATGAATGAAACACTAGAAAGAGGGTTTTTTCATAAGGAAGGGTAGTGAAAAAGTCTAATTTTTGTAAGGCATTTTTGCCAAAATAATTCTTACAAAGCTTACAGGTCTTTTTATGTTACCTCTCTTACATCAAAAACTTCTTAAGAGCAAAAAGAAGCATACCATGTATTCAAAGCAAATAGTTCACTGTTAGCGGAATTAATATTTTACAGTCTTATAGTCCCAGTAATCTAATACAGAAAGGTTTTATTAGCAATACATTTAAAGCTTTATACAATAAATACCTCCCAAGTATCTGACCCCTTTCTCTGATAGTGTGGTACCTTTCTAGTGTCCCTAGAAGTCCCAAGGTGAACACTCCCATCTTCCTTAGGCATAACGGGAGTGGGTGAGGGTATGCCCATAGCCATTAGCACTGTGTGGTCCTCATCAGCAACAGTATGATGGTCAAAGTGGGGCGAGCTGTCGGAGTGCAGCACGGGCTGGCTGCTCCCCAGGGCACAGAAGTTGTGAGAGTCGCCCAGGGGTCAGGAAGGGAGGGTCTGACAGCCAGCGCTGGTTGCACACCCACCCAGGGAGCAGAGCATCAGGCAAGTACTGGGCCACCAGCTGGAGTATGTCATGCCATAACCCCAGTCTGGCCAGCGGCAGCTCCTGACACAGATGTAAAAGGCCATGGTGAAGACAAGGTTACTTGGTGAAGAATTACCTCTGGTCTAGGTAAATTAGCTTTAGAACGGAAGCTGCATGGAAAAAAAAAAGCAGAAGTTGCCTACTTTGGTAGTCTGAAGAGTCTGATAATGTGTTTGTACTGTCTAACTAAAATACAAATGGAAGAACTGTAAAAAGTAAAAAGGTTCTCAAAATAAATGTTTGGTTCAACTTAAACATATTTTATAGTTCATCTAGCGGATAAATTCACACACTAATAATTAATGTGCTAAGTATAAAACTGAAGGTGGCCCTACTTTAGAAATTAAAGGAAGTATTTAATATTTTTACTGATATTATTTTGTCATGCTTAAATAGTGTTTGCATCATTCAAATGCTGCAAAATCTTTGGTTTAGCTCTCTGTTTCATTGGAATCATTCTGCCTTTCATCCTAATTAATTTCTAAGAAGATCATGTTGTCATTTCTAATAATGATGAAGAGGTCAGAGCAAAAGTCCCTCACTGGGATCTCACTTCTCTTGGATTTCAGAGATTTTTATTGTGGTGTCTTGCACAAATAAAGTTGGAAGCAAATCACAAAGGCAATAATCCTAATCAGACAGCCGTGTTTCAGAATGTGCATTGCTCTTGCTTCTTGATCAACACAGAGGCGCTGAACTCTGGTGTTTTGTTTTGGTTTTTTTTAGATCCCTTTTTAGTGAGTGCATTACAGAGAACTGATAATGACAGAAATAAGGCAGATTAGAAGGAAAACATATTTTTAAATGCACTTAATAAATGACTCATAAAAATGCTAAACCACAGATGTCAAATTACTCTGACAGTAAAATCTCAGATATTTTCTGGCAAAATTTTCCACTCCGTGGGTGCTCAATATTCCACAGCAAAGTGTGTAGTGCTGGTGAAAACAAATTAATTACACCCTAAGTTTCTTTCTTTTTCCCCCTAAAAGACCACTGGAAGTTCCAAAATCCAAACTGATTTTTTTTTTTTTTTAACTGGGAAAATGTAGTTTAGATGAGTTGTTTGTGGAATTAAGGCTTTTCATTGATTTAAATATTACTTGCAAAGTTTTTCACATTAATGATTTAAAATGGAACCCCTTTGACAGCTCATTTTTAAAAACTGAATGATTAGATTTTTGGCCGATGTAAACCAAATTGATGGGATTATGCCAGTTAAGAACATGAGAGAAATTAGCCAGAATGTATTATCACCCAACAGGGAAACTTAACTTATCTTCTTTCTTTTGGTTTGGGGTCTTTGACACTTTAGCCACAGTGACATACAAGCAGAGACAGTGATACAGTGCATGTTGTTCCCCGTCAGGATTGTGGAACTTCATTAATAATACCAGCCAACACTGTTTTCAGGGTCAGTCACCCTTCAGTTCCCTAATCTCCAAGACCAAACTACTGTAAAAATATATGAAAACCCCATCTTGCTGGTTCATGAAAACTCAGAAGCTTATCATTTGTCAAAAAGTGATTTTTCTTGCTCAGGCTCTCTGTCCCTCTCTTTTATTAAATACAACTGCTCATCTCCAGGCACTGCAGATCTATCTGCCTTTTTGACTGAATAGTCTTCTAAAACTTTCATAGTTTTAACTTCCATGGACATTTTCCTAGGTTTCAGCTATCTGAAGCTTGGTGCTCTACTTTATAAGGTAGATCCCAAACTCCAAAATCCTAGTAATTTTCTGAGAGAGAAAAAGGAAGGTATAACAGTAATTCACCTACAGTCATGCCTATCAGGAAAGAAAAGAAAAAAATTCATTTTTTTTTTTTATTTCACAAACCAGGTTTTATTTTTTTCCCGAAAGAGGTTGCTAAAAAACAAATCAAGAAATTTGCAATGCAGTACTGCATGAAAAAATAAAATCATAGAATCATTAGGGTTGGAAAAGGTCTCTAAAATCGTGGAGTTCAACTGTTAATCTAGCATCACTCTGTTCACCACTAAACCATGCTTCCAAATGCCTCATTCCCAAGCCTTTTGAACATTTCCAGGGATGGTGATTGTTGAACCTCATACAGTTGGCCTCAGCCCTTTGATCCAGCCTGTCCAGATCCATCTGCAGAGCTTTCCTACTCTCCAGCAGATCCCTGTCATACTTGGTGTCACCTGCAAACTGTCTGAGAGTGCACTTGATCCTCTCATCCGGATCATCAATAAAGGTATTAAACAGAATTGACCCATATTCTGAGCCCTGGGAAATACCTGTTATGACCACCCACCAGCTGGATTTAACTCCATTCACCTCCGTTCACAAAAAGACTAAGTTGATAACATTTTTACAATTAAAGAAACTCTAGGAATGTGTTTGTAAAATATTTGTTAAAAATGTAAAGCTCTCCAAAACAAAAATAATTGATAAAAACCCCCAAATAAACAACTAGCTTTGCTTTTGTGTTGGTTTGATGACAGACTTGAATTTTTCAAGGAATATTATTAAAAAAAATACAGGGCAATAAGCCTTTTACTTCAGTAAGTAATCTTACACTCTATTGAGATTCTGTGACATAAGCGTACCTCTAATTTCCATGTATGCTTTTGGAAAGTGACAATGAGAGCATTCCTGGATTGCTTTAGTTTGTCACTCAATTACTTTAATTTTAATTTTGTTTTGCTGACCTATACATTTGCAGTAATTACATTATTTGGTGCATGAAACTGAGAAATAAAGTATCTTGGTAAAGTCTTAGACTGGCAGACTCAACTTTGTGGCCACAAGCAAGTCATCTAATTGTCCTCATTTACCAATTTGTTAGATGGAGAGACAAAATCAAAGTTTGCCTAATTAAGGACTATAGTGGGTTTGCATGGATAGATTTGGGTAGCAGGGGGAACTGCAGAGATGGCTTCTGTGAGAAGCTCCCAGAAGCTTCCTCCATGTCTGAGAACCAGCTCCGGGACAGACCCACCGCTGGCCATGGCTGAGCCAATCAGAGATGGTTCTAACACTTCTGTGATAACATATTTAAGAATAATAAAAAAAAATATTGCACAGAATTAATTGTGTTCAGAGAAGAGAGGAGTGAGAACACGTGAGAGGAACAACTATGCAGACACCAAGGTCAGTGAAGGAGGTGTAGGAGGTGTTCCAGGTGCCATAGCTGAGATTCCCCTGCAGCCCATGGTACAGACCACATCGAGGGACCTGTGCCCCTGCAGCCCATGGAGGTCAACAGGTATGCAGAGATCCAGCTGAACCCCATGGAGGAAACTCACACTGGAGCAGGGAGGTGCCCAAAAGAAGGCTGTGACCCTGTGGGAAACCTGCACTGCAGGAGGCTCCTGGATGGAACCTGTGGACCCATGGAGAGAGGAGCCCATGTTAAAGCAGATTTCCTGATAGGACGTGACCCTGGGGGAGCCCCACACTGGAGCAGCCTGTACCTGAAGGACTGCACCCCATGGAAGGGGACCCATGATGGAACAGGGGAAGGATTCCTCTCACTGAGCGGGGGCTGAATCAACATGTGATGAACTGAGAGTAACCCCCATTCCCCATCTCCCTGTCCTGCTGGTGGGGAGGAGGTAGAGGCCAGGAAGAGGCAAGGGGTAGGGGGAAACTGATTTTTAGATTTGTTTTACTTCTCATTATTCTGCTCTGATTTTGATTGGTAATAATTTCAATTAATATCCCCNTCCCCATTCCCCATCTCCCTGTCCTACTGGTGGGGAGGAGGTAGAGGCCAGGAAGAGGCAAGGGGTAGGGGGAAACTGATTTTTAGATTTGTTTTACTTCTCATTATTCTGCTCTGATTTTGATTGGTAATAATTTCAATTAATATCCCCCAGTCAAGTCCAGTTTGCCTGTGATAGTAATTGATGAGTGATCTCTCCCTGTCCTTACCTCTACTCATAGGCCCTTCATTATGTTTTTTCTCTCCTGTCCAGTTGTGGAAGGCAGTGATAGACAGGTTTTGGCAGGTACCTGGCATCCAGCCAGGGTCAACCTACCATAGACGCTTTCATAAATTATCCGTGTGAGTGTTTGCAAAGTCTTGGGAGTGTAGGGTGAGGAATGATGTGCAAATAAGACACAGCTCCTTTTATAAATTAAATAACAGTTTAAAATTCTAAAATAAAAGGGGTTATGGCTAGTAATTAAGTATGGTTTCCAGCAGTGTTACATATGATATTTCAGTCACAAAGTCAGAGTATGGAGAGATCAACAACAAGTATTCATTCTAAGATTGCTTTGGCTCATCTCACAGCTCCATTTGTTTTCTTCCTACTACCCTCTGAGTTGAGATCTCACAGTTCCATGCTCTACAGTTTTTCCCAAAGAAAGGTCCTGAATGGTTGATATCCCTGTCCTCAAAATCCCTATCTTTCCAAGTATTTAATGCATAACCTTTCAAGCATGTCCACTCTTTTCTGCTCCAAGTAGTATGTCTTTTCAGCTTCCCAGCCCTCTGGATTTTGTCACATTTCTCACCCATTCTTGACTATATAGTACCACTGTGCCACTCTGTCTACATTCCCTGCCCGGAAATTTCTGTGCTCATCAAACTCACCTTTCTTACCCTCCAAGTCCTATAAATAATATAGGAAATTCCCCCACTTCCTAAATAAAAATGCTTCATGGTCTCGTGACTACTGATGTTGCCCTCCCACTGATCATGGAAACTTGCTTTTCTTCCCTGTCATTCTTACCCCCTACTTGGCCAGGAACATAGAGTTAGTGCTGGTGTGGGAGGGATTTACCATAACAAGACATTTGCCAAAATCCACTTGGACACAAGCAACAGCACAGGAACTGAGATCCAAGAACAGAAAGGGCTGGAAAGATATATAACAGCCTTACCCAAGAGACTGTGTTAGGTGTTCTTTTTTTAACTTAAATGACTTGAAGGTGGGAACAAACTTGTAATTTTTTTGAGTTGGACGAATCTGAAGCTGATGCTACAGGCTTGCAGAAGGATTTGAAAATGTTACACGAGTAACATCTGCTGACAGAACAGCAGATGAAATTCAGTGTTGATAAGTGCAAGGTAATATGCCTGAGGGAAAATACGACTGGAAGTCAGCTCTTACTGCTCATGAAAGTGATGCTGAAGGTACTGTTGACGGTTCTCTGAAAATTTCAACTTGGTGTTCAGCATCAGAGAGACAAATGATATATTAAATTAAAAAAAAAAAAGAACTCCTTCCCCAAAATAGAAAGATTATTTATTCTTGCTTAATGTATAGTTTGCAGGTGCTTTCAATGCTATTTGCAGTTATTTTAATTTGTACCTTCGTGGAAAAAAAAAAAAAAAGACTTTGAAAGAAGCAAGAAGAGATTTTTTAACCAAAAGTTTATCCTACTTTGGGATATAGGGAAGTTAGCACTTCAACTTAAGAAAAATAGGGTAGGCTAGGGAGACTTTGGTAGACATATTTAAAATCATAAATTAATCAAGGAGGTGAATCATGATTATTCAGTGATTATTCACCATTTGTTATTATCCAAAAAGAAATAACTAATATTCAATGAAATTATCAAGCAAGTGATAAATTGATTTAAGCAGAAACATAGAAGTACTTCTGTGTATAATTAGGTATGATCATATGTAGTGGGAATATGGCTTGGGTACACATTTAACTTGGTAAATTTAGTCATAGGCTGGCTTTGGAATGATAACCCAGGGAAGATTTATACAGTACATGCCCTATTTCCTATACTATTTAATTAAACATCTGCCATTGAGCAGCGTTGGCAGAATTTACAGAATTTAAAAATGCTCCAGGGTCTTTTGAACATTGCTGTTGCTTTTCCACTGATCACACAAATAATATATGAACTTTAAATGGGAATAAATATTTCTAGGGTTGTTTTTGTGTTTTTTTGTGGGTCTTTTTTTTTTTTTTTAATGTTCAATGCTTGGTATAATCACAGTTCACAAGTCTAATATAGGAAATAGCGCAAATTAAACCTGTAGACCTATGGAAATTATTAACTTACTGTGCATTTTTTACAGGGATTGGCAGGCGTATTGATATTAAGCATATCTTCCCCCCTCCCCCCCCATTGTGTTACTTATCACACACTCATTTTACTGCTAGTTCCAATTGGAATCAGGTTCCTAGGCAATTTAAATTTTCCAGGGTCAGATTGTGCAATAAAGCCTATTTCAAAGAAAGAAGCATAAGCATGAAAATCTTTGACGCTTGCCACAGCTCCCCCTGCCAAAAAAAGAGAGAAATTCCATCAACAAAGAGAAATTCTATGAAAAAATAAAACAAACAAAACAAAACAAAAATGTTTACTTGTCCATACCTAGACCATTCACTGGAAATCTCCTGAAAAGTAACAAGATATTACTGCATTTTTTCATTAAAGAAGAATGATTCCTGAGAAAAGATATGGTTTTTGACACTACACACAAAAATCTTCTAAAAATGTCATGTATTTTAATGTAGAAACCATAATATTATGTTGTGGATGGTAAAGTTCATAGGTAAGTATGAAGTAGACATGAAGCATCAAAGCAATAACTCTGTGTTGTTGAGGCACGAAATGACCACAACACAGTAGCTAATGTCAATTGATAAATCAGAGGCAGGGACCATGACTTTGCATCAAGTTTTCTTCCTTGCCTAAGCTCACAAATGCTTGGTTTCATAAGCAAAGTACTGTTTCTATTAAAATGAATGCAATTCTTTCCAATTATATCAACAGACACTGAATTAAGCCTCAGGTCTGAAGGTTTTAAGTATATCATAAGTCAAAGGGGGTATACATTTGTGGTTTCTGTAAAATTGTTTCCTATCTAACCTTTAAGAATTTTTCAGTAGGAGACTATGCTGATGTAAATAAAATTGAGGTAGCTAAGTACATATAAATCTACTACAGATATAAATAAATGTGAGGGATAATCTAGCCAGTGATCAGTAAGAATTCTGTGTTATCGTTATGTCAAAAGAATGTTTTTCACAGATAGTATATTTGTCTCAATGTTTTTTATAACTGCTAGAATTTCTATATCAAGAAATTGGCATTCTATGAAGGAAAGATCACTGCAAACATATGCAAATCCTCTAATTTTTTATGTTGAAATAAAAATATCTTTCTAAGCAATCTTTTTTTTCCTAGATGAAGATAAACTCCTTTTTTTTTTTTTTTAATTTTTTATTTTAATGTAATTTTTCTCTGCCCTGTATGTAAAGGATCAAAATAGGATGAAACTTGCATTTTCCTAATTTATCTAGGAGATTTCTTCATGTGGGGAAAATTTGACTGTTGCAAGAAAGAAGAAAGAAAAATAGGAGAGTGCACATGAGAGAGGGATTGAGAGAGAGAAAGAAAGTTGGTCTTTGAGCCAAATAAAATGGGTAAGTTTCAGAGATAACTAGTTTATGCCATGTGGCTGTTAAGAAAGTAGTAGGGATTTAGAGATTCAGAGGAAGAAGAGAAGGATACTGTATTGCAGTCAGGTTCAGTGAGCTATATAATCTACTTAAAAGTTTGATTAGAAATTCTTTTGTGTCTGGGCAGTAGGCAGGCTGCCTTGTGAACGTGAAGGAAAGCAATGGGTTCTTAAACTTTCATGTGGCAGCACTCTCATTGTTGTCTCTTTTTATTAATGACATGGAGGCAACCATGATAAGTCTAAATGGGCAGAACACTGATTGGCTTAAGTGAACTTCCTATCTATAAAGCCCTGATAGTCTCCCTTTCTGCTGGATTTTTAAGCAACAACTGGAGGGCTGCAGGCCATTGATGGAAAAAGTAGCAAAACACTTTCCTGCAGTATAATTTGTTCTTATCTTAACTCTAGTTCTTTTTCAAAGATCATCCTTTTTTTTATTGGAGAATGTCAAACTGTGTTTGCTTCAGAGAGGTGAAAATGTTTAAAACAGTCATGCCTACAGTCCTGACATAACATACACTCCAGAACATATATACAGATACATAAATATCTATATTCAATGCATACATTTTATAAATATGTCTTGTGTCTTGCTACTTATTTATTTTAATGCCCTCGGATAGTGAACATTATCTACACCTATGACCTATTATCTTTCCTGTGATGCAGGTAAATTCAAAGGATGACATTAAATAATTTTTGTCAAATTATGTTGGGAACAAGAGGAACACTTTAGAACAATTTGAGCTGTAGAAACAGACCACTTATCCCAACCAAAACATCTAAGGCTCCAGAGAAGAAGAAAGAAGAGTTTTCGCCACCTTGTTCTTTTATAGTTTACTAAAGAAATGTTAATACATGCTGTTAAAGATATGTACCCCCTATTTTAAAATTATTTTTGCCTCACAATTCCCCTAAATTTATTCCCATTTTCCTATTGGTCCATTTCTGCCGCAGTGCAGATCTCATCCATGTTTGGGCATTCCCCTTCCTTGCATCCCTACAAGGTTATAACCCCACCCATGCCCTACCTGTTTAGCATAAACGCCACCCCTTGTTGCCCTTACATGCTAGCCTCCACCCTTTTTCCAGACCCTTCTCCAACCCACCTTATAAAAACCCTCTCCTCCCCTCGCTCGAGGCCACACCTCTGGCTTCAAGCCTCAGAGCAGCAGCTTAACCTCTCATTGCACCAAATAAAGGACTCTCAAGCTCAAGCCGTGAACCCTAGTGTGGCGCGCTTCTTTTCCCAACCCGCGCGCGTCAAAATTATCATCTGGCTTTGCTCTTAGAAGTAATTCAGATTACATTCTATAAAAATATATTAGAAGAATGTGATTTTAATGTAACATCTGTAAACAAGTTATAAAAGAAAGGAAATTGTTTAAAGGATCCTGTAAAATGTGAAACTTAATTTTAGTAATTCACATATTAATGAGTTTCCCTATATTATCTCAATATAGTAATCTCTACATGGCCTCAGACTGTTTTTTAAATATGCATATGATTACAGAAATGTTTTTTCTCATTTCACAGAGGTAACAGCATTTTGCAACTTGCATTAAGTTCTCATTTGCCATTAACACTGACGATGACAAGTATGCTGTGCTTTAAACTTGTTTTGTATTATTTACTCTGCAAATAATGAATTTACAAAAGAAAATATTTCTCCATATATAATGTAAAGAGGACTTCAAGGTCATAGGCTAAACATAATTTGATACTAGCCTTGCATATGCAATAACAATACCTGTATACCACACATTCATGTCATCAGCATCATAACAACTCATGCTGAAACATTTTGCTACAAGCAAGAAGATGCTATGGTTATTTGTCTTTCCAACA
This sequence comes from Oxyruncus cristatus, assembly GCA_013399855.1. Taxonomy (NCBI): domain Eukaryota; kingdom Metazoa; phylum Chordata; class Aves; order Passeriformes; family Cotingidae; genus Oxyruncus; species Oxyruncus cristatus. The sequence goes on from VXAY01005596.1 coordinate 132,914, forward strand.
ATTTTTACTTTTCATACCGCTTATTACAACACTTTCATTTCTTCTCTATTTATAGAGAAGTATATTTTATTCCAAGGGCACACAAAGGGATTGCATCAGTTATACCATAATATGTTCATGTTATCATTGGATTTGAAATGACTTTTACTTTCTGAATCCATATCAGAGAGATATAGTGAATTAACTGTGAAATCCTTGAAATGATGACCTGAATCTGGCACAACTTTAAATGGTTCTTACAGTTTCTAACATAAATTTATATGAGTTTCCATACCTTGCTTAAGAAAAAAAAAACAGGAATAGCACATATTTTATCCCTGGATAACAGACTATATTCATCAAGCTTCAGTAAATCAGAAACACGCTTTCCTTGATTACACTTAGGGACAGAACTTCAGAAATCAAGAGAGAATATGGAAATGGAGGAGAGCTTTTAAGTTATTTTATTATAGATTTTTTTCCATTATACCCACTGAATATTTAATTCACTACTGATGACTTAATTTTCTCTTTTTTAATTTTCCCTTCTATCCAAATACCTGCAGAAGTTACTATTGCTGGGTGCTGGACACCACAAATTTGGGTGGTCCCAAGTAAATTAGGTCAACACTACAATATTCCAAAAAGAAAATTCTGTAAAGGTTTCAATAAGAAAAATTGAATTGCTTCATTAATTAATTATGGTAAGTTTTAATGAGGACAAGGTCTAGTTACTCTGAATTCTGCTTTACATTTCAGGGATGGTAAAGAAAGTTCCTAATTACAGGACATTTTTACTTTTTCAACATAGCTATCTTCTGCTGCATGAAAGAAGATCAAATTGACTTCAGACAGTATATAATATTTCCTTTCATTTCAGCAGACCTTCATAGCTATGGAAAGTACAGGCCAGAGAAGACAGAAAAGACATGATCAAAACATATCCTAAGCCCTCGGGTCTTCACTGCTTGGAAAGCAACATAAACTTCTGCCTAGTCGAGCTAAGAATTATCAGCATAAAATTCCAGATCAGCTCTGTGCCTCAGAAAAGATATGATCTACTAGCTTTTATGGGACACTCTTTAATATTCATGTTAGGAGCAGCAAAGCTATTTGAAACATCATGGACACTTAAACACATAAAGAAAACCGGCAGAAGGGGATAAAACTGAAATAATACAATTTAAAATCATCAAAGAATCTTTATAGGAAGAAAGGAAAAACAGATCAAAATTATAAGTATGAAGCATAGCAATGCACTTCTCCTGGCTGAGTATTTGACCGAGAAACCTTAGAAAAGTGTGTCAGGGCCAAGAGAGGCAATCTGGAGAAATCGTTGCAGTAAAAAATGTTTGTGGTGGGTTGACCTTTGCTGGACACCAGCTGCCCACGAAGCCACTCTTATCACTTTTCCCCTCAGCTGGCTAGGGGAGAGAAAGTATGGTGAAAGGCTGGAGATAAAGACAAGAAGAGATTACTCAGCAAGTACCACCACAGGCAAAACAGTCTCACTTGGGGAAATTAATCTTATTTATTGCCAATCAGAAGTCAGAGTATAATAATGAGAAATAAACCGAAATCTTAAACCATCTTGTCTCCATCCCTCCCTTATTCTTGGGTTCAGATTCACTCCTGAATTCTCTACCTCTTCCCTACACAGTCCAAGGGACAGGGAATGAGCATTGCTGTCAGTTTATCACACATCTTTGCCACTCCTTCGTCCTCACTCTCTGGGGTCCCATCCACAGAAGACAGTTCTCTTTGGATTTCTGCAGTGTTGGTCCTCCCCCCAGGCTGCAGTTCTTCATAAACTGCTGTAGCCTGAGTCCTCTCCACAGGGCACAGTTCTTCAGGAACTGACTGCCCAGCATGGGTCCCCCATGGGATCCTGTCAGAAAAGCTGCTCCAGCAGGGCCTGTCCATGGGGTCACAGCCTCTTTTGGGAGCACACACCTGCTTTAGTGGAGGGTCCTCCACAGGCTGAAAGTGGATCTCTGCTCCACCATGGACCTCCACGGGCTGCAGGAGGACAATCTCCCTCACCATGGTCTTCACCATGGGCTGCAGGGGAATCTCTGCTCTGGCACCTGGAGCATCTCATGCCCTTCCTTCTTCAATGACCTTGATATCTGTATAGTTGTTTCTCTTACACATTCTCACTCCTCTCTTTTGACTGCTTTCGTGCAGCAGTTTTTTCCCCACCTGAAATAAATTATCCCAGATGTTCTACTAGCATTGTTGGTGGGTTCAGCTTTGACCAGTGACATGTCTGTCTTCAAATTGCCTGACACAGACTTTATTACACATGGGGGAAACTTCTGGCATCTTCTTAGAAAATCCACAGCTATAGCTCCCTTCACTACCAAAACCTTGCCACACAAACCCAATACATTATTCTAGTTCAGTTATATACTGAAGATATATGTGGGGACATAACTGATGTTGAGACAATGTATCTACCACATCTTGTCTTACAAGTAGATTGGCAAAGTTGGTGTGTGCAGTGAAAGTCGAAGTGAGTCAGTATCAGCTCTGGAATAACCATCCAGTATATCTTTTACCTATCTTAGGTGGAGAAGTTTGTAATACTAATTGAGATAATATTTTTAATGATAATAAATGATAATTAAAACCATTTCCAAATGGCTAAGTAAATATTGATGTACTTACACAGTTATCATAGAATTACATCTTAAATGTTTCATAGGTTCTACTTATTGTGAAATCTAACAGGTTAGATGCCATCACGGAACTAGGATTAACATTGAATTACTTTAGCTGTTGAATGTAAGCTAATCATAAAATCCTTAGGGTTGAAAAAAACCTCTAAGGTCATCCAGTCCAATTGTAACCTAGGACCACCACCACATTCCGCAATAAGCCATGTCCTGCAGTGCCATATCCACAAGTTTTTTGACCTTCCAGGAATGGTGACTATACCACTTCCCTGGGCGGTCTGTTCCAATGCTTGATGCCCCTTTCTGTGAAGAATTTTTTTCAGAGGACACAATCAAGTGCTGCTTTTCAGTCAGCACCTATTGAACTAGAAAATCATAATTAGAATGTTAATTATAAGTCTAAAGGAACAAAAATACGTTAAATATGACACAGCAGAAATTGACATGCTGTAAGTCCCTCACAGAAACATCCTATTTATAGCTTTCCTCAAAAATATGATATAGAAAGCAGAGATGAATCACATAAAATACAAAATTAACAATCCTTGTCTTGAAGAAAATGGGAGTCATAAAACATTTTTGAAATTATGAAATACAGTGAAACTGAAGCAACAGGAGATTGAAACAGAAAAGTTTTCCTTTATTTTCTTTCCAGACAAGTAGAATTTGTGCAAAAAAATTCCTTGTGCTCCTTGGTTTTTAGAAGGCTACGTAGAACAAGATTAGAGCACTAGTTAACTCCTAGGAAAGCAGAAAACCAATAAGGACAATGTCCAGCTGTGCATTGCGAGATCATCATAGCAACATAAATCCCCAAACCAGCATGATATCTAATGACATGTATCTGGTGTGCCTTCCTTTTTCAGGGAAAACATTGAGAAATTGTGAAGGGGCCAGGCAGTGAGAGCATTATCTTAAAAGAAAATCATAAAGAGAACTTTCAAATTATAAAAAAAAAATAGTTAATGGTCATCACAGTATAAAGGGCATATATAAGAAACTGGGAAGTTGTGTTGTGGGGATGTATATTTGCAGAAATCAGAATGGAGATGAAGAAGAAGCATCCATCAAATGCCAGGTACCCACTAAAGCCACTCTATCACTCCCCTCTGCAACAGGACAAAGGAGAGAAAATATAATGGAAGGTTTATGAGTTGAGAAAAGGATCAGAAGAGGCTGCTTACTGGTAACTGTCATGGGCAAAACAGACTCAAAGTAGGCATATAAATTAAATTCATTACTGACATAATCAGAATAGGATAATGAGAAGTAAAATAACTCTTAAAAACACTTTCCCCTTACCCCTCTCATCTTCTCAAATTCTACTTCCTCACTCCCAGCAGCATAGGGAGATGGGGAATAGGGTTTACAGTCAGTTCATCCCAAGTTGTTTCTGCCACTGCTCAGGGAGAGGAGTCCTTCCCATGTTCCACCATGGGATCTCTCCCACAGATGACACTCCTCCATGAACTTCTCCAAAGTGAGTTTGTCCCACGGGCAACAGTTCTTCATGAACTGCTGCAACATGGGTCACTTTTCTGTGGGGTGCAGTCCTTCAGGCACAGGCTGCTCCAGTGAGGGTCCGCCAGAGGGTCACAAGTCCTACCAGGAAAACCTACTCTAGCATGGGGTCCTGTCCCCACAGGTCAGCAGGACCCTGTTCCAGCGTGGGTCCCCTCCACGGGCTACAGGTAGGTCTCTGCACACCTGTGCCCCTCCATGGGCTGCAGGGGCACATCCTGCCTCACCATGGTCTGCACCATGGGCTGCAGAGGAACCTCAGCTCTGGCACCTGAAGCACCTCCTACCCCTCCTTCTCACTGACCTTGCTGTCTGTAGAGTTGTTTACACGTTCTCTCTCTGCTCTTCTCTGGCTGCAATTTTCATCTGCAAAATAACTTTTTTTTCATACCTAAATACGTTCTCACCTAGGTGTTACTATCATTCTTGATTGGCTCAGCCTTGACCAGCAGTGGGTCTGTCCTGGAGCCAGCTGCCATTGGCTATATCGGATATGGGGGAAGCTTCTCATAGAAGCCACCGCTGTAGCCCCACCTGCTACTAAAACCTGGCTTCAGAAATCCAAAACAGGAGGCTATGGAATTTTTTGTTCTGTAGAGATGCATGCTTGAGCATGGGACATTGGAGTTTATTCCAAACATCTAGTGAAGCCAACAAAACAATATAAAGGATTATCAAGAAATGGAAGTTAATATTCTAGCTGCTCATGTTTCAAGGGTAAAGTAATGTTTTTTTGTCTTTGGTTGTGAAAAACTGCAACAGGATAATGGGAAGTTCCACTTGTCTAAAAGACATTTTAAAACAGAGACTTTCATTTAAGGGGAGTTGTTGCATTCTGTTCTGAGAAACTAACCAAATCTGTTCACACAGCTTAAGAGTCTGCAAATAACAGAGTGGATGATGTTTTGTTCACATGATGAAGAAAACTGACATGTATGTATGCTCCAGGATGAAGAGAAGTGAAAGCAAGCTCAATGGGAGAACACAGGTGGTAGACCCAAAGGAATTTGAAACCTGTTGGAAATATCTTTGGGAACAAGACTAATCCTTTCATAATAAAGAATAAAGAAGAAAGAATTAAAATGGTTGGTAATAACAAGACACCTAGTGGAATCAGTACTTAAAGCCATTCAAATTCATTCCTGACCTGTGTTCTTTCAATTCACAAAAGACTGCAGATTAGGCTAGTGATGAAATCTGAGTTCAGAGAAATCTTAGTCCCTTCCACATTCCTAAAGGGCAGCAAACAGAAGTTCCCGTGAAAATTTTGGACAATAAGGAAAACTGACAATTTTTGGCATGCAGCCAACTTCCACTGGCATGTTAAATATATTATAGATGAGCTTGGAGGACAGGCAGCAGGGTCTGGGCATTCAGAGCAAGCAAAAGGAGAAAGGTTCAGCTGTGCTTTCTAAAAAGGCTTGCCCTGTGATGCCCAGATGATGGGAGAGGAGGGAAAAAAAAAACCTCTTCTTCCTAACTTCTGTATAATGTCTTGAATTGAAGAAAGGTGCAGGGAAGTGAATGTGGAACATTTTACCTCTGAGAAAGAAATCAATGAGCAATTTCATAAATGTTTTCATGTGATGTCTGCCCCCTGGGGTTGTCACAGAAGAACCTTCTGGAATAAAAGAATATAGATTTCACTAAACTTGAAAACTGTCCTGTAAATCTCTTATTTTCAAGAGATTCAGATAAAAATGCCAAGACACCACTGGCTGTTACAGTTTATCACTGATAAGTTGTGTCTGGAATAGGAAAAATAAAGCCTATGTAATATTTTTTAAATCATTCATGTTAGTCCTTCAGAATAATACTCTTTTAAACATCAGAAAGTTAAAGTTTTTAATGTTGCTCTTCTGTTTTAGGTATATCTGTTTGAAACCGTAAATACATTAACTTGGGTTTGCTGCCGAAGCATTGTTCTACAAGTGTGTTGGGCCATCCAGTTCTCCTTCCTTTTCTTACATGATCTGTTCTCCAAATCACAGAGGTATATTTTTCACCTGCTATGAAATAAATTGAAGGAAAGAAGATAAGAAGAAGGCAGGGCAGATTGCAGTGACCAGGCGCAGGGCTTACTCAGACAAGTGTACTGACCAGCCACAATTTACAATCAGTCACTTCTATACCCCATTCCGTCTGTTCCTCTTTTGCTTCCCTCTGCTCCCCTTACACATTGCCTCATTAGTTGGCACAGTCACAACAACAATCTGGACCCTCAGGGCCTCATCTTCACTGGTTTCAAAGTCACAGTTTGCTTGCAGTTTTGTGATCACAAGATCAATTCACACACTTAAATTTGTGTGACTGACAAATGTTTGTTTCTTGTCTTTTGTCTCTATTATGTTTTTTTCTGTCAGGTCTGGGACTCCAAATGTTTTGCTTGTGGTTTCCCCCTTTTCCTTGGTGTCCCATTTGACTAGGTTGTAAATCAGATCTCATTGAAATAAACATTTCCACTTTGAACATACCATTATCAATTAGTTTGACTTGCTAGGCTTGATTCTCCCTCCCTCATCACTTGACAGCCAGGTTTGTGTCTCTGTATGTTCTTGTCTATGGTTTTCCTCCTTTCTCATTATCTGTTTTAGCACCAAAACCATCCTTAACTGGACAGCCTTAAACAGCAGGGGCTTTCTCTTTCTACATGCCCACCCATATTGCCCCATCCTTTGTGGCCCCACCTTTAGCGACCTATCTTCATTTCCATTCTGGCAACTCCCTTGGGATCCAAACCCAGGTCTTCTAAATGCTCCTTAGTATTCTATATATTTGCTAGTTCTGGTCAGTAATTTGCATTGTGACAAAACAGGCTGTCATGGTTTAGCCCCAGCTGGCAATTCAACACAGCTGCTTGCTCACTACCCCCCAGTAGGATGGGGGAGAGAATAACTGTATGAGAAAACTCATGAGTTGAGATAAAGACAGTTTAATAGGTAAAGCAAAGAGCCTCACATGCAAGCAAATCCTTCCAGTCATCAGGCAGGTGTTCAGCTACCTCTAGGAAAGCCAGGCTCTGTCACACATAATGGTTATTTGGGAATATAGCCACCATCACTTCAAATATTTCCTCCTTTGTCTCCAGAATTTTTATTGCCGAGCATGACACCATGTTTGATTTTTATGACTGTGAAATACCATCTCTCTTGTATTCTTTTTAATAATTGGATTTTATAGTTTTAAATATATATTTAATTTTGAATTTTCTTATTAACGAAGGGATTTAAAGTACGGAGTATTACAGATTATATTATTTTATATGTATGTAAATATAGAAATATACAATATATCATGTTACATATACTGATCACATATGATTAATTTTTGCAATATTTTTTATGCCTTTCTTGTAATTTATTTTGGAGGAGAACAAATTATAAAAAAATAATAAATTTAAATTACAGGTTCTTTCCAAAAAACATGCAAGTCTCACATTGTAGGGGATCCATAAAGATGGAGTCAAACTCTCTGCTCCTCTGAGAACTACCTAAAACAGAGCCATATGAGTAAGAGCCTTGTCCAGATGCTCTTTGAACTCTGACATTCTTGGTTCCATGACCACTCCTCCAGGGAATTTGTTTTCCTCTGGGCACACTCCAATAGATTTATACTCTTCTTAAATTGAGCTGCCCAAAACTGCATACCGCAGGAACAACCCCAGGCACTAGCAGATGTTGGGAAAGCATCTGGGGAAAACCTGCTGGAAAGCAGCTCTGCAGAGAAGAGTCTGGGAGTCCTGGTAGACAAGAAGCAGTGTGACCTTGCGGCCAAGAGAGCCAATGGAATCCTACCATGCATTGGGAAATTATTGCTAGCAGGTCAAGGGAGGTGATTCTGCCTCTCTACTCAGCCCTACTGAGGCCTCTTCTGGAGTACTGAATCCAGTTCTGGGCTTCTCAGTACAAGAGTCATGGAGGTCCTGGAGCAGGTCCAACAGAGAGCTACAAAACTGATCAAGAGACTGGAGCATCTCTCTTACGATGAAAGGCTGAGGGAGCTGGGCCTGTTCAGCCTTAAGAAGAGATGACTGAGAGGGCACCTCACCAATATCTATAGTATCTGAAGCAGGGTGGCCAAGAGGACAGATTCAGGCTCTTCTCAGTTGTGCCAAGCAATAAGACAAGAGGCAACGGGCAGAATCTGATGCACGAGAAGTTCCACCTGAATATGAGGAAGAACTTCTTTACTGTTTGGGTGACCAATCACTGAATCAGATTGCTCAGAAAGGCTGTGGAGTCTCCCTCACTGGAGATATTCAGGAATCTTCTGGATGCAATTCTGTACAATGTGCTCTAGGAAGACCCTACTTGAGAAGGTTGGACCAGAAGACTACTGTTGTCCTTTCCAACCTTATCCATCTTGTGATTCCGTGATTCTGCGAAGTGAGGTCACACCAGTGCAATGTAGAAGGGGACAATTACCTTCCTTGGCTGGCTGGAGATTCTATGCCTGATGCAACTCAGCTGCTTATTCCATAATCCTTATATATCTGTATGTATTTCTACAAAGTATTTGTTTCAGCTATACATGGCTTATCTGTAAAGCTAAATTCAGGGGGAACTCAGATGTTGAATTTAAAATCAGATGTACAGTTGTAATATAGCTGCTTCCAATGCATATAATCATAGAGTTCATATACCACATGTAGAAAATGATGAAAACATTTCATAGATTTCCTAATATTGAGTTTGAAAGATTTAAAACAGATTTCTTTTTTAATTTTTGTCTCCAAAGTTTCATATAATTTCAACTAGACAAATAAATGCTGAATGCATCAGTTCAATTACTAAGCTCATTATTCAGTGTAACTACATTATTCAATTAAATTGAAATTAAAATCTAAATAAAATACTGCAGGAAGTTATAAGTAATACTGTATTTGTGCTATACTTGTGCTGCATTTAATTTAAAATTCGCATGAAAATGTAATTAAATCAGTATTAGTAACTTACTTTAGTTTTATGGTGATTATATTTTATTGGAAACACAAGAAGAAATACGAAAAACACAATTAAACCAGCTTTTTAAAGGTTTTAAAGGGTTATTTTAAAGACAATGCTTTCCTTGTGTACTGTCTGTTGTAAAGAAAACCAAAAAAGGTAGTTAATGTATACAAGGACATGCTTTAGATTCTTGTTGATGGTTTGTAATACCTTCATGTTTCATTACCAGAAAATTATTTGAAAAGCAAACTGTTCCTTTGTGTAATATCAAAATCTGATGTAAAAAGTAACAAAATGGTTGTTGGCATATCTTCAGCTTTATGGAATATGGCTTCTATCATCACTCCCTGTTAGGAGTGCTTCTTTTTTGATTGTTAACATTAGCAAGGAACTATATACATATATGCATAGATACATATATATATATATATGGCACATAAATGCATATATAACACTTATATATTACATATATAACACAATATATAGCATGTATAACACACAAAATCTCCAGGTTTGTGTTTGACACAAGGCAGCGCACATAAGGACATATACTGAAACTGTGTTTCTCATTTATCAGCAGCAAAAAATGCAAATAATTTTACAGTTATGAATCTATCTTAAATACATGTTTTGCTGGAAATTGTATTAAAAATGTTTATTTAAGCTAAATTTTCAAAGTACTATTAAATTTAAAATAAATTTTATTCAGCAAAACTAAGTTAAAATGTATGATTGATGCTTGACGGTGAAGATTATAGAGTTTTTATGGGTTTATTATGTATTTCTATTATGTCACAATCATCTTCAAAATGAGTTTGTATGGAACAACTCATGCACTAATTGTTGTGTTACAACTATGAGGGAACAACTTGCTTGTTCTACATAACAGTGATTTGATATAACCAGAAAGATTCTATAACTGCTCAGGAATACCTCAAGTGGTCTTCTTCATGCACTGAGGTGATGAACAACCAATCTTCAAAAATAGTTTTGATACAATTTCTTTCAATGAAAACTTCATGTTTAACAAACACATTTAATTTAAGATATTGTTGTTGTTTACATTTCTGAAAAAAAAAAAAGAAATTAGGTGCACTTTAAGCTGGCAAATGACTTCAGCAGTTAATGTTACAAGATAAAGACTAATACACAACCTTTTTATGCTAGCAGAAGAAACAAATTCTAAACTGCTGCACTTCTCTGAAGAGCAGTTGTTTACCGCACACATGAGTTAAATTTTCTTATCCTTTCTAAGGGATTTTCTTAAACTGAGATTTCTGAGGAAGCAGACAGCTCTTCAGAAGGCTGGAACTACTGATTTATGGCCACGAGCACCAGAATCTCTTTTAATAAAATCCTACTGTTTCTTTCTTAGGTGTTCTGTTAAGTGATCTTAGAAGACAATGAGATTTATACAGGAAACAAAATGTAATGCAAACATACAAAACCAGCAGCATATGCCAGGCAGTATTTAGAAACTATCACCAAGATGCCACTGCAGCATTTATTATCAAGACAAAAGAAAACTGAATGAGAGAGAATAACTACTGGAAGTGCATGATCTACATTTTCAAAAGTACCTGGCAGTACTAAATTGCCAGAATAGCATTGCTAACATCTTCCATTATTAGTGAGCATGCAGCTCACAAAAAGTTTTCTCTTATTGCTTGTAAATATGGATTTTTTTTAAATGCCTAACAGACACTTCTGTACTTAGATGTCTGCAGGAGAATTTTACTCTAGGGAGTTATATATGGGGTGGGTGTACTTATCCACAAGGAGAGGATCATCCTCTTATTTGCAAACATAACTGTAAGAAACAGTTTCTTTTCTTACACAGCAAAATTGTTTAATGACAAATATCTCTGAAACCTTCTGTCTCAAGCTTAAGTGGCTGATTTAATACTAAATTTATTCAGTTAAGACTTCCCCTTTCCCTCCTGTTGGCAACACAACTTTCATACTTTAACTATGGAAGAACAGCTGTTTTCTTGAAGACTGAGAGGAAATAAGATTCTTTTTCTTTTAAAGCAGTTGTCAATAACATTTGATTGAAACACTGGTAATATAACTCTTACAACTCTTTTTGTAATAATTAGCATTTCCTAGTGAGTGACAGAACAGTTTTACAATTAAAAACAAAGAGTACCTTTGCAAGTGTCATGAAAAATCACAATTCCAGAAAACACTTGCTTGGAAAATATGCCAAACTTTCAAATCAATAGTTAAAACTAAATTATTATAAAGTGATCCAGACTCAGTTCTTCTCTTCCTTCTATTAGTTATCTTGGTTTGACTAATAGAAAGAAAGTTATTCCTGAATTATAACAGATGAAGAAAATAATCTTTGTATTTCATATAATTAATATCTCTTCATAGTCCAACATGGGAAGTAAATTATACTGTGTTGTAAGAGAACTAATTAATTTTGCTGACATATACTTTAGTGCCCTTTAGTGCAAAAATCAGTTTCCACGAATTTTTAAGATTAAAATCAGAATCAAACTGAGAATGCACATAGGATACAGGACCTACTGATTAAAGACTGATTATGGCAGCTCTGCTTCCTTCAAATGTTGGTGGGGGGGCTCTGTAATTGCCTTGACTCTAATCACCTTCTGGCAAAGATGGTTAAGTAACCAGTCTTACTAGCCTTAATGAATTAGAATTCTTTCAGGAGTACTGTCACAACAAATAAAGTCAGTGGGACTACTATCATGTTAACGGATCTGCCTGTGGGGGTCAGGTGGCAGAACCTTATCGATGAGATTGTATCACTCTTTTTCTTTGAACATCTGAACATTATCGGGTGCCACATCTATTCCCGATGTGACTGGCGTTGCAGGTTTTCTATTTCAAACTAACTATGAGGTAAAAACTAAGTGAAAACTAAAAGTCTACAGATTCTATCCATAGGTATAGTAATCTCTATGCTATACTGGGTTTAAATTTTGGCATCACACTACTCTTTTGCTGAAGATATTACCATGATGACATGACATAAAATTGTAAGTTTCTTTATTGTCTTTTGCAGGTCCCGCAGGAGAGAATTCTACGGAGTTTAATATTTCTGTTTCAAAAAAAGAAACTGCAAAATGCCAATAAATGCAATTTAACTATTATGGTCTGAAGCAGGAATTTTTAACATTAAAAGGCAGATAATCTATAAGGTGATTTCAAATAGGCGTGGAAATGTGATTATACACCCACAGCCACTACAAGCTCTGTTAACATATTTATCTATACTATTCACAAGTGTAGATGATTGTGATGATGTAGATTTTACAAGGCATTAGAAAGTTATCTTACTGAAAGTCCAGATATTATGAGTGTTTCTGAATTTTGCTATATATCTTGCAAAAGCAATTGCCCTAAGACAAGTTGAATAAATACTATCCTCATGAAAATTCCATATTTATAGTGCACTTGGAGACTTAGGACATGGAAAAACTACCTCAGATTTTCTTTTTAGTGAGTTCTATAGTGAAAATGTGACAATGTTCTTTTAATCTTTCACTTGCAAGAATGTTATATTTTTCATTTAAGAGAATAAAGATAATATTATAGACTAGGGTGCAAAGGTGAATATTATTTAAAAATACTATCAGAATTCAGATGCATATTGTTTAATGGAGTGATCTAATAAATGCTTCATGAAAGAAAAAAATGCTTGAATTTTTTTAAAAGCTTCTTGAAACAATAGTGATGGCAAACATAGAATATCCTATAGGCACAGTATAAATGCTGTTCCTCTGCTGTTAAAATTCATATTTACAATACACAAAACTCTGATAAACATGATAAGCTTTTTAGATAAAAGCATTTGGTTATGTAGTTTACCAACAATGTTATTACTGATGGTATAAAACTGTAAAAGGTGCTTCAAATACTATAAGTATCTTTCAAAGGGAGATTACTAGCCTACAGATCTAGTAATGTTTCTTATGCATATTTTGCCCTTCTCATACTGTTTCACATAAATATATAAAATTCACGAACATATATACTTGCATATGCTCTAGGAAATATTTCTGTGTATTTTTCAAAAATAAATTTTCAGGATTTATGACATATGTTTTATTATGACTGTGCTGAGTAGTGCTTGGAGTCTTCATAGTTTTTGGGTGTAGCAGCTTTGTCCTTTCCAGTCATTTCACAATGATGTCAGGAAAAACTAGAATAAAACCTTTAAAAATCAGCTGTGTTTTAGCTATTGATTTTTACTATGAACAGATAATTAATCAGCAAATAATCATAGAGTGGTTTGTGCTTGAAGGGACCTTTGAAGGTGATCTAGTCCTGCTCTCCTGTAATAATCAGGTACATCTTCCACTAGATCATGTTGCTCAGACCCTCATCCAACCTGACCTTGAATGTTTACAGAGATGGCACATCCAGCATCTTTCTGGGAAGCATGTTACCACTCTAATTGTTAAAAAACTTATTCCTCATTCCTAGTATAAATATACCCTCTTTTAGTTTAAAAGTGTTATCCTTTGTCTTATCACTACGGGCCCTGCTAAAAGAAATGTCGCTATCTTCCTTATAGTTCCCTTTAAATATTGAAAGACCACAATAAGATCTCTCCAGAGCCTTCTCAATTGCATCTTTTCCTCATAGGAAAGGTGTTCCATCTCTCTGATCATCTTCATGGACCTGCTCTGGACCCTTTCTAATAGGTCTTTTCACATCTTTGTTGTACGGAGGACCGTAGAGCTGGATGTGGTACTCCAGATGGAGTTTCAGTAGAGGAGAGTACAGGGGCAGTTTCACCTCCCTCAGCCCTGCTGGGCACACTTCTTTTGATGCAGCCCAGGATATAGTGGGGTTTCTGGGCTGCAAGTGCACATCACTGGCTCATGTCCAGTTTTTCGTTCATCAGCACCCCCAAGTCTTTCTTGTCAGGGCTGCTCTAGGTCTGTTCATCTCCCAGACTGTGTTAGTACCAAGAGTTACCCTGACCCAGGTACAGCAAATTGCAGCTGGCCTGGTTGAATTTCATGATGTTCCCTTGGGTCGTTCTCAAGGTTGTCTAGGTCCCTCTGAATGGTATTCCATCCTTTAGAGGTGTAAACAGCAGCTTGTGAGGCTGCACTTGGTTCCACTATCTATATTGCTGACATAAGCTATTAGATAGCACCGGTCCCATTATGGACCTCTGAGAGACACCACTTGTCACTGATCTCCATCCAGACATTGCACTGTTGACCACTACTCTCTGGATATGACCATAGAGCCAATTTCTGCTCTGCTGAATAGTCCACCCATCAAGTCCCTATGTTCCAATTTAGAGAGAAGAATATTGTAGGAGACCATGTCAGAAGTCCATAGATTATGGACTATATCCATAATAATCCATCTATCCACACAGATTATGTCTAAACCTCTTTCCTTGTCCACTGATGTAGTCACTTCATCACAGAAGCCCATTAGGTTAGTCAGCTGTGCTGCCTGTCTCAAATCCCTTCCTTGTGTCCCATGTGCCTTAACACATCTGTTAACAACATCTGTTCCATGATCTTCCCAGGCAAAGAGATGACGCTGACAGGTCAGTAGTTTGCTGCATCCTCCTTTCTACCATTTTTAAAAGTGAGGGTGAAGTTTCCCTTTCTTCAGTCACCTGAGACTTCATCTGACTGCCATGACTTCTTGAATATCATGGAAAGTGGCTTGGCAACTACCTCAACCAACTTCTTCGGGTCTCTGATACTCAGACATGGTCTTTTCTTACAGTGGCAGGAACTTTGGTCCCCCAGTACCTGCCTTGTAGTTCATTCACTTGAGAGATGGGGGAAGAGAGGTTGCCAGTGAAGGCTGAGGCAAAGAAGTTGCTGCGTATTTCAAGCTTCTCCCCATCTGTTGTTACCAGTTGGATGGTTTTGTTTATTGAGGGGGTACATCTTCTTTGACCTTCTTTTTCTGGTTAACACAAAGTTGTAGAAGCCTTTCTTATTACTCTTTTGTCCCTTGCCAAGTTGATTTCCAGATGGGCCTTGACCTTCCTGATCCCATCCCTACATAACTGGGTATCATCCCTATATTGTCCCCAGGATACTTCTTGTTACTTCCACTGCCTATGCTTTTCCTTCTCACCCTATAGCTTACTTAGCAGCTCTCCACTCAGACAGTCTGGTCTCTTGCCCTTTTTTCCTCATTTCTTATGCTTGGAAATCAAGAGCTCTTATGCTCTATGGAAAGTGTCCTTAAAGATCCTCCCATTCTGTTCTGCTTCCTTGTCCTGAGGGTAGTCTTCCAGAGGGTGCATTTGATTAACTCCTTGGAAAGCTGGAATTTGGCATCCTAAAATTCAGGGTCGTGACTTTATTCTTCACCTGACCCATATCTTCTAACTGTGAACTCCATCACTGTATAACCACAGCAGCCCAGGCTGCTTCCAATAATCAATAGCTGAAATACAGCTGATTGATTAAATGTTGATAGTAAAAACTAACCCCATTGTTTGTATCCAAAAGAGGATAAGAACCGAGCTCCAGTTTCACAAGAAGTACATTTGGTCCGCCTAAGCTTTGGCATTGAGCCTACGCAACTGTGTCTGATCCAGTCACCACTCTGTTCTCTGACAGCTCTGTGTTCATCGGACACATTATTATTCATAATGAAGTCTTCTTATAAAGCTTCACAAGAAGCTGCTGAGAATATTCACTACTTGTTACATTCTGGGTTTCTTTTTCCTGTTGGGAATAACAGCTTAATAAGACAGCAGTCATGGCAGTCTGCCTATCAGTAGAGACAGACAATTGCAACTCAAATCTTTCTACTTTATCCTACCTTATAGTTTGACCTTGGATGACAGGCAATTGCTTCAACATATAATATGGCTTACAGAGAAACATCTTCAATAATGTTTATTAAGGTTTTTTTTTTTGTTTAATATGAAAATTATACAAACATTTCAGATATTTCTGAGTCTTGTGGAGTCATTTAGAGTCCTGTAGAGTCATTGTGTTTTACTTTTTTCAGAAGAAATCAGTCATGCTGAAGTTATTCTATTATTTCATTACTTCAAAAAATGAAGCTCTGATTTTGTATATATTTTAATATTACAACATTAATGTTGGTAAAATTGCTTTTGAAAGATAAAAACAGGATGAATAAGATGGCAGCAAATGGTCTGTTATATGATACTTCCTGCAAGATACTTCCTTTGCTCTACTTTCAGGTAGTTCAGTTACATATTATAGAGATAAAATACCCACATGTTAATGTGGGTATGTGCATATACATCTATGTTTCTTTGGGGCATAATTTAAATAGAGTCACATAAACAAGCCTCATATGTGAACACATATGAATATCACTATATATCCTACCTTAACTTCAGGAAGTAAGGAACATACCTATTGGAACTTTTTGGAAACATGGCTTTCTATATAGTCAGTGGAAAGAAAATCTCCACAAGAAAAGTCAAATATTTGATGTATTTTCTCTATACTAACTTTATAAGGAGCTTAAGGCAACCCTACTACTTATTCTAAGTGTTTTATATTTACACTTAAATAGGTAACACTGTAGGTATGGCAGATGGGTCAGGGCTAAAAAATACGTAAAAGAAGTTTTGGTCACATCAGCTTTTCTGTGACGGATGATTTTTGTGCAGGAAAAAATTCTTTTATTTCTTCACTCCTTTTTTCTGATCCTTTCCTTTTCTATATCCTTTGATTAAAGCCTTAATCAGTGAGGGTTCAACAATTCAGGAATTTTAGTTTTATATTGCTGCAAAGTCCTGAGGATTTAAAAGAGGCTTTTGATGGGAAATCACTCATGAAAATTTGTTACATTCTACTGATTCCCAGACAAAGCTGTCAACATTTTTGGATGTTTTGGGACAGGCAGTCAACACTGTATCATTGATAATGGCAAACAGTAGAACAGGTGACAGTAATAGGAAATAAATTATGGTTGTTACCATAATCATACTAATGCAAAAATCTGTTAAAAAACCATGTGACTGAGAACAAACATGAGTGCTCTATTACCTATATTCACTCAAGGCATTGAAAATAAATATAAGGTACATCTTTCTTCCTTGCTGCAGCTATCTGTGTCCAGGAACATTTAACCCCAGATGGTAGAAGTTTCTCCATGAACCTGTACCTTAGTGAGGTTTCTGACTCATAACAGCATTTAACATGACTTCCCCGCAGCTCTGACACTAATAAGCTGCTTAGGGAGTGTGTTGAATCAGTGTAGTCTTTGATAGTCTTAGTTACAATCACTTCCTCTTCACTTTTAAGTCTGTTTTGGCTTCTGGAAGATTCCTTAATAAAAAGAAGAAATAAAAGTTGATCAAAGGTAAGCACTCGAGCAAACCTTTTCAGAAGCAGTTAGCCTGTGCGTGCCTGTTCCTGTGTAAGGAATGTTAGGCTGAGCTTACAAAGCTTTGAAAATGTTACCTCTATCTCCCTCAGAACCTGTGATGTCTTCTTAGTATTCATTATGATTATATGCCCAAAAGATAACATAGACCAGTGACACGACATGGTTAATATTCAAGCTTAGGTATTGGAATGTAGATGATGCCATGACAAAGGGCAATAACTTATGTGAAGGGGGATGTACCTACAGATAACGTGGTAATCTGTTTCTCCACCTTATCAATATTATGGTCTTTCACAAATACAAAAAGTAAAATGCGAATTACTTTTTTAATTTAAATATCTGCTTTAAATGGCTCTCATTTCCAACCAAGGCAGCATCACAGAAAAATTCCTGTTCTGAACAACATGAAAGCAGCAGGAAAAGGAGGGAAATCAATGACAGAGAGTGAGTACTTTCAAATTAATGGAGAGGAATAACATAAAAAATAGTCGATAATGTATATAAATAATACATTTATACCACAAATCGTGGTGCAATCACTGAGCATCTTTGGGCTTTCAAGAGATTGAGCCGTATTCTGATATCAAATTCTGTCAGAGGCTTGTAAATGTTAATGACCTCTCGAGAGGAACAAGAAGAAAAAAATGTAGAAAAAAAAAGGTAAGTATATTTAAACCAAAATCATTAAAATGATATTAAATAAAAATGTCATAAATAACATCAATGTTTGTTGAAATATTATTATCAATAAGGTAAATATTAATATAAATAATTTAATGGGAAATAAATTAGACTTCTGACCCTGTTTTTAAATGAAGGGAGGCTTGGTGTTAGTTTTTTTTCTGCAAGAGTACCAGATAAGCAGGATTCTCTTCTCTGAATTTATACACAGTGACATCATTATTCTCAGGAGAAGGTGTTTGACCTAAGCAAAGTAATAGATTTTATACAAGTGTATGAACTTTAAGATAATTAAACCTCATTTGGGATTAGGTAAATGTTTTGAAATGCTTGGCAGTAATTTTTCACATTACTAGAGACTCAAGATATAGATTCACTGGAAGTTTTATGGCATAATTATCCAATATACTGCTAAAATTGCATAGCAGCACTCTAAGTTTCTAGGGTAATTCTCACCCGTAGAGAAAAGATGCTGGTGTGTATACAGATGTAGCCTCTGTGGACTTTCATTAATAAGCATTGGATAAAATACAAAACCAACATAGAGGCATAGATGGAAATGTCATCTCATCCTGTCCAAGAATTGTCCTATCAAAAAGGTAACAGCTAATTTTTGATATTTTTTTTAAACAATAATCCTTAGTTCTGATATGTAGTGAGGAACAAAATGCATAAGAATACACCCATAAAAAAAAGAATAGCCTGTCAAAAACTTGAGTGAACATAGGTTTGACAGAAAAGAGGAATATACAACATTTTAAGTATATATTGAGTAAAATAGATATTTTTTTGGGAGGTTTGGGGTTTTTTTCCCTTTTTTTGGGGGGTGGAGGGAGGTGTGTTTTTTGACAGAATGAGGTAAAACAGTAAAACAATTATGTGGTATCAACTTACCCAAAAGTATCTAATAATTTTCAAGATTAAGATGCGTTTTCAAGATTAAGATGCATAAGATCTGGATGATATGTTTTTAGTATATGTATTTCTGGTTTTGGACTGTCTTGCTGATCAGATAGTACTGATTACTGAGAGGCCCTTTCCTTCATGTTTAACCTTTTCATAGAATCATAGAATGGATTGGAAGGCACTTTAAAGATCACCTAGTTTCAACCCCCCCCTTCCAAGGGCAAGGAAACTTTCCACTAGACCATGTTGTTTAAAGCTTCACCTAACCTGGCCTTGAACACTTCCATGGAAGGGGCATTCACAACTTCTCTGAGCAACCTGTTCCAGTGTGTCACCACCCTCACAGTAAAAATTTAAGTCCAATTTAAGCCTACCCTCTCTCAGTTAAAAGCCATTGCCCCTTGCCCTGTCATCACACACCCTAGTAAAGTTCTTTACTGTGTCTTTCTTATAAGCTCCCTTTAAAGTATTGTAAGCCTTCTAGAAAGTCTCCCCAGAGACTTATCCATGCTGAGCAATCTCAACCCTCTGTGCCTTTTTTCATATGAGAGGTTCTCCAGTCATCTGACCATCTTCATGGCCCTCTGGACACATTACAACAGGTCCAAACGTTTCTTACACAGAGGACCCCAGAGACAGATGAAGTACTTCTCACTTATGAGAGTGCATGATACAATTGTGTTCCTGGGCTACAAGTGTATATTGTCACACATTATACACAGAATGTGATTGCAAGGCTTTTGGATTCGGCAATGGGAGTCAGATACTTAAAAATAGTTATGCTGGTACCGAATATTGAAATATTTAGAAGAAGTGTGTCTACAGGTCTAAAATGTTATTTTACCCGGGTGATGCAGTGGATGAATAATATGTTTAAAAGTGGGTTAAATGAGGATCAACATACTGAATTGCTCACATTAAGCAAACAGAAATACTGAGATTAGAAATATCCTGAAAATGCCTTCTTGCTGTCGAGATTAAGGTTTTATCTACAGTAGCAACATATTTTTCATAAGAATTCCTGTTCTTCAATGGGAATAGATCAGTGAATGAAAACCATTTTTATGAAGTCTCTATCTACAATGTTCATTGTTTGCCTGCTTCTCCTTTGGAATAGATTTGGTTGATGTCTTGAACAGAACATCAGACATGCTGTTCAAAGGTATATGGTAGATCAAGCACTTCTGCGTTGCTGAGGGCATTTGCTGAGCACCTGGAACAGAATTTCCAATTAAGATTTCTCTATATGAAGGATCAGGGTTTTTTTCTAGGAGGAAAAAAAACCCGAAAGTGGAAAATAATAATTTGCCTTCATCAAACCTCATGAAAACTGCTTCAAAAAAATTACAATCATTGTCATGGGAAGATCAGGAAAATTTCTTCAAAAAATATATTTCTGTTCCAAACTATAATTTAAAGTAGATGTGGCCTAAGGCACCTTTGCTTAGACTAAAGCTTTACGCAACAAAGGCAAGTGTTTTGGAGAAGGTTTTTCTGAACCTCGGTTCAACACTATTATGAAATACTGTGGCTATGGGACTTGAATTCATGACTTTTTTTGTGAACCTGTACCTAAAAACTGACATTTTTTTCTTTTTTTTTTTTTTAGATAATTCATTTTATTATTTTATTTAAACAATTAGAGATTCAAGTAGCAAAGGTGCCAAATCCCAGGCATGATTTCTGTACCGACTGATAAACCTGTTCTTGCCTTTCATGTGACAAGATCAAGCTCAGAAATGTGCTATGTCTGATAATGAAAAAGGTTATGTGGGTACTAACCACGGCTATGTTTTCTGTGCCCACAAATGATGAATTAAGTCAGTTACAGCGTTACAAATTTTGCTGTGTTATTGTAATATAAGGTTGCAAGAAGAATATCTTTATTTACAAACAAAATATACCAATAGTTGACAAAAAGAAGATATAAATCAAAAGTTAGGTAAAATATGTTTGTATGTTCAGTGACCTACAAGGGTGTGGGACTTCATATGTTGTAATAGTCTGATACCTGAGTAATGAAAGGTGTGAGGTTTTGTTTCATCAGTTTTCTTCTTTTCTAATCTTAATAAATACATTTAACAGTTTGAAAATTCTAAAGTAGAAGAATTTTAATTGTTCCTGCAACAGAATTTTTACAATAATGCCATAGAATATTTATCTTATATGTCTAAAATATTCCACAATAACCAAGGTTGTGGGTAAGCAATATTTAAATGTTCTTTCTTTATTTTATATGGAGAAAAATGGTGATATTTTGTCTTACCCCTGAGGAAATGTTTATCTCAATATATAATGATTTGATACTATACATATGCCAAGTACTGGTTGATCTGAATTCACTTTCAGTTTCTAATTAGACATCTGTTAAAGTCCATAACAGGAAATCTAATAGAGTTGTGTTGTAATTTGTCAAAAAGATTAATGATTCACAATGTTAAAGTGTCTGTAAATGGAGTCCTTATGTGAGTCATTATATAAGTTGAAATTAAACTCTTTTGCTTTTATGGAAAATGTTTCCAACTTGTGTTATCACCAGCAATTACAAGAGCAAAACATCCCCAAAAAAGAAAAGATCAAATGATAGAGCTATTTTTTTGCCATCATTCCCTAATTGGAATACTTGTGCTCAAAGTAGCTGCCAAAATTAATGAAAAACATATTTTATCTCTTTTCCTCTCTAGTTTTTTGAAATTCCAAGAAAAAATATGCATAGAACTCTTAGCTGTACATTTTCCAAGTTGATGCAAAAATTTGTGAAATAACATTAATTATTTTTGTACTATATAAAGAATTGCTCTAAAAATTCTCTTGTATTGAACTTATTCATTCCAGCTATTGCAAGTGCAGGATGCATATTATGTCCTATAATCATTTGCAATCCTTCAGAAGTCAGCAGAAACTCAGTATGTCAATGAAGTATCACAGCTGAGTTAAGCAAGTTTTTTTACTGCTTTCAAGTTTAAAATATTTTTCAGTGTTTGGGAAATTTGTGTCTTATTTTGCTTTGTTTTTTTGGGGGGCAGTTGTTTGTTTGTTTGGGGGTTTGTTTTTGCTTTTTGGGATTGTTGTTTTTTGGGGGGGTGGGGGGTTTTAAACATTCTGGAAAACAAGGACAGGTTATTTCCTGTGCCAAAATAAAGAAAAGGATAAGTTATATGTTAGAGAAGTTACCATGGGCTTTGAGAACCCAGCGACTAAACAATAATTTATGGGATGAAAAATGGCAATCTGTTTCCTCACTTTGCAGAGGAAGTCACTTGTGTTATGTCATGTGAAATTCCCTTCACACCTCTTAAAATGCAGATGGTATACAAGATTTTTCTCCTGCTGCTCTTCAAAAAAAATGTTTTTTATCAACGCCGTGTAGCTTGCGTGTGGGAATACCTTGTCTTACTCACCAAGTGGATGGATGGTACTAAATAATACAACTCTGCCTACAATCTTGTATACCTTTAAAGCATTTTTAAGAGGCAATGACCTTTAGAATTTGCAGAATTGTGTCTTTTTTTGATAATGACAATTGTTCCTTCTTAGCAAAAGCACAAACAATTCACAATTGTTTCCAATTGTGAAAGTACATGGTGAATCAGAGAGAACACAATGTACAAGGTCAAAATTCCATCTGGTTTGTTGGAGCAAGCTCGGTGGTGTTCAGCATGAGATCAACAAGTTCCATTTCATATTGACTGTGCTTCAGAAGATGCAATATTCAGAGTAGTTTATAAAAATTTATGACCTTGTAAAGGTTCGTATATGCTTTTCAACATACTTGACTTAAAATAAACTAGAAAACATGACATTTAGAGGCTGTGGATAAATTTTTTAATGGAGAGGGTAAAAAATTATCAATTCAATGTTAAATGAAAAAAAGTCTTGTTCTTTAATAATGCCAGGGAATATCTTAAATCCCCTGTCTGCTGGCAAAATCAGAAATAAACCTGAGAGCAGTATATGAAAATTGCAATCCTTCAACAGATAATAATAAATATAATTATGTGCAATATGTGGAAAAAAATGCTATATAATGCCTTAAAAGTTAATTCAGAGAATAACAATATATTTGAACATTTAAATACATAGAATTTCACTTTGGAAGCAAACCTAGAAAAATATTCTTCTTGGTAGAAATTTAATTTATTGACAAAAAACCCCCCTCAGAAAACTAAAGATGTTATTTTTAAACCCAGGATCTGAGACAACTGTGAACACCTGTTATCTCTCACTATGTTACATGATGAGCATGAAACAGATGTTGAGACATTTCCTTTACTATTACAAATTACTGGAAATTTAAGTTAGCTGTATGCACTGAAATGTGAATTTGTTCCTTCACGTCAAATGCCTGAGTTAAACACTGATTTTTTTTCTATCCAGTTAACAAAATCATGTGATTTAAGATATTTTAAGAATTAGAAACAAAACAAGACAAAAACAAACAAAACCCATTCCTTACAAATCAAAGCAAAACTGAAGTGGATAGTTGAAACCGTTGTGAGGAAATGAAAGATGGTCCTTTTGAACACTGCAAATAGAGTTCTGTAAATCAGCAAGTAGAATTAAAGTGGTACCTAACCTGCACACTTTAGGATACTTCTTAGTGCTTTTTGATATAACTGATTGCAGCATTAATAGATTCCTCTTTTTATTGTGCCATATTTGCTTCTCACATGCTGTATTGGAGGTGGTTATGTACTCACAGACTTAAGCTGATATAACAGCTCAGAAGTACTTTAGTGACACCAATCTTAAAATGAAGGATTTAATTGCATGAGTTGGATTTCATGCTAGCCACAGACAAATCATCCAGCTGAAGATTTAAATCTTAGAAGGGAATGTAAAACCTAATTGAATGTACTGCACTACCTGAGACTTACTCCCTGGACAAATTCAGGACTCATTGCCAACAGTCTCTGGAATGCAACCACACTAAGCTGTGGGCAAAGAGCAACACTAGACTGTTTGCCTGATGTGTGACATCCGAGGAAAGTAGTCCCCTTTGAAAATATTATCAGGAAAATTTTGATAAAACTACAGGAAAGTGAAAAAAGCCTAAGACTTTTACATCATGTTCTCATAGTCATATTTACCACATGTATTTAGAAACCGATGAAGTCAGAATTTTAGATCCTGCAGGTAGGCCATGCTGAAGTATTAGCAATTTGCTATATCTTAGTCTTTTACAAAGAGCTGTGCCTGCTGAACCTATCAAATTTTAATTTGAGGAGCTGACAGTTACTAGCTACTGCTGTGTTTCCTGAGAAATTCCTTGTTAGGTCAAGCACACTGACTTTCCATTAGAGAAAGATTATGCCCAAGGGTCTTCAGAATTATTAAAAATGTGTGGTTCTTTTTTTGAGCAAATACACTTACAGATCTGCATGTGGTTCTTGAATCTAGTATTAATTCTCTATTGCATTAGTAAAATGTTTCTTTCTATCTCCAAGTTAGGAAAAAAATCCTACATTCTTTTCCCATGTGAAGAGTATAGGAAGTTTGAGTAAGGGATGGTCTTCTGAATTTTATGTGGTGACCTGTTAGATTGCACTGAGATAAAAATTAATAACAACTACTTTCAAAATTGTGATATTAAATTACTTTTCATGTGTTAGACCTTGACTTTATGATAAAAGGCTGCAGTATAACTTAGCTTTATATAAGTAATTATAGTTCAGGCTATAAACTATATCAAGACCGATAGAGCATAGATTCCTAGATCAGATGGACAAATATTCACTCCTTATGTCCTAGTCTTGAATCCTGTGAAGCCATCTGGTGACTTGTCATTTGGGCTAAGTCTGGATATACAGTTCTTTAACCCCACAGATCTCTGTAGCTCCCAAAAGCTACTGTGCTAAATAATTTTTCACTCTGGAAAAATAAAATTGAGAAAAACAAAGAGATTTCAGGCCTGTAGTCAAGGAAAGGAATCCTGAGCTGAGGTGTGAACCTTTAACGTGATGTCACTAAACACCATGGTGGGGATAAGGTTCTTAAACAAAATTGGGCCCTGATATAACTTTGCTTTGTCTGTGTAAATATCATTTGGCATTATTTTCAGTATGACAAAGAGTATGAAAATCATGGATCTAGCATAGCTATAACCCCCTAAAATACCTCTAAACCACAACAGAATTCTTGAAGTAACAAAATTCTGTTTTAACACAATAAATGCATAGGAAACACAATAAAAGACAGGAAATGAAATAACAGAGCAGTTAAGAAAGCTGCAGAGCAAACAGGAAAGGCACTGGTCACTGCACCCTAGGCTTACACTGAGCTTCACGTTCCCCACCAGCCCCTTCTTTTTGGTGAGAACAAGATCCACCACAGCTCTCTCACTGGCTCCTCTATCACTTGGAGTACGAAGTTATCGTCAACACATTCCACGAACCTCCTGCATTTGCTGATGACCTGCTGTATTGTCCCTCTTACAGATACCAGAGTGATTGAAGTTCCCAATGAGGACAGAGCTTCTGAATGTGAGGCTGCACCTCTATCTCTCTAAAGAAGGCCTCATACAATTGGTCTTTCTGGTGAGGCAACCTGTAGAAGAGCCCCACTATAATGTCACCTGTCCCTGCCCTCCCTATAATTCTGACCTATAAGCTCTTGGTCAGCTCCTCATCCAGGTGGAGCTCCATGCACTCCAGCTGGTCATTGACATAGAAGGCAGCACCATGTCCTTATTTCCCCTGTCTCTCCTTCCTAAAGAACTTGTATCCTTCCATACCAACATTTCAGTCACAGGAGACATCCCACCATGTCTCTGTGACAACACTAAGATTCTAGCCCTTTAGGTATGTGCAT
Source organism: Oxyruncus cristatus (assembly GCA_013399855.1). NCBI lineage: Eukaryota > Metazoa > Chordata > Aves > Passeriformes > Cotingidae > Oxyruncus > Oxyruncus cristatus. The sequence continues at coordinate 158,775 of VXAY01005596.1, forward strand.
GTCTGTAACACCTTTGGTTCATTCCCCAAGCTATGTTGAGCCCTTGATAAAGCTGACCTCCCAGTAGACCATTTTTCTCAAAGGAAGTCCCATGGTCTAAGTGGTTGAACCCCTGGCTGTGGCACCAGTCCTGTCATCATTTGTTGATTTGCCAGGTTTGACTGGCCCTTTCAAACCAATTCTCTTTGACCAGTGGCTTGTTGAAAAACTACCTGTGCTCTGGAGTCCTTTACCACCTCTCCCACTGCTCTGTAATCCTTTTCTGTTTTTTGCTCCTAAGGGTTTTATACAGGTTTTTTCCATGGCAGTGATTTTCATCTTGAATACTGAAGTAGCTATGACTATCAGAACAGCTATACTTCTGTCTGTGGTTTTAGTTATCCTGAAAGGCTTTAGCTCACTTGTACTGTCGCATACTAATAATCCATTTTAATATTAAAATTAGCCATGGTCACACAGCTGTGCTGCATAAGATGACTCCACGAATCACAGGTGGACAAAGCTCCTTGGAGAAGAGTTAAACGATGAAGCTCAGTGGAGTTGCTGAAAATAAGTTTAGATGTGTGCCTGGCTTTTATCTGCAGTAGAGGTGTCATAAATCTTGTGTCACATCTGGGAGTGTGACATGGGGATGCATAGGATGCCTTAGAGTGTTTTAAGAGGCCCTAGGCACCTGTGTTTAAGTAATACATTTGTGTCCATGGTATGAAATGTTTGCTGTAGTATTTGACCAGACCAATGTTAGGAGGTCACAATGGAAAATACTTGTGAAATGTAAATTTCGATTGGTAGAGGGTTTTATAAATATGTACTTAGTGTTGCATCCATTTAATTCAGGGCCCTGGATAGCATGTTTTCCACAGAAAAGAGATTCCAGACAAGGAAAACATAAGTCCCAAAACTCCTTTGTGCATTATGTTCCTCCAGAAATTTTAGTACATGATGGACATATTTGAAGTTCTCTATTTGAAGCTCAGATACCATGTGAGAGTATCTGTAACAGTCCTGTGACAATTTTTGCCCCTTAGTGGGAATTAAGAAATCAGTTAGCGTTGGGAAGCCTGCTAGAAGCACATTGTATCTGAAAGATTGTAATACTTTCTCCCAAAGTAATTCCTTAGTTCTGGGAGGAAACTTATTTAATTGGGTCTGAATGTAACATCTTCCACAGGTTTATTGTTTCATTGCTTGGAAGAGACTCAGTCATTTATACTGTAATACTTTGCAAAATTTTTGGAACACAAGTAACTGAGAAGAAGTAACTGAGAAGAAGTAACTAAGTTTACATCCATAAACTAAAACATAAGAAGTTCCACCTCAACAAGAGGAAGAACTTGTTTATATTGAGGGTGGCAGAGCCCTGGAACAGGCTGTCCAGTGAGGTCGTGAAATCTCCCTCTCTGGAACATTCAAAACCCACCTGGATGCGTTCCTGTGTAACCTGCTCTATGGTTGAACTAGATGGTGTCGAGGGATGCCTTCCAAACCTAATTATGTGATTCTCTGATTCTGTAACTGATGTTATTATGATGTCAATGTCAGTTCCCTCTCTCCCGTGGGAGTAGGGTGACACTGTGAACAAGGTAGGAGATACTCCTTCTGTCAGAATCTTTAAGGCATCAGCATCTAAAATCTCCAGGGTGAGAGTGTCTGTATGTACCTTGAACTATCCTATGTGTCTCTTAACATACACACTTGAATGGATGAGTTTCACACTTTTTTTCAAATAGACCCTAAACCTTTGCAAGGTTTGAGTTGTGTGCTAATTTCAACCACCTTGGTGAAGAGGTTGAACTCCAATACCTAGATGGAGGCATCAGGTGCCGTGTTTCACTGATAACAGGAACAGTTTGTTTGATGAGGCTAATGTGCTGTTCTATTCAAATTAATTTCAGCAAGGCAGGATTGTTCGGGTCCTAAACATCAGGTCCTAGCCTCCCACTGTTTTGATTAACAGCTCCAGAGAGAAAGACCTAAGTGCGTAATATTGTTAGCAATAAGGCAACAAGGCAAGCAACAATAGAGCATGACACACAGTATCTGAGTCCTCATGGTCAGAGAATGACAAGAACCGTATCCAGACACTCATAAATCCACTTTTTTACACTTTTCCTCCAGGTAATTGAAGTAGAATAGCTAACTAAGCCCTTTCCAAATTCTGCTAACAGAAATGAATCCCTTCCATACTCACGCACAATAAAACAAGTACATTCAATCTCTTTTCCACATGCATATATATTAAATATTTGGCTTTGTTTCTGCAGTTCCATTAACCTTTGTGAGTGTATTTTCCTTCACCAATTAATTCAAGAATGTAGTGGCTTGACCCTGACTGACAGTTAAGCCCTATGCAGCCACTCACTGATTTCCTCTGCTACCAGCAGGATAGGGAGAAAGAACTGGAAGAGTAAAATACCCCAAAACTTGTGGGATAAGAATTGCTTAATAAATGAAGGAAAGAGGAAGAGGAGAGAAAGGAGAAAAGCATACAAAACAAGTGGTGCATCTCTTCCCTCAGAAGACTGAGTCACTTCCTAAGCAATGGCTCCCAATCCAAAACACTTTCTCCTTAGGATTTTTATAGCTGCAGATGGCTCTATATTTCATAGAGTATTCTTTTGGTCATTTTGGGTCAGTTTTCCTGGTTATGTCCCCTTCCCACTTCTTGTACACCCTCAGCTGTCTTGCTGGGCAGGGGCAGCATGGGAAGCAGAGAAGGACTTGACGCTGTGTAAGCGCTCCTCAGCAGTAGCTAAAACACAGATGTGTTATTAACATTGTTTTGATCACATAGCCAAAACATTGTACAAAAAAAAAGTTGTTATGAAGAAAGTAAACTCCATTCCAGCCAGACCCAGTAAGAAGAAGAAAAGGTAGATGTGGCTTTCTTTGTACAAGAAGCTGTCATAGCTCAGATGTCAGTGTATGCTGATATGCTTCAGAACAACATATTTAATTGTGAGTCTTTGTATGTCCCCACTAGGGATTTTTCAAAGTTCAATAAACAATTTTTTTGCCACTGGCTTCTGACTGTGATGCAAGCACACTTCTTTTCAGAGAGTGCTAGTCATGTCTCTGGGCCTTTCAGTCATTATCATGTTTTTATAGATGTTAACAGCAGGTCAACAAACTAACCATCTAGGATGCTCTGCAGCCTACAGGAATAGCATTTCTACACAATGCATAGGACATATTCACAGATACAATGTGTGAAGTGTGTTCATGAGGTGTTTTATGAAAGAAGGGAAGTGTCCTGTGATGCCTTATACTGTTGGAAGTTAAATAGTTTGGAAGATGTGGTGGGAAGTGTTAAACTAGCTCTTTCACTGTCCATATTGTTTGTAGGGAATAATTTTCATAACTGCTTTTTGATTTTCCCCTGAAGGAAGCTTTCTGGTTTACAAAAAATGAATGTACAGGAAGAAACTACCATAAACCTGGTGCAAAGGACCTAGAGACCTGAACTCTAGGATGAAACACAGAGTGACCAGATCAACAGTATAAATATGTGTAAAGTCGTGACACAACAGCGTGGCATGGCAGTTTGTACAGGCAGAGTGAGCAGGAAGGACTCCTCTCTGACCATCCATGGGGAGCCAATAGAGTCAAATAAACTCAGTATCTGGTGGAGAAGAGCACAAATAGATCCCTTCAGCCCCGGTGTTATTAGTGTACTCGTGTAAACTTCTTCAGTTACGGTGTTGATGCACTGTAGAGCTCATTTCCTTGCAGCAGCTGGAGTCACTGAACCAGCTTTGTCAGAGGCTTCCAGACAGCCAGATCTGCTGATGGCAGATGCAGCTCTCCAGGTCACAGGTTGCCAGGAGTGCCTGATGCCTTTCTGTGAGGTTGGGCCAGACAAACTGTTCTTCTGCAGAAGGTGCGCTGTGGTTGAAGAGCTGTGTCACCAGGTGAGAAAGCTACAGGAAGAACTCAATAGGTTATGAAGTGTTTGAGTGAACAAGAAAGAGATTTCCTCGTTACCTACAGAGTCACCACAGTATCAAGTCTCTCAGGAGTGTCCAACCTCCATTGTAATGGAGAAGCTGGTGAACTCAGAAGCCTGCAGAGTAATTAGTCAAGGGTCTGTAGAAGATCAAGGCTGCAAGCAGGTCGCTCCATGCACCAGGAGGAAGGTTCCTTCTCCTTCAGAAAGCTTAACAAATGGGACTGTATTTTGCACTGAACACAGTGTTGATAATACAGAGTTTTTTGGGTTTTTTTTATTGCTGATCAGGGCTTACACAGAGCCAAGGCTTTTTTTCTCTCTGTGTTGCCACAGTGGGAAGGATGTTGGGGGTGCATGGAAAATTCAGAGGGGACAGAGCCAGGACAGCTGACCCCAACTGACCAAAGAGATATTTCAAACCATATGGTCTCATGGTCAGTATATAAAGGGTGGGAAAGGATGAATAAGGGGAGGACATTTGGAGTGATTATATTTGTCTTCCCAAGTAACCATTACATGTGATGGGGCCCTGCCTTCCTGGAGATGGCTGAACCCCTGCCTGCCATGGGAAGCAATGAATGAATTCCTTGTTTTGCTTTCTTTACATTTGTGGTTTTTGCTTCCCCTATTAAACTGCCTTTATCTCAAAGTGCAAATTTTCTGGCTTTTACCCTTCCGTTTCTCTCCCCAATACCACTGGTGGGGAAGCAAGCAAGCAGCTGTGTGGTGCTTGCTTGCTGGCTGGAGTTGGGCCACAACAACCCCTCTGGGCAATTTGCAATTACATGCATGAGCAAACAAGGGAACAGGGGTGAAAGGAAAACGGTATATGAATGTACATGAAATAAAACCTACTTGGTACCTATTTAGGAGACAGATAGTCCTTGTTAGTTCCTTTTCTGGTAAAACATTGTTTTACCTTGCCTGTAAGCATTCTCAAAACCAAGCGTAACTCCTACCTAAGTCCTGCTGGTTCCCATCAAACCTCCTCTGACCGTGACAGGAAATATTCACATGAAGGATAATGGCTGTTGTGGAGGCATCCATGTACCCCATCACTGTTGAATGGTCCACTTAGCAGCAGCTAGGTAAGTGAGTTTAACAAGGGGGATGTGCATGCACAAAACACACAAAACTGTCTAAGGGGGTTTGAGAAGAGGAAAACCATCAGCAGGATTAAACAGCAAGCAGGGAATGACAGACACTTTGGAAGAGGCCAGTCTTAAAAGAAACATGAAGGAAGCAGGGACATTTGTGACATAGGAAGAGACAGTGGAGAGGAATCAGCACCTATCACAGGGAGTCTGTCCCTGCCAACAGTGTCCCCAACAGCACCCTGACCCCCATGCAGACCAGACAGGGCAGCCTACCATAGGGTGCAGCCAGCATCCAGCAGTAGGCTGGCAGAGGGGGGACAGCACACGGGAACCCCCACCTCCAGGGACACAGACACATCTCAAAACACCTCCTCACCATCAGGTGCATCAGAAGTGACTGTGACATGAAAAAATCATGAAGGGGCAATGGCAACCCCTAAATCCAGGAGAGGTATGTGTGTATGTGTACATATATGTGCTAGGATTAGCTCATCAAGGCTGTTTATATATTTGTAGGTGTTTATTAACATTTTCTAATTTAGCTATAATTGTGATTTATCTTTGCATTAAGGATGTTGATTCTGAATATATAGTTAATGGATTGTTAGTTAGCTACATGTCATTAATAAATCAATAAACTGGTTCAATCCTCAGAATTCATCAAAGCACTTAGAGTCAATTAATTTTTATCAGGCTTCCTAACAGCTTTTGGAACTTGGTGAGGTTCCAGAAATTATGAATGCTCAGAAATAGTCTCTACCCATTTTAACATTGCTTTGAAAAGGTCTGCTTCATTTTTAGCTTCCTAGCTTTCCACCTTTCATGTCAGGATATGTAAATTCAGTAGAAGGTACTCATTTACCTTCTACTGTGGTATACTTCTCTTAGACATCTTTTGTGTAGAGAAGTATCTGCATTATAGCAACTTACATGCACCTTAATTACAGTTGCAGGCTCAAAGGTTGTTTTCCACCTTGAGCTCTGTGACCTCTGCAACACTTGTCAAAGCTTACAAAAAGCCAAATCTAGATGATTATTTTATTTAAAAGACTGGGACGTCAAGTGAAGGATGTAGCCTCTCTGACTGATAACAGAAAAATCATTGTTTTCTGTAAAAGCAAATATTCAAAATGGGAATCAAGGTGGAGATGACATTCAGAAGAACAAGATTTGAGGCAAGAGTATGTAGGTCCTGAAATTCTGGGGCTGCTAAAGAATACACTTTCCCCTCTATACAACCTATATATTTATATGGTTACCCATATTCGAGCACATGGAGTTCTTTTGCAGTGTGATTGGATAACCTACAGTGCAATAAGTGATTTACAGCATGACATGGTCTTTGTGTCGTGCAAGTTGGCGCTTAAATTATGTTGTCTGTGTTGGTATCCAACGCAATGACTTTTAGGCATATCACACTTACAATCCTTTTGCAATTTTTCTGCTGTCTTCACCTGCTATATAACGCTTTCAATAACAGAGGGAAAAAATAGCAAGGTCTCATTTCAAGAAACAAAAATATCCCTAAGTTAAGGCCCCAGATGTGCCTCAGAATTTTTTCTTATTTCTTTTTCTCATCCAGAAATGAACATGAGATACCACCATTGTTTTTAGATGGAATTAATATCAAATATCTTTAAAAACAGTGAGAAAAAAAAAAACAAACACGTACTCTCACCCTAAAGCTGTTTGATGTTTGCCAAACCTTTTATCTTTAAGGAGTTGATTACCTTATCCATTCTTTTAATTCAGTAAAGTGCCAGTCACTTCATTTTGATTGAAACGGAGCTTTAACTAATAAGCTCCTGCCTTGGTTGCCTCTGTCAAATGGCTAAAGTGAAATGGAATCTAGGATAAAAATTTGAATAATACAAATTTATCTATGGGTATTGTATAAACTTGACAAATTTATAATCAATTTTTACTTTCATGTTTTAATTCCAACTTTAGTATTTTTATTTGATTTTTTCATTAAAAATTGTTTACATACTTTAATAATAAACCTTTAAAAAGTTGTTATTGGGATTTGTTTTCAAATGCACAACACTGTTCCTCTTCCTAGCAATCAAAATAACCTAAATTCTTCTTAGCCACTTAGCATGGTTATACACAGCTTTGAATCCTGACACTTGGCAATTTGTGTCACTGAAGTGGTGGGGTAATAATGAAATAAGTTACATTGTACTTTTATGACATTATCTTTGAAAAATAAAGTTAGACAGTTAGGGGAAAGATATTTAAGTCAACTGGACTCTCAGTTTCTTGCTACTTTTCTAGGAATTTAATTCATGAAACTATCAATAATGAAAAATATCTACTTTTTCCAAAATGGAGGTCACATGGAAAATACACATCAGAGGATTAGGGATTACTTTTATACCATTAAAAATGTATCACTTTGTTTCCACCATACTTAGTTTGTGTCATATATAAAATGATAATGACTCTCCTCAAACCCTTGACTAATTTGACATCCTAGTCTGCTTCATATTTTCACATGATCCAGAATGATAAGACATGTAACTAGTGCTGTTGTTTAGTTACTCTGACCTGGTTTGGGGTTTGCAGTTTCTTTTCTTTATTTGGTGGGGTTTTCTACCTCTCTGAATTCCATTCATTAAGTGGTTTCAAATGTTAAAGACCAGAGCCACCAAGCACACACAGTACATAGAAAAAATACAAATTAAATCCATTTTAGTACTGAGTCAGAGAATTATAATATACTCCATACACTCAGACTTCATCCTAAGTAAAACCTTGTCTTCTGTTGGTAGGGATATATTCACAGTCATTCATTTACACATTTTTGCTTGAACTCCTGAGTCATGGGCTGCTTGCTAGCAACATCCCTCAGGGATCGATGCCAGGGCTGGTGTTGTTTAATGGCTTTGTTAAAGACTGAGATGGTGGGACAGAATGGACCTTCAACCACTTTTCAGATTTTACTGAGCTGCAGAAAGCACACAATATACCGAAGGGATAGGATTGCTATTCAGAGGGAGCTTACAGGTTGTGGAGATGGTCCAAGGAACCTTGTAGATTTCTACAATAACAAACACCTAAAACAAGGTCAGAATAATACCCAGAATAACCTCCAAGGAACAATACTGTCTGGAACTAGAGTACTTAGAAATAAGCTTTGCAGAAAAGCATTTGTCTGAGTTGACACAAAATTGGACGTGAGCCAGCAATGTGCCCTCAGAGCTATGAAGGCCAGCGACATTCTCAGCTAGAAAAGAAAGGGGACAGCAGGTCAAGGGAGGTGAAATTCCTGACATGTAGACCGAATGAGCGCTGTGTCCAGTTTTGGTCTTCTCAGTTTGAGAAGACATGGACATAGAATGAATCTAGTGAAGGGCCACTGGTCAGAGTACTGGGGAACATGAAGTACGAGGAGAGGATAAGAGAAGTGAGTTTGTTCAGCCCAGAGAAAACAAGGGTCCAGAGAGGCCTTCTTTTTTGCTTTCTACAACTATTTAGTGTTTGGGGGAGATACAGAGAAAAAAGGAGACAGGCTCAGATAAGCACAGTTGAAGCACAAGAGGCAAATGACCCATTGGAACATGGGAGAATTTGACTGTATAAGGAAACTATTTTTTCTGTATGTGGGTACTCAAATGCTCAGGTAGGTTTCCTAGAGAGGCTGTGGAGTATCCATCACTGATGATATTCAAAACTCAACAGTTCAGGGCACTGAGCAATTTCAGTGTTTTCTTAGAGCTGTAGGTTGGCCTAAGGACCTAAATAGGTCCCTTCCCACTGGGATCATCCTATGATTCTGTGATCAGCATTCATGTAAGCTCTGCTTACATGCCCTACTTACATGCAGCTTCCACACTGCTTTTACAAAGTGTTTTATAGCTTACATGATTATCTCAATAGAAAACAAATAGATACTGGTAGCAGTTTGATTCTCTTTTCAGACTGAAATTTAAGACCTTCTTTTCACTCTCAAGTACATGATCACACACTTGAACTCATTCGTGTGGTAATCTTTATGGCCAGGATTTTGTGACTACTTAATTAGCATGTTCTTCATAGAGAGAAAATGTAGGTGAATTGGTTAGTTCTTTCAGATATTCAACAAGATTTTTCTTCTCTGAATTTTTCTTTTTCTATTTTTTTTAAATATACTGTTTCAAAACCCTCTTCTGACAGTTTTCCAAGGGAATATAATCTCCATTTCAAAAATCAGGCAATTAATAGTCTGACTGGTATTAAATCAGTATTTAAAGTTTAGCATGAAGAAGAAAGAAGGAGAAAAATCTGGGTGTTCTTGAATTTGCAATATATTTTGTAAGCATCTTTTTTCAAGTGCAAATCATAGCTCGCTTGGGATGTGCACTTATGATATTTAAGCACTTTTTTCACTGATGAATAAAAGAATTCTCTGTGTTTAAAATCTATTTTTCAACTCCTCTGAATCTTAATTAGACATATTCACTAGATATAAAAGGCAAGATGAGTTTTAGACAGGACTGGTTGTTGATATTTTACTTTTGTATTGTTTGGTTGTTTTGGTTGTTTCTTTTCTTCTGTTCAGGTATAAGACAGTATTGCATTAAAGAAAAAATTCAAAACCTTAGGATTTAAGAAACAACTTTCTTCATTGTCTCAAAATGGAAAAAAATATAAAAGCTCCTTATTCTCTTTAGGCAATGGCAATTCATTGCAAATGGTTGAGATTTTCTTTTCTCAATCATTTTGAAAACATTTATGTTCTTTTTACAGTAATATTTTTTGTAAATTATTTCCCATTTTCTATGGGAAACTCCTTAATGTCTCTAAAAATCACTTACACAAACAACTGATGCTGCTGTGTAAGCCTAAAATACATAATCCCTTTTGGTTTTGTAGCTCAAAATATTCTAGACACTTGTCTAATGACTACATAAAGTCATCAAGTACAGTATTATGCAGATACTATGTGGGAACATATATACTTTGAGCACTTCTTAATTTTATTATAACAGGGTGTAAAAATAATAAAAATTGTCCATAGAGGTTCATATCAAGGATCTGTTTCTGCTGTACCATATTTCGATATGAGCATCACTAAGAGGTGTGACAGTTCCCACCCATTTTCTTCAGCTTTGCCAGCAGTAACCACTCACTGACGCACAAAGCAACATCTTTCCTTCCGCGCATCTCTACGTCCATTTTCTCCTGATGATCATTTGTGAAAGGGGGAAGGACCAACACTGCTGGACTCTGTCAACTTCACCGAACTGCTGAAACCTGCATCATCACTGGTGATACCTAGGTGAAAACTACCACCTGAGCTCCCTGGACTGTAACACTTCTCTTTCTCATACCATTGAAGACAAGGGTACACCCAACTCACAGCAAAAAAGGCAGACCCTGTGTGGTCCCAATTCTTGTTTGAATGCTATTCGTCTATTCCTATTCATCCTCACAAACTATTAATTGTTTTTCTGACTTCAGTTTCATTTTTCTTTTCTAAATTTCACTTAGAGCTTACTTAATCATACCTCACTAGGCAGCCTTCATACTTCTTTTCATAGAAGTACCTAATAATTTTTCTGTTTTAAAATTCTACTGAACACCGAGCTGATATTTCCTTAGAACTACCTGTCATAACTATCACAAACTTTTTAAGAATGAAAATGATCAGTTTATATTCCATAACTTTATGTGCAAAAGATTAATTTCCCCCGTTTGCATAATTTTACACTTGCCTTCTGCAAATTTCAGTTTCTTCATTGTTACTCAATCAATCTCACAAGATCCTTCTATGAATCCCCACAGTGTTTTGCTTTTACTGTCCTGAAATCCTCCCAGTTCTTCATGTCTATGCCAATTCACTTTGGCGAAATAAAATCTGAAGAAAAGTACAAAGATCAGTGTTTACAGAGCCATAGTGCTGTCTCCTCTCTTATACGGCTCTGAATCATGGGTCATCTACTGCCACCACCTGCGTCTCCTAGAACGCTTCCATCACCGCTGCCTCCGTACGATCCTTAACATCCACTGGTCAGATTATGTGACCAATACTTCTGTTCTTGAACAAGCAGCAGTCACAAGCATTGAGGCCATGTTACTGAGAACACAGCTGCGTTGGCCAGGGCACGTCTCCAGGATGAAGGACCACCGCCTCCCTAAGATCCTGCTCTATGGTGAACTTACCACCGGCTGCCGCAAGAGAGGAGCCCCGAAGAAAAGATACAAGGACTCCCTGAAACAACATCTCAGCCTTGGCCATTTTGACCACCGCAATTGGTCTACTCTGGCCTCCAGTCGGGAGGCCTGGAGACACACCATCTACAACGCTGCTGATGCTTTTGAGAAAGCACGCAGGATCACCCTTGAGGAGAAAAGACAACGCAGAAAGAATCGTGCCTTGCAGAACATACCATCTAAGGAGTCTTTCTGCTGTGCCTTTTGCAATCAGACCTGCCTATCTCGTATTGGCCTCTTTAGCCACCAACGCGCTTGCAACAAACGTGGGTAGAGCCCTTCCCAAATCTTCGATCGCGAAGCCTAGCCATGAAATCTATCTGCTTTCCCCTTTCTAATTCTTGCATATGAGTCATGAGAACCCTGAGAAGAGCTAATCTCTCGCTCTCAGATCCTGCACTTGCCTGGAATGTTGTCCCTCCTATCAGTATCTCAGGTCTGGAAGCACTGCTCCACAAAATGGTGGTAGAAAAGGAAAAGTATTCTTAAAACCATTTGAGCTGCTGAGTACTGTCAAATGAAACTTTCTAGAAAAGAATCACCATGAGGCATATGGTGGAATGTAAATGTTCAAAGACCTGGAAAACCACAAGAGTTCTCATTTTTGAAGAAGTTTTGAAGAAGTTTTGGAAAGCAAAGTTACACATGGCTACACTAGAGCTGTCCTATGTCAGGTATAATGAAGATATAAATGTACAGAATTTCTTATATGAAGGAAAGCCGTGGCACTGTGGCACTACTTTTTCTTCTTTCAAGATATTGGTGTTGTTAGTTAAGTACGTTGCTGTACCAAGAGTTCTATAGCTGCCTGGGGCCAAGCACCAAATGAAAATACTCAGAAATGGAGTAATTTGCTTAATACCAGAACATTAGTTTCCTGTAGTATTTTCTGCCACAACACAGCTTGTTTTCACACAAGATGAAAGAGGATATTATCAAATGTTAAAAGATAATATTTACAAATATAATTTGTCCAATGAAACTGACTGATTTTCCTTTTTTTTTTGGAATAGGTAAGGCATTGTTAAGTTGGGAATTGCCATTTTTTTCAAATAAAAACCTCTCTGTGAAGTTCTGTTTTTAATGTTTTTCCTAATTAGTTTAATTTTGTTTGAAAATAATCAAATAAATTATCATAGCAAGTAAAGCTTGATATTCCACCTAGATATTCCTTAATATCTAAGAGCAGCTGTTTTCATGTTTTCTATAGTATGTTTCACTCCCAAAAGGGAAAAGAATATTCTCTGTTTGCCCATTGGTGGGTTTTATTTGCAAAGATCCAGGAAAACAGACTTTTTTTTACATCTTAAGTAAATGCAGTCAGCCTTATTCTTTCCTTTCCTCCCCTCCTTTTCTTGGCTGCGGCTTTTCCTTATTGATCTTGGAATTCCTCCATCTGGAAGCACAAAATCACTAATTCATTATTGTCACAAAAATGAAAATGTTGAATTCCAAGAAATATGAAAAATATATTTCTGTGAAACATACTTTGTTATTGACTTCAGGAAAATAAGGAAGTTAGATTTACTTTTCTTTATATTAGAAAAACCATGTCCTAAGTTTGGTTGCTTTTGTCTGTATGTCTGTTTTTATCTGGGGGAAATCTTTCTCATCTTTGAGATCACGACTGAAAAAGCTGAGAAAAAAATTAACAACTTAAAGAAGTTGTAAAACCATAATCAAAATAAATTTGTAGACAGATGGCAGCAAAACATTTAACAAAAAGGTGCAAAAGAAAAAAACCAGGGAGGGTTATTTGTTTGGTTTGGGGTTTTCTTTATATGCTTTTAAAGGGTTGTTTAAACCTTAAAGTCAACTTGTAAATGAAAACAAATATCCGTGAACAGAACAGGACAGAGTCAAACCAGTGTCCCAAGTCAGAGTAAGTGTAAATAGAATTCATTTATCTCTTCAAAAAGAAAAAAATCAAAAGGTTACGTACCCTAGAGATTAACAGTTTCAAAATAAAATTTCTACTAATTCTCACAGTATACAATAGCAATCTTGCAGTTACACTAGGTCATTATACTAGGTCATTTACACTGCATAAGGCAATACCTACTGTTTTAACAGATAACCCATTTTGTAGAGCATGGAAGATGAACTGTAATTTGTTTTTTTCTATTAATTTTTTGGAGACTCAAAATCCTCAAGAAAAACAAAAAGAAATACTATGTCTGGGTCAAACTGCAAAATATTGATGTTGTAATGAAGTGTTCCTTAATCAACACCATTAATGGCTTTTAAGTCCAGTAAAACAAATCTCTGAGCTGCTTTGCTCTTTGTCAAATTAACACTATAATAATACCTATATTAACACTTCTTGTGAAATGAACATGCATATTGTTACATAATTAATAAGATTATGGAGACCATTTGAGTTTATTTTACTTTCCTTTATGCTAATAAACCACATTTATTCCATTCATCTTATTTTTTCTTCAAACAATTTATTTACCTGTTTATACTAGAATATATAATAAAATAATAATTACTTTTATATTTGTTTGCATTTACTGTGACAAAACTAGTCAGCATAACATCAAAATTCCAAGGCAGAAATTCTTTACAATCAAAATCCTCAGAATTCTCAATAATTTTCTTGTAACATGTTTTCGTCCAAGTTAGACTGGTAGGCTGTTCCACTTGGAAAATCCTTTCTTGGCAGAGGCAGGGTCTGACAAATATAAGATTAAATTTTTCTCTACTAAGTTCAGTGCTGGTTTAGAATAAATTGTTCTCTCATGATCTCAGATTCTTCAGGATCTTCCATCTAAAATAACTCCATCTCACATGCACTGTATTTGAAAAAAAATACCCATCAAAAAACATAAATTCTAAGTACTTCATCAAAGCATTTAAGAAGTTTATCCAATGGTCACAGCCGAGTACCTGTATATGGTGATTTGGTCAATGTAAGGATTTCTTACTGGACGCCCTCTCTCAACTGGCAATAGAGGGAACCGTGATTAACAAAATTCAAAACTTAGTCAACCTAGTTTAATGCCTGTAATTAAGTGCCATAAATGTGAAATGAAGAGTTTATAATGTTATTTTCTCAGCATATTTATCTTTCTTTTAAATTATTTTTTCCCAGCTACCTTAAATGAAGGGGAGAAATGATAATTACTACTGTTTAACCCAAGATACCCCAAAGATCTTGAATGCAAAAGCACAATACTTTTAACAAAGCTGAAAAAGTAATGATCTAAGATATGGATTTCCTTTATACTATTGCTAGGCAGAAGAAAGAAGTAAAAGAGGAAAAAAAATCCAAACGCTAAAAGCCAACACAAACTCACAAGACTGAATTGCTCCATATTTCTCTCTAAGAGAGCAGACTTCTGTTCTCTACAGTAAAAGTCATCTTCCACAGCCTCAAGAATGAATAGTTCTGCTCTTGCTCCTTTTATTCATCTTCTGAAATGCACAACTATTCTAATGACAATAACATTTAAAAGAGTTGTTGTTTTCTAGAAACCTGATTATACATCTTTAACTTATTAAATAACTGATATAGGATAAAAATGCTAGAGTAAAAATAAAATAATGAAAGGCTGTATCATAACAGCATTGTACAAAGGAGCTGAAGTAACACTATTGAGAAGATCAAATCCGGGCATTTCTACCTTTTGATTTTGCAACCATAAGATGTGTTTAATATAAATTTACACTGTAATTACTGAATACTTAATTTGAATTAGGCAAGCATTTACTACAATAATACAATATATTAATACCCTCTCTTTCATGCTTTACTAATCCACTGAAGAGGAAAATAGCCGTAAGTTTTTATTATTGTTATTAGAGCATGACTAATTGTGAGACACAGATTATTATATTAATTATTGGCTTCAGTGTGTGTATGTGTGAGAAAGGACAAGCTGAATTTCACGAGGTGAGATAATGCCCTGTCCCATATCCCAGACCCTAGGAGCCTCCTTGGCCGGCCCCAGAGCAGCTGTCAGTCACTGGCACACTGGGAGCACTGCCCCACTCCAGACCAGCTGGGGCCTTTAACCCAGTCCTGGATTGGCTGGAATATCAGGAGTCCCGCTTGAGAAGAGGTGCCCACAGGAGGCCAGAGAAGATAAGACCAAGGACACGTGGTCTCTATTTGGTTGGACCCTGCCATCTGAACAGGTGGAAGCTGAAATGGCATGGACTCTGAGTGGTAGCTATAAATCTCTCTTTCTCTCCCTCTCTTTCTTTACTTATTCTCCTAATCTCCTTTCCTAATATTTTGGGTAACTTACAGCCAGATGGGATGGATTTTGCTAAATTGTATGGGTTAGCATGTGCTAAGTCAATGCTTTGTGGAATGCTTTACTTTGGTTGAATGTTGTGTTTTAAACTGCCAGATTCTCTTATTTTCTAAAGTTTGCCAGTAAAAGTGTGGTTTTTTACCTCCCGAGAAAACGTGTATAACGTCTTCTCCCTTGCACTCTCTCAAGGTATTAAAACAACTGAAGGCCCTACTAAAATATCTGGAGGATGGATATTTTTGGTGCCTTGTCTATTTTTTAAAGTATAACTCCTTTGATGAGCTCATAGCTTGGAGCCTGGGGTGTTATACTAATACAAAAAAATATTTTGTTTTAAGATACTTTGCAAACTCTGAAGTTAAGTCTTTACAAGTCCCTACAGTAAAAAGATTCCAAAAATGCCCATTTGAAATTGATTGTTTGATCAGATGAAGTTCAGCTTGCTTTGCTGTCTTCCACTTTGCAATTCAAAACACTATATACTGTTACTTCAATGTAATATTATAAAGTGGTAGATATATGGTGGGGGGAAGAGTGGTGGTGTAAGTTGTTTCTCATATTTTACTAATTTCTACATCTTTGGAGTTTATGTTTCTTGGTGATATTTTTTGGTTTTGTTTTGCTGGGTTTTTTTTTGGATTTATTGTTTTTCTAATGTTTACACTATGAGAAAAACATGAGTTTGTTGCCCACTGAAGTGGGAGCTGAGGCTACTCCAGGGTGGGGGCTCAGGTTCAGACTCAATGAGTGGAAACAGGGTCAGGCTCAGTCACAGAACAGCAGGGGCATGGGGATAGGATGGGGCCAAGCTGGGATGTCAACATGTGAATGAAACCCTGCTCTGGTCAGATCCCTCCATGGTTGGGCAGCACAGAGTGGAGGTGAAGCTGGAGATCAGTGCTGCTGGAGAGCTGCTAGAATGGACAGCCCCGACTGGACTAAAAATGAGTCCTTGGCCTGTGAGCATTTTCAGTTGTAAAAAGTAAGAAATGAAAATGCAGTTATTGATTTATATTCAACAGATCCTTTCTTTGCTGCCTTGGTGTCTTAGCACAGGAAGCGAGCCTCATAGCCAAGCCATCTCCCCCTGTAATTGATACTGATCTCACCACTGGGCTAGTCCCTGAACTTGTAACTCTCCTGTTTTTATTTTTTAACAGAACAAATAGGTACACCCATGTCAGCTTCTCCTGGGTAAAGCTTTTCTGTCATTTTGTTTCTCCCTGGGCTTGCAACCATTTTGTTCCTCAACTTGTTTGGTTTGATCTATTTCTGTTTATAGATTCTTTAAAAGTGCATGCTTTTATGCTCTCCAGAATTAGGACAGAGGGACACTCATACTGAGGCAAAAGAATGAGGTGCTTCTTCTTAGCCCTTGTTACTAATTTTCAACTTATACTACCACTTCATTTGCATGACATTGCCTGACAGGTTGTTAATTGCTAATTGTTTTATTGTAACATTGATAGATTTCAGTAGTCATATATCGTGATTTGTACACAGAAATCACTAGATTAATAGTTTATATTTCAGACTGTACATCATCCAGCATAGATGACAGCTTCGAAATTCACTTTCTAGTAATCTGTTCTAAGGGCTGTGTCAACGCATTACTGTGGTAAAAGAAATTTAAAAAAACATCTATAAATACATGAGCAACAAAAGGAGGGCTAAGGAGAAACTCTGTCCTTCAGTGGATGTGGGATGAAACATAGTGACAAAGGATGAAGTACTAAATGACTTCTTTGCCTTTGTTTTTAATAATAAGACCAATTGTTCACAGGTCATCCAGCCCCCTGAGCTGGAAGACAGGGGTGGGGAGAAGAATGAAGCCCCCATAATATAAGGGGAAATGATCAACACAAAATTAGACACACACTAGTCTACGTGAGCAGATCAGATCCACCCAAGATTACTGAAGGACTTTACAGAAGTTCTCACTGAGCCACTTTTCATCATTTATCAGCAATCCTGGCTAATTGGGGAGGTCACATTTGACCGGAAGTCAGGAAATGTGACATTGATCTACAAGAAGAGCTGGAAGGAGGCTCCAGGGAACTGCAAGCCTGTCAGCCTGACTTTGGTGCCAGGGAAAGTCATGGAGCAGATCATCTTCAGTGCCGTCACGCAGCCTGTGCAGGACAACCAAGGGATTACAAAGAATCACAGAATATTCAGAGTTTGAAAGGACCCACAAGGATCATCAAGTCCAACCCCCAGCCCCACACAGGACCATCCCCAAGAGTCACACCATGTGCCTGAGAGTATTGCCCAAATGCTTCTTGAACTTTGTCAGGCTTGGTGCTGTGACCACTTCCCTGGGGAGCCTGTTCCTGCAACTAACTACCCTCTGGGTGAAAAACCTTTTTCTAATAACCAGCCTAAACCTCCTCGGACACAACTTCAGGCTATTCCCTCAGGTCCTTTCACTGGTCACCAGAGAGAAGAGATCAGTGCTTGCCCCTCCTCTTCCTCTCACAAGGAAGCTGTAGACTGCAATGAGGTCTCCCCTCAGTCTCCTCTTTTCCAGGCTGAACAGAGCAAGTGACATCAGCTGCTCCTCATACAGTTTCCCCTCCTGGCCCCTCACCATCTTCTTGTCCCTTCTTTGGACACTCTTTAATGGCTTTATATCCTTCTTTTATTGCAGTGCCCAAAACTGCACACAATATTCAAGGTGAGGCCACACCAGTGCAGAGCAGAGCAGGACAATCCCCTCCCTTAACCGGCTGGTGATGCTTTACCTGATGCCCCCCAGGACATGATTGGCCCTCCCTGCTGCCAGGGCACTGCTGACTCATATTTCACTTGCCATCAACCAGGACCCCCAGGTCCCTTTCCATGGCACTGCTTTCAAGCATCTGATTTCCAGTCTGTACAAATATCCTGGGTTGCCCTTTGCCAGGTGCAGAATTTGGCTCCTCCTCTTGCTGAACTTCATATAGTTGGTGATTGCCCAGTCCTCTAATTAATTTTTGGAGGTCTCTCTGCAGTGCCTCCCTGCCTTTGAGGGAGTCTCCTGCCACTTTTGTATCATCTACCACTTTTGTATCATCTGCCAATTTGCAGATGATACAAAAACTTTCTTAGTTTCCTTTCCAGTCCTATGTTCAAGTCATTTTTGAAGATGTTGAAGAGCGCAGGGCCCAAGACAGAGCCCTGTGGAACCCCACTGGTGATGGGTCACCAGTCTGATGTGGCCCCATTCACTATTACCCTCTGTGCTCAACTCATGAGCTAATTGCTTGCTCACCTTGTGATTTGTTTATCCAGCTGTGTGCTGGACATTTTGTCCAGAAGGATCCTGTGAGAGACAGTATTGAAAGCTTTACTGAAATACAAAAAGATTGGATTCACTGGCTTTCCTTGATCAACTAGGTGGGTTACCTTTTCATGAAAGGAAATCAGGTTGGATAAGGCAGGACTTTCTTCTCAAAAGAAAGCTGGCTCTGACCAGTGACTGTGTTGTTCCTCAGGTGTTTTTCAATACTTCCCAAAATAATCTTCTCCATAACTTTACCAAACACTGAAGTGAGACTGACAGACCTATAGTTTTCAGGGTCCTCCTTCTTGCCCTACTTGAAAATCAGGACATTTGCTGGCTTCCAAGCAGATGGGGCCTCCCAAAACCTCTCAAAAATCATTGGGAGAGGTTTTGTGATGACATCAGCCAGCAGCTCTTCGATGATTGTGGGATGAATCCATCAGGGTCCATACATTTGTAGGGTTCCAGCTGGAGCTGCAGATCCTGCTTAGTTTCAGGTTTGAGTGGGAGTTGATCATTCTCGCAATTATGATCCTCCAGCTCAGGGCACTGAGACCCCCTTGATTCATGATCCATGCTGAAAAACTGGATGTGCGAGTGCAAATGAAGTGGTACGAAACATCTAGTTTACATAAGAGGCATGCACCAGATTAACTATAAAAGGAAGTGGATTGGTCCCACTCTCTTCCTCTTCCTCACTACTCCAGCTCCAGACCATGCCCATGGCAAGGCCAACATGGGATCTAAGGACTGGAAATGCTCTTTGTTCTCTCTCTTTTCTGTTTTTATTTCTCATCTCCCCTGCTTTGTCTGGGTATGTTCTACTCCCATACTCTGTGCTGAAGTTTTTTGTGGGAGTGGGGAGCTTATGGAAGTGTGTTGTGGCTTGTCAACCAGCATATTTTTGAAGTTTGGCCTGGCAGTTGAGAGCTTATTGAAGTGTACCGTGAAAAATTAAGCCAACACTTTTGAGAAGTGTATTGTAACTTTTAAGGGCTTGTTAGCAAACACTTTTTGAGTCTAAATAGTGGGCTAGTTTCTGGTATTAAGATGACTCTCCAACAAAAACACAACAGCTCCCTGACACAGAATCTGGTGTGCCTGTTCAGCCCAATGAGAATTTATAATGAACATCACATCTCTTACAGATGTGTTGTGACAATTAGGTTCTCATGCAAAACATTCAGGATTTAATTTGTCACGAACTCCCTCAGGATGAGAAAGTCTCCTACCATGGTGCTTTCAGGAGTGGGAGTTTCAAAATGGACGTGAGTGTGTGCCCTGAGACTCTGCCAGGAGGAGCACTCAGGAGCTCCCTCAGTGGAAGGGAAGAGGGGTAACTCTTATGGATCAAGTCGCAGCTAGTTAACATGGAATATATTTGAATCTAGCAAACTAGCACCTTTACTACCCTCCTATATGTATGTACATGACTAAGCATGAATCCAGGCTCGTTTATTGGTGGTTTGTGCTTTGGAAGATTTATCATGTCCCCCTGCTCTCCTTTCTTCCAGGAAGGTTCTCTTTAGCACCCTCCTACCACCCACTCCTCCCCACCAATCTACATAGACCATGTTTTCCGGACCTCTTTTGTTCTCCTCTAGATTGTGTCCTATTTTTTCCTCCTAATACTCTCTGTAAGTGACAATTATTATTGTGTAGCGTTCCCTCAGGGTCCTTAGCAATGTCAAGTAAAATGGAGCAACAGCTTTTTATTAGCACTTACTTACCTCTCCAAATACTATTCCAGCTTTTTTCTTTGTTTTCACATGTCATCTAATATTCATCTTTTTATCAGTCTAGTCCTCAAATCCTTTTTGCATGCACTGTTCCCAGGGTAGTTTTTCCGTATTTGGTAAATAGGCATTTAATTTCACTTTATGCTCATCACTTACCTCTATATTATTTGCTGCTTTCAGTTTGTCAATAATATTTTGACTTTCAACAGCATTCTCAAAAGTGTTGATATATTTTTTTCAGCTAGAAAACCTTGAAATTTTAAAAATGTTTTAAATATTAGTCTCTGGCATCATTCAACTTAAAAAGTCTAAGTAAATGTAGTATGGGGGAGGCCCTGCTGGAGCTCTCCTTGAGATTTTCTTTCACTTACATAGGAAATTTTGATGATATCTCAAAACTATACATCTATACGGTGGTGATTACACATCTTCTTTTTAAATTACTTGTTTATGTGATTTTCATTTAGAAAAGGTGAAAAGTCAGGAAAAATCTTTTGTAAAATAAACATTCTAATTGGAGAAGTGAAAATAAAACAATAAGCAGCAGTAACAGGAAATTAATCCTTTCAAAACCAGCCCATTTCAACTGAAATGTAAAAAAAAAAACCCAAAAACCAGTAAAATATGTATCATCTTCTCCTGCATTAGAAAAAATAAAAAAAAAAAATAGGTTATCATGGACACTGGTAAAATACCTCTAAATGTAAATCTCAGGTTTACTGCTTTCAACATCTGAGCTATAAAACTATACCCATGGAAGCTTAGTTCCACACTAAGCATTTAACAGGAATTTTTGGTTATTTGTTGTAAATCTCAATATTTTTAAAGCTTTATTTCAGCAGATTTTTTTAAAAACATAAGTACAAGGTTTTCCACTGATCCAAAGCAAAAAATATGTTTATCTTCAAAGATAAATATTTAACATATAGATAAGTATTTGGGGAGATGGAAGGGTAAGCTCTATTTATGCTTGATTTCTTTTAGGGGTATAATCTAACTCCAGGATCATGATACTGTTTAAAGGGAAGCAGGTACTATAAATGGTAAAATTGAGGTGGCTTTTCCCTTGCAAAAAGTATAACACAATCTCAAGAACATAATAGGAAAGCAAAAACCATAGCTGTGTGCTTCGTATTTGAAATACAAAGATTAATTCTTTTTTCCTGCAAATTCATGCTTATTGAAATTAATATAAAGACTTCAGGCTAAAAATTAGGTGGTTTTTTATCAGGTGTAGAGCTTTAATAAAATTTATTTGAAAAAAAAATCTTGAAGGTCTTACTGAAAAGCGAATATTAAAATAAGACAGATAACAGCAACAAATAATTCTAATGTTTAAGAACCAGTCCTTGCAAAAATCACATTTCTCTAAATAATACATTGGATTTAACAGAATTAATGTTACATGAATTTTATTTTTCCCAGAGGGAATGTGAATATGTTGTCAGAGTCCAATACTATCTGACCAAGTTCTTCTAGATATTTCACACAGGCAATAACACCAAATTTACTTATTTGAAGATTCTTGATGCTTCCCTTGATTTAATAGAGTGATACAGTAATGTAGATAAAGATAAATAAGACAAACACCACATGACAATTGCAGTATGTAGTTAGGTCACAATACAACATGATTCCCATTACCAATCTCTAGATGCTCCTCATCATGTCACTGGGCAACCCCAGACACTGCGAAGAAATATGCAGATTCAAACCTGTTGCTCTCTTCAAAATAAATTTTGTTGTTCACTCTTTTTTTTTTTTTTTTTTTTTTTTTCCCCCCTGACTTTGTTTGGCTGAGCTTTGTATATCCTTCTCCTATGTTGGTCTGTCTCAATCAGGAAGACAACATCTTCTCTTGATTCACTCAGCAAAGGATGTTTACACAAACAGCTGATCCACCCAACTGATAAAGAGACAGTTGATGCATTTTTCTGAAGCAATAGTCTTGCAACCACCCTCTGGTCCCCTTTGTATTGAGATACGTTCACCCTTCTTTGCAACAGCTGCGCTCACTCCCCATATTCTACCATGAGTTTCACAAGTGCATTCCTGTGCTTGTCTCCTCCTTCCACGGTAGGGATTTTTTTTTTTTGATCAGTCACTCACATGCACAAACACACCCTTATGTAAAGTGTAAAGTACATGTAAAGTAAATATAATTTCAACAGGATTTTGGTGGTATCAGATTTACAGAAATAATTTGTGTTATTTAAGAGTGTGCGTCCTGTAAGTGTAAGACTAATACAATGAATTTGGCATTACTGTTATTGAGATGAGGAAAAGTGTTGAGTTTCTTTCAACTAGGTATAGAAAGTTTCCCATTTGTTTAGCCGCCAGATCATGGATCTAAAATAGGAGCTACACTATTTTAGTCATCAGATTTTAAGGCTTATGAATTGTATAAATTAATGTGATTGGAAATTATTCTGCTTTCCACCACTCTTTGCATGAGTCTTTCCCTTATATGAAGTGATAAAAAAGATGCCTAGAATTTAATAAGACTTAGATTAGTTCCTGGTTTAAGTACCCTGTGTTATATATCACAGCTTGCAAAGTTTTATGTCATTTGAAACATGCTGTCATTAGCCTCCAACAAAACACTTCTTTCTGCAATTCAGGTAGTCAAAATTTTCTGCAGTTTTCTCCATCTGCCTCCATAAAGGAAGTTTTTCCATTGTACTTCTGATTAAAATTTATATTTTAATTTGGAACAGAATACATTGATAAATATTTTTAACTTGTGCAAAATCTAATTTTAATTTACTGAGCACTTTTAGTAAATCCCAGTTGCTGTTTATCTTCTCTGCAGTCAGCGAAATACTTTTGTCAGTATGGTCCCAAAACTGAGTTACCCTAAGTTCTCTCTGTAGTTATAGAGCAAGAGAAAGAAAGAGGGAGAGAGAAAACCTCTAGGATTCCCAAGATAAGTACCTTTCCATGTTGAAATGCAACCTAGACCACCATCCTAAACATAAACAAACTAAACTACTTAATGATAGATGAGGTTATACTAAAAGGCAAGCAAATTGATAGATTTTCTTTGGAACCCCAGTTTGTTTCAAATATAGAATTCAGATCTTTTTATGCCACCCATATTCAATAACTACCTGAAGAAATATCTGGAAAGAAAAAATACTGCGTGTAACAATCTGTGATGGAAATAGAGATTATAATGCAAAATATCTTGACATTTATGAAAGTAACATTTAAGCTAAATATAAAGAATAATCATCTGTCCAAGACAATTATTTGATGAAGGAGCAATTGCCTGAGGGGAAAGCCTTTATACCTAGTTAAATTCAAATTGTATTAAAAATTAAATAATAAATTAAAGAATTTCCACTAAATGGTTAGCAAAGCCATAAATACCTGAAAGTTCTATCATTCACAATTTTTGTCATATAATTCTATTTCAAGGTTTGATAAATATCAGTAAGTAGTAGTAAGACATGAATTTGCTTTCCCAAAAAATAATTGCCCTTAACAATTCTTCTCGAGATTTTTATAAATAATGTAACTGTTCTCAAATGTAATACAAACAGATGGAAACACTGAAAGGCTATTACTGTATACAATTATCATGCACTAAAATAATGTTACTATGTCACTTAGCATATTAAGTATATCAGTAACTTATATTTTAATAGAATTAAAACCAAATATCTGTCGTGGTAACTTCCCTTCAGGTAGTTACAGGCCATTATTAGATTATGCTGTAGGCTTCTCTATGCAAGATTGAAGAAGACCAGTTCTCTCAATCTTTGTTTTTATTTAGGTCCTCCAGGCTCCAGACCATCTTGGCAGCCTTCTTCAGTTTCTCCACATTTGTTTTGATTCAGGGGTCCCAAAACTGAATACAGTGCTCCAGATGCAACCTCATGAGGGCTGAGTAGAGAGGAATAACAATTTTCGTCATTCTGCTAGTCATAATTCCTCCACACAAATGGGCAAGACTTGTTTTATTTGAGATAGAAGCACACTTCTACCTCAGATTCAATCTTGTGTTCACCATGTTTCCCTTCTCCTTTCCATCAGAACACCTTTTCAGCCAGGTGCTTCCCAGATTCCCCTACTGGTATGTGCCCTTATTCCCTTTCAGATGCAGGTCTTTGCATTTCTGATCCTTGAACTCCACAAAGTTTCTATTGGCCCAATGCTCAAGTTTATCAGTCCCTCTGCTCCAAACTCAAGGTCTTAATTTAAATTCCTAATGTTAGGGTGAATTCAAGGACAAGTTTCTGTTTAGGGACATCAAGATTTTCCTGACATGAAATAAATTTCTTGATAATTTTAGCAGCGCGTGTAGTAAATGTCCCTCGCCTACAGCCAATACCCACCCTTTCTTCCTGCAGTCGTGAGGAAGGGTATTCGTATAGATATCACAGCAGAATGAAGAAGACCTACCGGGAGTACTGAGTAGAACTGAAAGGAAGTATGTCCTACAAATTCATACTTATCAGGAGTCTGATGTAATCAGAATATAAATCTCTGGAACATGTGTGTCAGCCTACAAGGCCACTGATTTGAAGGTTCAGTCTGCTTTTATGTTTCTTATTATCATTGCCTTTCATCATTGCCTGTTTCACTGGCCTTTTTGGTGTTTGTCCAATTGCAAGTTATGGAAAGAGTCACTACTGCTTCTTGTATCCATGACAACCAAAACAAATGAAATAAATGTTGTTTATTTTCTTCAGGCACGTCTATAAAATTAGAATCCTGATCTTGTTGTTCCCAGCTCATCTGTCCCCTTAAAGTCATGAAACTACATGTTTTTAAAGTACTTGCAGAGCAGGTAGGTGATAACATTTCTCATACATGCCATACAGTAGTGTCTCCTTGGAATTTAAGACTGATTTTCTTCACAGCACTTTGAAATATCGTTTTTTAGAAACTGCAGAAAAACTAGGCCAATTTGAAAGACAGAAGAGAGGAACTGAGAGTTTTTTGGAAATCTGAGCATCAGTTATAGTGAAAACTACAGTAAACTCTTAGGAGAAATAGATTCGTCTTCTCTTAATTCTTACATGTTCAGATAATAAAACCAATGTCTATTGTTTGATGTATGCTCTGTACACTGTACAGGAAAATATCAGTGAGGACAAACCAGAACAAAATATTCAATATTTCTTGTTTAAAAAATTCTCCTTAAGCTCACAGTATTGTACTGTGTTAATCGACTTCATAGAACCAGTGTGCTTTTGTGTTTTACATTTGTAACAAAAATAGCATTGACAATACACCAATGTTTTAACTATTGCTGAAGAGCGTCTACACAGCATTGAGGACTTTCTGTTTCTCACCCCACTCCCCAGTGAGTAAGGTTGAGGGTGCACAAGATGCTGGGAGGAAACACAACCTGGACAGCTGACCCCATCTGACCAGAGGGATAACTCATACCATATGGCACCATACTCAGCTATAAAAGCTTAGAAGAAAGGGAAAGTGTTCAGGATTATGACATTTGTGCCTGTTACCCGTGCTGAAGCCCTGCTTTCCAGGTGATGGCTTGACATCCGCCTTCTGATAAGAAGTAGTGAATTAATTCTTTCTTTGATTTGCTTGTGTGTGAAACTTTCCCTCACTTATTAAACTTTTATCTAACCTGGGAGTTTTCAACTCATGCTTTTCTAGGGGAGTCTTCACTTTAGGTAGAGAAGTGAGTGAGCGACTGGCTGGGGGCTTAGCCTCTGGCCAGGGTTAACCCACCACAGTAGTTTAGGAAGATAGCTTATTTAAAATGTGTTATATTTAAATGCATTTAATGAAGCATATTATAATAATGCATTTTAAAAATCCAATACTATAGAATAGATGAAATACCTGTTTTTATAAAATTTTGTTTGATGTAGAATTCAAAGGAAGCACTGTTGAAGAAGCTTTCCATTAATTCCTGAAAACAGACTTTAATATATGCAATATAAAATGTAATTGCTTTAGGGTATGTACTTCAGGATTGAAATCAAGGCATCTATAAAGTGATTTTAAGAGGTATTAAGATTCAGGTTTTAATTTTTTTTTTTTTTACTGAAAGTTGGCTATTTTCTTATTGTCTCAGTTTATTCATTCTAATTCCTTATCTGATACACATGCTCTCTGTCTATATTTTCTTTTTCATATGATTTAACATATTTAATTTTTCATGTCTCCCTTCTATCAATTCAATTTCCTATCCTTATTTTTTAAATATAAATGTTTCTCACCATTAAACTTTCTCTTTTTATATCATTATCTTTATACTTACATCCTAACTACTACTAGTTAATAAAAATAATAGAGTACAAAAATAGCATTGAATCATCAATGAGGAGTTTCAGGCATTAAAAATTAAATCAACACAGGAGCAGAAGTAATGGAACCACTTAAGGTAACAAGGAAAGAACAAATTAGTCATAATGATGTTTTTAAAGATTGTTTCGATATTAATATGATACCAATAGAAAAGAATGATGTAGTACAGAGTAACATGTGCAATTGTGGTGTCTACACACTGGATTACAGGATGGATTATGAGATATCATGGGGATGCCAAATGTCTTAAGATTTTTTTTTCCTCGTGATTACTTGTAGAGGGCAATTATGTGTCCCATTGTTCCTCAGATGTACAGTGCAGTCAGGGCTGAAAGATTAACATCCTAATGTCCCTAATACTGAAACCAGGACCATTGTCTCAGAGAAGCAATAAACATTGGCCAAAGTTTTTAAAAGAATATTAATAATAACCTTGTAATATTCCAACTGATAAGGCTTTATTTTTGCATTTATTGGTTTCATTTAGAAATTACAAGTGAGTTTAGGTGGATGGAAATATGTATCCTTTTTTCAGCACATTGAGGTGTAACAGGGGAAAAAATGAGATCTTTCCTCAATGAACTCCAGAACTATTAGTTCCTAGTTCAATTAAAGCTGAAATTCCAGACCATTATTTGTGACAATTGGTAGAGGGATCAGGAGCACAGGTAGTGATTTCCTCACTCCTGGTAATAAGGAATAATAATGATAAAAATAGTCAGATCCACGTCAACATGTGGCTCCGAGGTTCGTGTAATGGGAAAAATTCTTGGTTTTTTGACCACAGGATGATCTACTCAACACCTAGTCTACTGACATCAAAAGGAAGAGAATTCCATCACAGGAGCTAGCAGGGCTCATTGATAGAGCTTTAAAATAGTTTGGAAGGGAGAAAAAGACAAAACCAGACTCACCAGTGATGAGCGATGGAAGCTTTGGCCCAGTGTCAGAGTTTTGATATCACTGGCATTAATGAAACCTGGTGGGATGAGCCGTGTGACTGTAGTGCCCTGTTGGACAGCTACAGTCTCTTCAGGAGGGACAGGCAGAGCAGAACTGATGGAGCGGTGGTATTGTATGTAATAGAAGTGTTAGAACTTCTGTGTGGAGCTCACAATTGGCAATCTCACAGCTTAGAGCCCCTGGGTAAGAATCAAGGGAAAACAAATAATGAGGATGTCATTGTGGCAGCCTGCTATAGACCTCCCAGACAGGACAATGATGAATTATTCTTTGAGGAACTAAGGGGCACTTCCAAGTCAACTGCACTTGTCCTTATAGGGGACTTCAACTTCTCAGAAATTAACTGTGAGCATCACATAGCTGGTACAACCCAAGCCAGTAGATTCCTAAAAAACCTGGATAACATTATGGAACAGATCCTAAAGGAGCCAACTCAAAAAGATGTCAACAGAGTGGATACCATGAGCAAAGTGGAGATTGGTGGCCATCTTGGCCACAGGGACCACAAAGTGATCATGTTTAAAATCTCTGTTGAAAGGAGGAAAAGTGCCAGCAAAACCTCTACTCTGGACATGAGGAGGACAGACTTCAGTCTGCTTATGGAGAGTAATTAAGGCCCCCTGGGAAAATGTTTTTGAGTTGCTGGGATCCATCAGTGCTGGTCTCATTTTCAGACAACACCTCCTAAGGGCACAGGGGCAGGCAATTCCTCGATGATGATTTTTGAGCGGTCTTGGAAGTCCAGAGAGGCCCCAGCTGCCTGGAAGCTGGCAAACATTGTCCTGATTTTCAAGAAGGGCGAGGAGGATCCCAAAAAACTATGGGCCTGTAAGTCTCACTTCAGTGCCTAGTAAAGTATTGGAGAAGATTATTCTGGTAATTATTGGAAAACACCTGAGAGACGACACAGTCATTGGTCAGAGCCAGCAGGGCTTCACAGGAGGAAAGTCCTCACTATCCAATCTGATTTCCTTTTATGACAAGGTAACCTACCTAGTTGAGGGGGGAGTATTTTCGCGCTCTGCTCTGCACTGGAGCGGCCTCACCTTGAACATTGTGTGCAGTTTTGGGCACCCAAATTTAAGAAAGGTATTAAACTCTTAGAGAATGCTCAAAGGAGGGCAAAGAAGCTGGGCAGGGGCCTTTAGGGGAAGCCATATATGGAGTTGCTGAGGTCGCATGGTCTGTTCATCCTGGAAAAGAGGAAACTGAGGGGACACCTCATTGCAATCTACAACTTCATGGTGAGGGCAAGAGGAGGGGCAGGCACTGATCTCTTCTCTCTGGTGACCAGTGACAGGACCCAAGAGAATGACCTGAAGTTGTGTCAGGGGAGGTTTAGGTTGGATATTAGAAAGAGGTTCTTCACCCAGAGGGTGGTTGGGCACCGGAACAGGCTTCCTGGGAAAGTGGTCACAGCACCAAACTTGACGAAGTTCAAGAGTCATTTGGATCATAGTCTCAGGCACATGGTGTGACTCTTGGGGACAGTCCTGTGTGGGGCTGGGGGTTGGGCCTGTTGATTCTTGTGGGTCCTTTCCAACTCAGGATAGTTTGTGATTCTGTGATTAGCTACTGGTTTCAATCCCTGCTTGCCCATAATAAAGTCACAATTTAATGAGATGCATTAATATTACTCGTTCACTGTGCCCAAAGGTACTTCTAGATATCTGAACTTTCTCTGTTATCCTACTTTTTCACGTCTTCTCCCCTTATGCCCCTTTGCTGATGCATTTCCACATCATCACAATTTGAAAGAAAGAGATACATAGGGCTTAGCTTCAGCTGGCCATGTTCGTTTACGGGATCTGACATGATTTGACAAGTCTGTCCCCAGTCCCAGTTTTTGTCTCAGACTGCTTCTCATCTGTAAGAGGTCTGCTTCTATATACTTGCAAATGTGAGTGTACATGTGTATGGACATGCAGAAGCATATGCACACGTGTACATATCACAGAATCACAAAATGGGTCAGGTTGGAAGAGACCACAGTGGGATTATCTGGTCCAACCTCCCTGCTCAAGCAGGGTCATCCTAGAGCACATTGCACAGGATTGCCTCCAGATGGTTCTTGAATATATCCAGTGAGGGAGACTCTACAACTTCTCTGGGTAATCTGTTCCAGTGCACAGTAATTTGGAGGTTATTGGTTTTACATTGTTTAAAATTAATGTAATATCAAAATTCACTTACTCACTATTTTTATATACTTTTGGTTTATTCAAAGTTATAATGAGAAAAAATAATGAGTAAAAAGATCAGAGCCAGTCATCTGTACAAAGAGAACTCCTGTGGACCTCATTACACTGCCTGCACACAGCACAATCAGACACACACATGAATGCTAGTCACCTTTTATTATACTCGTAAAGAGGAATATGGGCTCGTAAAAAGTGTAGCTGGCAACTTTATAAAAGCATAAAATCTTGGTTTTAGTGGTTCCTTCATAACTATCTAACAAAATAGTTAAAAAAGGAAATAGCTAAGAGATAGTTATGTAACAACTGCCTTATTTAACGCTGTGAAATGAGTATTTTCACTGTACACTAGTTCATAAAGAGGTAGACTGTCCTCTCCTTCCTACTGTTCAAAATGAGATGCAAAAAAAATATTAACTTATTTGATATATTCTAAACACTGACGATTAGAACTGTGTAAATAATAAAAAAATCATCCTTTGAGAGAATCATTAAATTTCTACTAGACATTTTTGTACATTTTATTCTTTCTTTTCTGGATAGTCCTACCTAAATACCCTCTTCTGACAAATATTTAAGGAATTATTATTTTATTAAAAGTATCCATTTTTCATGTGGACAGATGCATTATTTTTTAATTTGTTGCTCATCATCCATTTGCTTATTTAAGATTTTTTTTTTTTTTGTGACTGCATAAATGATCACCTAGGTGAGCTCTCCTTCACTGAAATGAAAAATGGCTCACAGACTGCAGTTTATTTCAGTTTTCCATGGGAACTGTTCACAGCTAAATAATAGATTTGTATATAACTGTACTGGTTCACAAATAATCTGTTATCTTAAAAATAGCTTATTTGTCAAATAGTTTATTGACACATAGCTTGACAGTTTCTTGCTATACTATGCCTTCAATCATGAAAAAGCTCCAAAGGTTGACTGTGAGGATTCACCCTACTTTTACTATATAAAATCTTGTATATTTCAAAGGGCTAGCATTAAAAACCAAATTAACCACAAAAATACCGCAAAAATCCCCATGCAAACTCAAACTTACATCTACTAGTTTTAATTACTCTGTGACCTGTAATAAACTGACAGAATTATTTACAGTCAGATCTGTTAGAATTAAAGCTGAGCCACCAGCTTCTATCATCACTTACAAAAGTATTCTTTCTGTGTCATGGAATTCTTTCCCTTATCCATCATTAGGAAGTGAAATGAGAAATTAGACGATGCAAATGTCAGAGGTAAATTTTATTCTTCCATTTCCCATATCAATGTAGTGCTCTGATTTAGTTCTGGTTTGAAGGCTTTTGTGTTGGTAAATTCGTGTTGATTGTTCCTGACAACCTTTTTGTTCTTTCCATACTTGAAAGAATATTCCAAGAAGGTGTGTTCCATGTCCTTTCTAGGGACTAAGGAGAGATTTCTTACACAGACAATAGCATCATGGGTCCTCCTTCTTGTCTATCTGAGAGAAGTGTTTGTACATCTTTGTTTTTTTTATCTCCAAGGGTGTCTCCTTATTTCCAGGATTTTTTATATGAGTGAAAGAAAGTGGATAGAGATAAAATCAATAGCTGTTCCAGAACAACAGATTTTTTTTTATAATTCAAAAGAGAAAAAAAAAAGTAATGATGGCTATGAGAATTGTTACTAGAATTTACTATCAGCCATATATGGAAATAAGTATGTTTGTTCTACAGGATTTGCAAAGTGTAAAAGGAGAAATTATTTGAATGAACAGGTACAAATGTGTGTATTATGAGTTGGAAGAAAAGAATAATCCTAACCATGCAGAATCAAAGATAGAAATTCAAAACTGAAGAAACTTCACAGAGATGATATGGAAAAAGAAATATATGTTTATTTGTCTAGAGACTAGTAAATTCAGTGAGAAATTAATGTGTTGGGGTTTTTTTACCTTTCTTCTCACACATGTATCCATATATAGCAGTCATATAAATGTGTGAATATTCACTGTTCTTCAAGATGACATGAGAACTAGTTTATTAAAGGACATCACTTTTTTCTAAAAAGTGGAAAATAAAAAGCAACATTCAGGAATGTGAACAAGAGTAATATAACTAATGAGTTTCAACAGTAAAACCTCTCTTCTCGTTTCCTGCTGTACTAGTGTAGAAACAGAACTGATGCTTCTGTCACTGACAGCCTAAAGTTTGGTGAAATAAAAATCATGATGGTACTCTAAAACATGATGTATGAGGTGATACACAGCTTCTAAGTGTAAACCACACCTAAGATTCCTCTTTAAAATGCAGACTCTCTGTAAAACCTTGGAAAAATTGTAGGCAATTTAGGACAGTAGGTTTGCTCACTGTGGTTTGCTTCACTGATCGCGCTGTTACTGATGGTGCAGTTTACAGACTCTAATTGGAAAGATTTTACATTCTTGTGGAGCCTTTTGAGTTTCTTTTGCAAAACATACAAGACAATGTATTCAGGTAGGCCATTCAGTTTAAATACTTATAGGCTCAGTATCATTAAGGTTGGAAAACACCTCTAAGATCATTGAGTTAACCCAGCACCACCCCGTGCACCGCTAAACCATAACCCCAAGTGCCACATCCACATGTCTTTTGAGCAGTTCCAGGGATAGCAGTTCCACCACATCCCTGGGAAGCATATTCCAATGCCTGAACACCTTTTCAGAGGAAAAACAAATTCCTAATAGCCGCCCATTTAATGAGCTGTTGACATATAAAGAAGCACTAGGTCATATTTCTTCCATGCTTTTTCTTTGGTTGGTTGGTTTTGGCTTTGGGGTTGTTGTTTGGGGGTTTTTTTGTGGCAGCAAAATTCTTTTAAACAAAAGAATACCCTGTGTTGGTTAAGGAGGAACTAGAAAGATTAATACATAGATTGTCTGCATAGTTATTTTGCAGTAATTTATACACATAATAACTATACAGATAATTAAACATGGATTCTATTGTGATTTTATATGAGCTGTACTCTAGGCATGTTCATGTTCAGTGCTTCTGGTCTCCCAAAATTTAAGGTGGTCTTGAGTTAGAAAGCATCCTCAAAAGAGCAAGTAAGTGGCAGAAAGAAACAGAAACTTGGACTCTGGTAAATGATCCTCCTGCTCACAATGATTGTAGTTCATTCATTGCTTTGAACTATGTCATGAATTCATAAAATATGTTCATAAATTTTTGCATTCTTTGAAGAAATTTGCACTAATAAGCAAGTGTCCCTACACCATAGTTACTCTGTAGATGTCTCTGTAGCTATAATAGTCAATGTCAACATTTGTTCCTAAGTTATCTTAGAATTTTAATAATAAATTCGCAAAGTTGTAGAAGAAGGAATATTATCAAATGAGTTTTTTAACAACCGGCAAGAAAGATGTGTCTGACTATCTTAAAAGGGAAGTTGAAGATAAGAAAAACAGTTTATAATCTCTGAGTAGATGGCAGCAGTCGGCTGGTATTCCAAAATAAAAGAAAGTCACCCTCTTTCAGAAATACTTCTTTCTTTTGGGCTTGATTTTTTTATTATTCTTCAGACTGAAGGAATGATCCAAAACCTTTTATGAAATGAGCAAACTTCTCATTTCCTTCAATGTGTTCTGCATAATTTCTTCAGTGAAAAATGTCACCATCCAAAGAAATGCACATCTAAAATTTATAATTTTTTAGAATCAATGCATCATATGTTATTGGTATGGGGTGTTTCAATATACTTCTTGGAGTTAAAATATGAATTAAGTGACTCTATATTGGACTGATATGAGGATCTCAAGTTATGTTGGATTCAGGTTATTAACTTGAGGGAATGTTTTACTTTTAAATGTTGCAATTTTTCATTCCTAAAATAGAAGTCATGTCTGTTTTGTTCCTTCTGCCATGGTTACAAATGTGTGAACAATCTAAAGACTGGAAAAAAAGTGATACACAGTACTGAAGATTTTGTTGTATCTGTGTTGTGGTCTGATTTATAGCTGTAAAAATAAAGATATAATGTTAGGTGGTAAATAATGCATTTTTATAATGTTTACGGAATTAAATAGAAAATGAAATCACATGCCCATTTTTTTCTTTCACATTTTCTCACTCCTGTCTCTCAGGTGTTGTACAGTGTTTTATACCATTAAATATGTTAGCTCAGAGGCATCAATAGCATCACTGGTTGGCTTATTTTTTCCCAGTGGCATGTCCATCTTGCAGTCAGTTGGAGTTGTCTCTGACTGACATGGGGAGAAATCATTTCTGCAGTCTTCCTCTCTGGTACCAAAGCCTTGTTACATAAACACAATGAAGGCATTTGCTCTGCTTTATGAATTAAAATTACAAGTGCAATCCAATGATTTATGGTTTCCTATGAATACTGCCAATAGTAACAAGCACACATATGTTCTTAAGTAACAATATAAATCACACGGATCATAACTACTTCCTGGGCAACACCTGACCACTCATGAAGCTATACAAACATATTGAAAATCTCTGAAAACAACAAATCTGAAATTTGGAGTTTTAGGGCTTTCCTTGATTTTATTTCATTGCAAAGCTCAACTGCACCCAAACCCTCAGTACCTAAGCTAGTGGAAGACAGTGATAATTCTTACGGTTTCTCTTATGTTCCAGAGAATCATAGCATTCTTAAAAGAATGGTATTTTATTAGATCATCTGTCATACAATCTTATCACTCCATAAAAAATTGTTTTCCATTGATGTGTTTTCTTACAGTTTCTTTCTTTACATGGGCCCTCATATACTCACTGTCTATTCTCCTTTGTTCATAGGATGTAAAAAAATCTGCAAAGTTTGTGTTGCTGAAGGTAAACTATTTGATAAAGATACAAGTTTCACATTCAAGTCCAAAATCCTTTAAAAAAGTAAAGCAGTTCTACTCAGCTCTGGTTAGGCCATGGTTGGACTACTGTCTCCTGTTCTGGGCTCCCTGGAGAGACATGAACATCAAGTGAGTCCAGAAAAGAGTCATGAAGGTGCTCAAGTAATCATTTGTCCTACAAAAGGAGACTGAGGGAGAGTAAGTCTTTAGCCTGGAGAAGAGAAGACTCTGTGGGATCTCTTCAACATCTATAAACACCTAAGGGTGCAAAGAGTATGGAGCCAGGTTCTTTTCAGTGGTGCCCAGTGTCAGGAGTAGAAGCAGTTGGCACAAACTAAAACACAGGATGTGCCACCTGGACATTATGAATCACTCTTTTACTGAGGGTGAGTGACTACTGATGAAGATTGCCCAGTGATTGTGAAGTCTTCCTTCTTGGAGATATTAAAAACCTAAATGAACACAACCCAGAGTAACCTTCCCTGGTTGACCCAGCTGTAGACAGGGAATTTGGCTGAGATGATCCAGAGGTGCCTTGTCACCTCTGCTGTTCTGTAGTTCTGCAAAAAAATTATACAGTTGCTCAGAGAAGAATGAAATGAAAATGGCTAAATAATGCTTGAATGTATTCAGATACATACACTTGTAAAATTATTATTGTGTAGAACAATAGTCACACTTCTATAAGTCTTATATGATTTTACATTTTTTTTTAAATACATCTTGTAAAGATGTTTCAACAGTGACTAGTGAAGTTCATGAATCAATGCACCTATAAACTCAAGTTTTCCAAATGTTCTGTTTCTATAGTTGCCTAGCTCTTGATTTTGTATTTTCTCTGCTAAAAAATATTATTTACCGATATTTAAGACATAAATATACAGAAAACTGTGTATATATAATATATACATGTATATGTAAATATGCGAAATTTTAAATTACTAAAAAAGTAGTGTTAGTGTAAATTAATTGAAAGACAGTGATCATGAGATTACAAAAAAATCTGTCTGTAACCTCAATCTGTCTTGTAACCTCAAATGACAACTAAGTAAAATATAGTATTAGGACAAAACAAAATCTTTAACTAAATTTATTTTTTATTAAACATAATATGAAAAAGTTACAAAACAGTATCTACAGTGAATTGTTTTCTCATCTTCCATTGTCCATGCTCTATGATGGTACAAGATACAAATAAACATCATTTGGGAGTTTATTGAGAAAGTTCATGAGTTAGTACTTGTGTCGGAAGACGCCTTTAAAGTCTTAGGGATTTTTCTAACGGCAGCTGTATATCACTCCTGACACAGTTCTACATGGTTTTGTAGATCTACAGAACCAGAAGGAAACTACTCCATGTAGTGGTGCAATATATTTCTATTTTAGTCTGAAAAAGTGTTTCATAAGTTAATTTAGAGAGATCGTAAAAAAAATTTGTCAGCACTACATTACAATGAAATGAAAATTATAATAGTTTTAAACTGAAAACATATTAAAATTAACACAATAACGTGATGAGATCAATTAAGATAACCAGATTTATAGAACAATTTACACATGGAATGAAGTTTTCCAAATAGTGTTAAAGTGAAAAAGGAAAAAAGCACATTGTGAATAAAAAAAATCTTCACATCATTAAAATGTTAGTCTTCAAAGAGATATTAGATAAAGTATAATAGAGTAGGATTGTTTTTCAAATGTTTATATTAAATGAAAAAGAAAAGCAAGTACTAAAACTACTCAAAAAGCACTTGGAGTTTTAAAGAATAACTTTGCAGTTTTGCTTGGGCAAAGCTTGTACCTTGAAATGCGAATTCAGCAATGATTACAAAGACTCCCCCTCTCTTTTTTTTTTTTCATTTCAGAATTAATTTATCAGAAGCAAATTCCATTTTACTAGTATTTTTAAAATCTTTTTGATGGCCCAATTCACAAAAGTCAGTGTGAGAGAGGTAGGTTCGGACTGTTTTGAAAAGGTTAGTTACTTCATGCATTGTTAGCAAACACACCATGAGACAGTAAAAGTAAACATCAATATGGCTATATTTTTCTAATATGATGTAAGTAAAGCAGGACAACTGGTAACAGCAGTGGAAATGTCTTAAAAATCATGTCTTAAAAGTCACATAGCATTCATGTTTGGCTCAATGTAATTAGTCCTTGCTGGACAGAGATTTCAATACTCTGCTCATTTTCAGCTTATGCAAGGCAGCTGAGAAAAACAGATCCAAAGGATTTCTGAAGCTAAACACAGTTTCTACCACTATTGAAACTGACAAAATTTTAACAACAATATTATCAAATTTCAGGAAGAAAATATTCCTTCAGTTTTCTACTTTTGTATTGAGGAGTAATGTCAGTGGTTGTCAATCATCTGTTTAAGAGAATGAGAGAATCTTGAGCCCAGTCAGTTATTATCAGAAGTCTGATTGATTCATTTAATTATATAATTTTAGAAAATAGGATATTGCCTTCCAGCTTGCACTTCATAATAGTAATGTTGAAATAATGCCTAGGTATCTCAGTGTGGGGTTTCTCCAATGTGTTTAGTGCAATGCATTTGTGTGAGGGAGAGAGAAAAAGACCATCCTCATGATTTAAGTGTGTGTGAAACTGATAGTCTAAGGGAAAACATTATATTTGACCTCAATATCCAAATGCAACCAAGAACATATTTTGTACAAGATATTATTTAGTGCAGGTTGTTAGTGTCAGATCAAGTATTTTCGGCACTGCAGAGAAATACGAAATTTCCTGCCTCAGTGATTAGGAGGGTGTGGATGGACTTCTTTTTTTGTATAGAAAAGAGTTGGAAAATCTAGGAATGAATAGAGAGAAGTTGTCAGAGTAAGTAGAAATGAGACAAAAGAAAAACAAAGGATATTGTGGGCCTGCTCCTAAGTGGAGGTGGGGCCCCGGTAACAGAGGAAGCAGAGAAGGCAGAGTTAATGAATTCCTTCTTTGCTTCGGTCTTCACTGGCAAGATCAGACCTCATAAATCTCTGACCCAGGAGACTAGGGTGAAGGAATGCTGGAAGGGTGACTTCCCCTTGGTCCAGTAGGATTGGGTTAAGAACTCCTAGGCAAATTTGGCATTGCAAAGTCCATGGGCCCTGAAGGGATGCATCCACAAGTGGTAAGGGAGCTGGTAGACACCATAGCAAGGCTGCTCAAGGTCATCTTTGGAAGGTTGTGGTGATACGGAGAGGTGCCTGAGGACTGGAAATAGAGCAAATGATTCTATGATTCTATTCTATGATTCTAAATGTCACCCCAGTCTTCAAAAAGGGCAAGAAGTATGACCCAAGGAACTCATGGCCAGTCAGCCTCATCTCAATCCCTGGAAAGGTAATGGAGCACCTCATTCTGGAGGCTATTTCTATCCACATGGATGACAAGAAGATGATAAGGAGTGGTCAGCATGGGTTCACTAAGAGTAAATCATGCTTGACCAACCTGATTGTCTTCTGTGATGAAAGAACTACCTGGATGGATGAGGGGGACAGCAGTGCATATTTTCTACCTTGACTTCAACAAGGATTTCAACACTGTCTCTAACAAATCCTCATAGGCAAACTCAGGAAGTGTAAACTGGATGAATGGACAGTGAGGTGGATTGAGGACTGGCTGAACAGCAGGTCCCAGAGGGTCATAAATAGCGGTACAGGGTCTAGATGGAGGTTTGTCATCAGTGATGGCCCTCAAGATTCTATATGGGGCCCAGTGCTGTTTAACTTATTCATCGATGGCTTGGATGAAGGGGTAGATGACTCCTCCTTAAGTTTGCTGGTGACACAAAGCTGGTAGAAGCAGCTGATATCCCAGAGTACAGCCCTCCAGAAGCATATCAACAGATTGATATGTTGAAGAGAAGAAGAACCTACTGAAATTCAATAAATGAAAATGCATGACCCTGCACCATAGTTTAGGAATGGTACTCCTCGATTCAGTGCCCCCACCAATACTCTCCCAAATCAGACACCGCTTGCTCGCTGCCCCCTTCCCCTCCCCCTTTCCGTTCCAGCACAATGGAGTTGAGAATTGGAGGCTCAAAAGGGGAAAATCACAGGATAAGAACATTTTACTGGAAACAGCAATGCAAGAAAATGAACAGTAACAATATTAATAACAAAGTGTGCAAGGGATGGTGATTCACATGCAAAATGCTCACCAAGCCTGAGACAATGAACAAAGGTAGACAATGCCCCATGGTTTTTTCAACTGGAAACCACACCCTTCTTCTGAGAAGCCAGAGAGCACACCTTGGAGAACCCCATCGCTGGCAATGACATGAGGTGGTATAGAAAAACACTAAAGTCCTGGCTGAAACTAGGCCACTGAGGAAGAATAACCCCAGGCACCACCACAGGCTGGGGGTTGAGCTGCTGGAAAGCAGCTCTGAAGAGAAGGACTGTGGGGTCCTGGCGGACAACAAGTCAATGGCCAAGCATGTGCACTTGGGGCCAAGAAGGCCAATGGTATTCTGGGGTGCATGAGGAAGATCATTGCCAGCAGGTCAAGGGAGGTGATCCTGCCCCTCTACTCAGCCCCAGGGAGGCCACATCTGGAGTGATGTGTTCAGTTTGGGCTCCTCAGTACGAGACACATGGAGCTCCTGGAGCAGGTCCAGCAGAGGGCATCAATGATCAAGGGACTGGAGCATTTCTCTTATGAGGAAAGACTGAGGGAGCTGGGCCTGTTCAGCCTCAAGAAGAGACGATTGAGAAGGGAACTCATCAGGGTCTATAATTATCTGAAAAGAGGATGTCAAGAGAATGGAGCCAGGCTGTTCTCAGTGATGTCAAGCAACAGGACAAGAGGAAACAGGCAGAAACTGATACATGAGAAGTTCCACCTGAATATGAGGAAGAACTTTACTGTGAGTGTGACAGTGCACTGGAGCAGATTGCCCAGAAAGGTTGTGTAGTCTCCCTGCCTGGAGATATGCAAGAACCATCTAGACACAATCCTGTGCAATGTGCTCTAGGATGACCCTTCTTGAGCAGGGAGATTGAACCAGATGGCCCACAATGGTCCCTTTCAACCTGACTCATTCTGTGGTTCTGTGAAATCCTCTGAAATGCTCATAGACATTTAATCAAGAACTTCCAAATACTCTGTATATTTAGCAATTATTATTGCCCTTGCTAAATATAGATAAATAAATAAAAAAATGTGTTAGCTTATGTTAAAAACCAGATCATTATTATTTTGCAAAAGAAATTGTGCTCAAATAGAGACATGGGTGGAAAGAGAACAAACCCAAAGAAAAGTAATTTCTGTGGTTACAGAACCATATACACTTGAAAAATGCTGGCAACTGCTTTGATGCACGGGATGTTATGGCTCCCTAATTCTCAAAGTCACAAAATCCTTATAATCCTTAAAATATATTGCAGATATTTTTGGCCAAGTTCCTTGCTTTGAAACAATGGGTTATTTTAAGTGGCAAAAAAATTCTGGTCAGTTGACCGGGCAGTTAGATACTTAAGACCAGAAAATATAGATCAGATCTTTTGAAATAGTCTTCCAATAAAAAAACAAAATTAAACATTAATAATAGAAAAAGAACCAAACCAAACAAAACATGAAAACAAACAAGAAAACCAAGAAACCAAAACCAAAATCGGGTTTAGAAACACCCTAACAATCAGCAGATGTTCATGTGAGAGAAGCACTGTAGTGTTTACTTTATTTAATCTGAGGACATAATATGTACCAGGAGAAAGATATTTCCAAAATAGGTGATTTGAGATCATTTGAATAATTATTAAAAGATTGTACAGAAGAAGTTCATTCAAATATTCCTCCACAATTTAAAAGCCCCTGTGTAATAAAGATATTTCCCAATATCAAGTCAGTTTGAACTGTGGATATTCAGATTTATGGTCTTGAAATATATCCTCAGAGCTCAATTGTAGCCTCTCAGGGCTGCAGCTGCCAGCTTGGATGAAAAATTAGTTGTATCTGGAACCAAATATGAAGAACATTGTTGAAAATATAAATCTGAGTTCAGGTTCTTTGATATCAGTTTTAAGGAATTTGCTTTCATGGTGAGAGAGAGGACTAAGAGGAGAGCAAAGTTGTTTATTTGGAAGGTATTCTAAACCAACAAAAGTACGAAAGTATTAGTTTTTGTCTACTCTCTTCTCCACACCAGAAAATTTACTCTGCCAAACCTGGTGATTAGATATAATAAGATGGAATAAATGGACCTAATAATTAGAAGTTATTATTCATAGCTCTGGAAGTTATGATGAACAACTATTGAATTACTTATTTACTGGATTTTAAAATAACAGAGACGAAAAATTGCCTGGAA
This sequence comes from Oxyruncus cristatus, assembly GCA_013399855.1. Taxonomy (NCBI): domain Eukaryota; kingdom Metazoa; phylum Chordata; class Aves; order Passeriformes; family Cotingidae; genus Oxyruncus; species Oxyruncus cristatus. The sequence goes on from VXAY01005596.1 coordinate 199,884, forward strand.
TTGCAAGAGCAGAGGCTTGGTCTTAGAAGATTGGTGACATTAATGCTGCTTGAGTGGTCTGGGTTTCAAGGCTCTCCTGAGACGAGGAATCAGACACTTGTAAGTGCCTTTGAAGAGATCACTGAAAGTTGTCTCAGAGAATTACTCTGGCTATCTGCTCTTTCTGTGTCATACAGTATCTGGTGTAGCTCAGCAAAAAGACAGTGGAAGAGCTTCCTAGAGCTGGTATTCCAGCAACAACTGCAGTGTTTTAGCCTGGAAGTCACTCTCCAATCCACTGCATTCTGTGTAGATGCATTTGCAAGTTGTAGTGATATATAGCAATTCACCCGAAAAATGTGGAAAATGTTCAAAATGCAGTATAAATGGTTTGTCTATATTCTGTTTTATTTCTCCTTGTTTGTTTTGTTCTTATTGCTGTTTTAAGCTACTTTATTTCTATTACCAATGCACTATATGTAACTATATTGCTGAAACCATTATGAAAGAGTGAGAGAGTAAATAGTAATTTCCTTCCCTTCCTTCCCCTCCCCCTTCCTCTTTCCCCTTTCCCCTTTTCCTTTTGTCTGTTTTAAGGAGAATTTATCCTCCTTCTCTAGACAGAGGTACTCTCTCTACTATTACATAAGCTTTGGATGGACAGTATTAGCCATGCACTTGTTTGAGATGAAGAGAGTCTTGGAACAACAACTACTACTACAACAACACCACAAACAAGCAAAAAAACCACAAAACCAAAAACACCAAAACCAGAAAACCCCCCAACCAAAAACAAAGGTAGAGGTGACTATTGTCTACTTAAGCTTTTTTTAATATGTACTTTATTCATATAATATGTATACGCGTGGTGATATATACTCTATTTATCATTTGTATACATATATACTACATATCTACGTAGAATGTGTATATACACATTCTACTACATAATGTGTACATGCAGTAAGTGTACATGCATATATATATATTATCTCTACATAGTCTACATCTACACTATATACATAGTCTACATATATAGTGCTTACATATACACTATAGTATAGGTATAATAAAAATGTTTTTCTCCATAATATGTTAAATTGTCTAATCTTTAAAAGTATTGAACATTTTTTTATATTACTTCAGTGAAGTTACATGAATTTTAAATCAGCATGAAAGTAGAAAGAACACTTTATAGTGAAAGACTGTAATAAAACAAGAATCTGTGTGAGTTCATATTAGCCTTCTTTCTCTCAGTTCCACACCTGCTATTCCTATCTATATCAATGTTTTTTTTCATTTTTTAAAAAAACACTCTGTATTTCACGTAACTTATTATCATTTTACAGTTCTGTATGATCTATGTTTCATTGCCTCAACAGCTTCCTTAAAATTAGTAATTTTATTAAAATTCTTTTTCATCTCAGTAGAAGCACACAAGACTAACATAATTTTTAACAGAATCTCTCTTGAATGTCATCTTTTTATCCCAGCTCACTTTTGTAGTGGGTTGACTCCAGCTAACAACTAAGCACCAGCTGCTCACTCACTCCTTGCCCCCAGAGGAAAGGAGGAGCAAATTTTAAGAACAAAAGCAAGAAAAATTCATGAGCTGAGATGAAGACAGCTTAAAAGAAAAAGGAAAGAGAGAAAAAAAAAACAAAAACAAGTGATGAAGAGGCAAGCACTTACTGCCTCCTACCAGCAGAACAATGACTGGGCCACACAGACTCTAAGGGTGTTTGGAAAGACTACTCCCCAGTTTTATTGGTAAGTATGGTGTTACACAGTATGGGATATTCCTTTGGTCAACAGAAGTCAGTGGTTCTGGCTATGTCTGGTCCCAAACTCTCTCCCACTTCTGTCCTTCTTGCTGGGGGACAGCAGAGTAAGAAACAGAGGTGATCGTGATGTTGTTCAAGCACTGCTCTGCAATAGATAAAACACTGGTGTGTTATCAAGACTGTTTTAGCTACAAATGCAAAACACAGCACAATATGAGCTGCTTTTAAGAAAATTAGTTCTATCCTACCCAGACCCAGTAGAAGTTTTACCTCTAAACTTGGAGAACATACGGTGTCTTACACTTGTTACAGATTTTTTTGTGACATATCTCCTCAGTACTTCACAGTAAGAATTCTGAATCATTATCATTTGATTCTATTAGAAGAATGGTCTGTCTTGGTGTATTTTATCTGTTTTGTTCTACTACTTTTGATGGAACTCATTATATTCCCAGACTGTACCCCCTGGTTGTATTTCATTACTGTACACTCCCCTGCTTCTCCTTTGACTCTTGATTCCTCCTCCAGAGAGAGCTGGTGCTCTTGACTACAGCAAAAGTTCTGCCTCACACAGAAGCAGTGTCTTTCTCTTTTGTATATCCAACTTCTCATATGCTGTAACAATGTTATGCAGTTTGTACAAGATGTCAGGAGGCAAAACTGATTATCTCTATAACTGCACTGAGAAGCTTAGGTGTTGCACAAAATACTAGCAGGAAGATGCCAGAACTCCTTATGCTCAGATGAGTGGCCCATCTTTTATCTGTACAAATCTATACCCTGCTGAATAAGGAAATTGTCAGGGAAATTTGGAGCTATTGTTTTTAACTTAAGAATAGTAAACTGAAATTTACTTTGTTCCTCCTAAGTGAGTCTTTCAGTTCTTAGAATTAGTGTTGTGTTACTAAAAATGTACAACGCATAAATTTACACAATTCCTCCTCTCACCTGATAATGGCAACCTGAGACAGGGCTGTAGGAGTGCTAGTCATCTACATAAAAATGAATAATCAAAAGCCATCTGACTCAAATCTGTTCTTGAATTCAAAACAGATACTGTAAGGTGTATTTATGTTATTTTCAAGACTTTTTGGTGCTTAGCAATAGAGCTATAAGAAATGAACTACCTGTTAACATTATCATGCTCTAATCTTAAATGAAGAGAGCTTCAACAAATTAATGAATTGTTCCATTGAACTGAAGAGAGGCACTGTAGTATGAAAGACTTTCAATTCTGTAATGCAAATTAGACAAAAGCAAATCAGACTTAAACAGGTCTCTGAAACAGATGAGCTATGCTTTCCAAAATCTGCAGTGCATTTCAGTGTATTCTCATTGTTTTGATTATGAGAAACAAAAACATTACATAGTCATGGGTGACAGGTTTCAATATCTCCTGTCCTCTTTTCAGATACTGAAGGCTTTCATTTTATTTTGGTTTGGTTTATTTTACCTTGTTTTGTTTAGCAGTCCTTATCACAAGAGTGACATTCTTCCTTTCAATAGCAAGAGCTCTTTCATTTTCACCCCTCTAAAATCTTAATATAGTCTTTCTCTCAGCCTGGTTTCCGGGCACTGATGGTCTATAAAAGTCATTCTGCTTCTGCCCTTCACACTCTTCTGTAGAAATTATTTCCTTGGGCAAGAAAAGGATAAGGCAAAGTTTGCTTATTATACTTACACCTAAATCTGGTATGATTGATTCATAACCACACAGGCCCATAATACAGTATTGCTGTTGCTAGTAACAGGCCATTAGCTTTTTAGTGAATTTACAAGGCCTCAGGACTATGGCAGTGGAACTCTGATCGTAACATAGGGAAAAGAGGTAGGAACAAAGTGTGTGCATAACATTTTAACTGCATTATTATGCTTCCTTTTCTGTAAAAATTAGATCTAGATTTATAGTGGTTCTTGAATTAGACCATTAGAATTTGTATTACACTAACAATGAATTCTTGTCTGTCCATATCTTTGCATAAGACTTGCTTCCTATTTGTTCTAAAGGATGCTTTGAAGCATAACACAGTTTTTCCATGACTACTTAAAAAACTAGCTGAAATACTGAACTTCTTATTCCAAAATATTTGTTCCTTTGTTTTACTTTTTTTGGTGTGGTTCTTTTTCTCCCCACGTTCTTATGCTCAACAACCATGTCTTCTAGCATCTCATCTTTTCATTCTTTTCCTAGAAACACTCTTCTCTTAGCAGTACTTTCCAAAAGTCTATTAAATGCCCTTGAGAGAGTATAGATGTCCCTCTCTCCAGGTTCCTTTTTCTGAGTAAAAGAAAATATTTTAACAGCATGAAGCTCTGTCAGGGGAGGTTTAGTTTGGATACTATGGAAATATTTTTCACTCAGAGTGTGGCTGGACACTGGAACAGGTTCTCCAGGGAGGTGGTCGAAGCACCAAGCCTGACAGAATTTAAGAAACACTTGGACAGTGTTCTCATGCATGTGGTGTGATTCTTGGGACTGTCCTGTGCAGGGGAAGGAGTTGGACTTCAATGATCTTTGTAGGTCCCTTTCAACTCAGGATATTCTATGATTGTACTATTTTTCTTCTAAATTCCCAGTTTAAAACAACTCCATGGCATCTATACATTGGACCATTTTTGTTTTTTGAAGCTGGACTCCATTTTAAAGAAAATTTTAGAGAAACTTTGTTTGTAATACAAGTTGCTGTAAAATGAACTTTCCAGGAATGGTTTATTTGGGCTTGTTCATGAAAGATCTCAGAAATGAGTACTAGCCATGAAGCAATGACAAGAGCACACACGTCTATGTCAGCCAGTAAACGTGGCTAAAGGAAACAGGTTCTGTATATTTTTTCTTTTCTCTTGTAACATAGTATTTTATTTCTTCAAAACAATTCAAGTTACTGCTTCACTTTCCTATATCTACCATCGTTCTGTCTTTATTAAGTAGTATCTCTACTCTTATCCCACCTTTCTAACACTTGGCAACCTATACCAATCTTTTCTATACTTCTGCCACACTGATGCCACAGCCCAGGCTTCAAATACATATATGCAGTGGTAGCATTATAGAAACCTTTGTATTCCAGTTTAGAAATACATGGAAGTCAATATTATACTGCGCCTGTGCACGGGTATGGCAGATACAAGAGGTGAACTCAGTTACTGGATCCCCTTGTAGGCAAAGTGCTGAAGGATCCAAAAGCTAGCCCCCAGCTTTGCTTGTGGGCAGAAACTGATGTCAGCTTGAAGCCAATATTTGATTCTGACTGCACATTTTGAATCACAGGACCTCTTTTCTTGCACTGCCTTCCCTGAGCTGACAGCAGTGTCAAGAACTGACTACAGATCACACTGAGGTTGTCCAAGTACTGCTGGTATTACATGTATGAAATGTAGGAAATCTTGCCATAAAAACTGTGGGATAATGATCATGGGCCATTGTTGTTCAGATCTAGAGTGGTCAGGCTTCTAAATACCTACACAGAAACCCAGGATGAACTAGGAATAGAAGGTAGGTATCTAAGTACATACACATGTTGTACCTTTGGACTAAAGGAAAAAATACAAGGTTGGGCTCATTTTTCAATTTGCAGTATCATGAGACAATAAATATAGTGTCAGAATTTATGCTTTCTGAAAACAGTGTGGGTAATGAGAATAGGGAGGAAAAGGTCCTCTGTGAAAGTCAGTGCAAAGGACTTCTGAGTGTGGCCCACCAAGGTGTAAATTATCTATACTATATTTTCATGATTATGCATTTATGTTGAATGAGGTACTTGAATACTTCTGCAAGTCATGAGGAAAATAAAGACTGTAAAGATTAATTTTCTTTTGTTTTATAATTCATGATCTCATGCAATTTCAAGATCAACCATGAAATTAAAAAGCCTGTTAGCTTACAGTGATTTTGTTTTGCTAGAGAGGATATTTCAAGAGCATCACTTTTTCTTTAGAAATATTTATTAATCATATGAAATCCAATTTAAACAAGAGAATAATTAATCACTTGAAAACCAACAGCTGTAAAAAAATAGTTCTAAAAGTTACAGTAAAACCCCTAGTAATTTCTTTAAAGAAGACTGCAAAAAGTCATGAATACATATGAATGGTTAAACAATGATAATGCCAAATGAAAACTTTAAACAAAAATTGTTTAGATACCCAAAGTGTAATTTAGAGCCTGCATTCAGAAATCTAATCCACCAAAGCCAATTAAAATGTGATGAAGTGTCCAGGAAACTCAGATATCTGTCCCAAAAGCTATTGTTTCTCACACAATGAATTCTGCAACATGAATTCTGAGCATTACTGTCTTTAAGGAACTGAATATCAAAATATACACCCTGGTTAAGGCTACTTGGGATCCGGACACTAAGTTTGTCTAGGTTGTTTAGTAGAGGTCAGATCAACTGGAAGCAAAAAGGATGAATTTAAAATTAAAAAGCTTCTTTTGAAAAAGTGAGTTTCAGGTTCCCTTATGCTTATCAAAAATTGAAACTACCTTTCCCAGAAAAAAAGGTATCTAAATGACAGGAAACATCTGTTACTTCTTTATTTCGAATTGGGTCAATATATAACGTATTCCTAAGCAAGGTAAAGCACAGTTGTAACCTAATTAGAAAGGTATTAATTCCCTTAAGAGTTGTGATCCATAATGCCAGTTTGCCTTGTTTCTCATTTCCTGTTTCTGTTTTTATCCGGTATAACATGAAATTCAAAAAAGGTCCTGGAAGAAAAAAATGAAGAGCACATCCCCTGGTGCTTACAAAAATACTAATCTATAGGCTCAACTTTCCCATGTGCACTTTATCCCTGTCTCTGCTCACTGCTGCTGCTCCAGAGTGGGGCTACCAATGGTGACCAGCTGTAGTGTGTTGACCCTGGCCAGATGCCAGGTACCCACTTGTCCTAGTTAGAGCAGCTGGGACCAGTTCATCACTGTGTGGGTGTAACCCAAACTGCGTATTCTACACACTCTATGTCATTTCCCAGAAACTGTTAACAATAAACCATTTGCAGCAGCTGCCCAGAGCACACCTGACCCCTCAGGCTATAAGATGGGTGTTAAGAGGCCTGTGAGATAGGAGGATGTTCCTGTCCTCAGGTGTACAACTCACAATCACCCATTGTAGAACTCCCCACCCTTGGGGGAGGTGCTGGGCATTCCTGCCTGAACTTGAGTGTATATAATCTTGGAGTCTTGGGACTTCTGGTACCACTCATGGGATCCAGAGGAGGACCAGAACCTCGACTGGACTGTGACCATCACTCGCACTAGCAGGTTTTTCCTCTCCTTTTGCTTTTGGACTCAGGGGAGCCATTTAGGGCTCAGCATGAGGGCCAACGAACACCATTCTGTTTGTGCCCCAGGGTGCTGGGTTATACATCTGGAGTTTTGTGAGTTAAAACCAATTGTTCATCTGTATAATTGTATTTATTGTATTATTTTTATTAAATAGTAATTCTGACTTATAGTCTCTTTTGAGTTGGGTTCATTTCTCCTGCCAGTTTACCTTTAGACTAGCACACCACTAAAGCCACTCTCTCACTCTCCCTCTGCAACTAGACACAGGAGAGAAAAAAAAAACAGCTAAGGATTCATGAGTTGAGAAAGCAGCTGGGAGAGGACAGTTACTGATTACCTTCACAGGCAACACAGACTCAAAGTGGGGATAATACTTACATTTATTACTAACAGGATCAGAGCAAAAGATTGTTTTATTTCTCAATCTTAAAAACACCTTTCCCCCACCCCTCCCTTCCATATTCTCCCTTCTCCACCCCAGCAGTGCAGGGGGGCAGGGAATGGGGGTTGTAGACAGTTGTTTCTGCCACTGCTCAGGGAGAGGAGTCCTTCCCTTGCTCCTGTGGGGCCCCTCCCATAGGAGACAGTCCTTTATGGACCTCTCCAGTATGAGTCCATCCCTTGGGCAGCAGTTCTTCCCAAACTGCTGTCCTGTGGGCCACTCTTGTGTGGGGTGCAGTCCTTCGCAAATGAGCTGTACCGGTGTAGGTCTCCCACAGGGGCCACAGGTCCTGCCCAGGAAAAACCAGCTCCAGCGTGGGCTACCCTCTCCGTGATCTGCAGGTCTCCAGCAGGACTATGCTCCATCTCGGGCCTCCCATGGGGTCATAGCCTCCTTCATGCATTCACCTGCTCCAACAAGGGCTTCTCCATGGGCTGCAGGTGGGTCTCTGCACCCCAATGGTCCTCCATGGGCTGCAGGGGCAGAGCTGCTCCACCATGGTCTGAAACATGGGCTGCAGGGCCTCAGCTCCAGTGCCTGGAGCACCTCCTGCCCCTCCTTCTGCACTGACCTTAGTGTCTATCTTATTAGCATGTTCTCACTCTGCTCTTCCCTGGCTAGAATTCTTTCTGTGTCACAACCTTCTGTTATTAAATATGTTATCACAGAGGCGTTACTATTACTCCTGATTGGCTTGACCTTGACCAGTAGCAGGAAGTTCATCCTGGAGCCGGCTGGCACTGGCTCCACTGGACAGTGGAAACTTCTAGCAGCTTCTAACAGAAGCCACCCCTGTAGCAACCCCCTGTTACCAAAAGCCAGCCACAGAAACCCACTACACCAACCCCGGCACCAGTGCAAGACCTCAGGATGGTGGAGGAAGGGACTGTTTAAAGCTGCATGTCACATACTTAGCAACAGGTGAGTCACTGGCAATTTTCCTTCCAGATTTCTACTGAGGAAGCCTGAAATAGTCTCTTAGAACCCAGAGGGACTTTAGAAAGGAAGCACAGCACCAAAGAAGATGGGTTAGTATTAGAAAAAGCAACAATTTTAATTATCCATTGTTATTCTGAAAAAAGAAACAAATAAACAAAAACCCACAAACCCAAATGCCAATAAATATACACTGACCAAGCTGCTGTGGGAAAATTAAAAACCCGTCCAGGATACTCACAAGCTTTCAGTTGGGTTATTTTCCTGTTTGGTAAGGGATGACTATACAAATCTCCTCAGTGAGGTGCACTTAAAACTCAGGTCTCATAATCCATTTTTAGGGAACTACTGTAATTATCATGCAAATAGGTTGTGTCTTCTGAATTTTAGTTCTAAAAATTGCTGAAAGGAAATGAGAAACTGGACACTCTAAATTCCAGTTGCACGAAGTTTTTTAGCTTATGCTGCCAGATGAGGACTCAAAGTCATGCAAAATACTATATTTCGGGTGGATTGAATGTACTATGTGACCCCCAACCTTGATGCCTTTAAGATATAGGATATGTCAATGCTTTACTCAGTACGGGGGATTCAATTTATGGAGATGGGTACCTGACTTCAGTTTTCTGTAAAGCTAAGCGTTCAGAAGTCAACCAGATTAATTTTGAAACGTATTGAATGTATAATGGACAGAGTTCTAAGAAAAGGAACAGCAGAAATTTGAAACTCATTAGTGCTTTCTTGTATATAGTAATGGACATAGCTACAAAAATGCTATGGTAACTTCCTGGGTGACTAGCAACATTAAATCTAAACTATTCAATCCCAAACTGATTTCATAAATTACTTACATAACAGCAGGCAAATATATGAGATAATGTTGAAATTACTACATGGGTAAAAGACATTTTGAAGACTTTCTGATCTGTCTATATGTCTTTTTTCACTGAATAAGTGATTATTTGTGGGAGTATTAACACAAATATACATGATAGGTCTGAAATTCTTGTGGAGTAGGTGTTTTTTTTTTTGTTTACATTTGTTTCATCTCTAGTTTTTGTTTTATATTACCTTAAATAAAAGATATTTTCTCTCTTCTTGTTTGTTATTTTACCCACAAATCTGTATCTTTCCACAGGAAAAAGAGGAGTTAATCAAGCAAACAAAAGTATTGAAATGATTGAGTTCTGAACAATCAAGGTTAAATTAACTTCAAAGGAAAGTAATTAGCTAAAATATTGAAGTGAAAACCAAACAAAACAAATAAAACCACTGCAAACCTTAACCTCAGGAATGAATTCAGAAATAACAAGAAGTACACTTCAGAATTCAGTGTCAAGAATATAAATTATGAAGCTTGATTAAAAACTATTAGAGACTGTCTGATTATAAACCAATATCCCATAAATAAAGTTTCCAAACACATGGAAGCAAATTAAAAGAAAATTAAATGACTGATATATTTTGCATCCCATTTTTTGTTTGCTGTTCATTCAGTTTTATGTTTCATTTCTTTGGTACAAAACACCGAGAGAAAAGTATAGACAGAAGAAAAAAGAAGCACAAAGTCCTCTTTGGTGAACACTTCAACAAATGAGATGAAAATAGCTGAAGTAAATGGCATAGGTGGAAATACAGAGTTGAAATTGTTTTATCAAAAGAAAACAGAATTTGTGTCATGAATACCAATTTCAAATGGTCCTCAGCCCTTGTGTGTTTACAGTCGAAATGCATAGCTGTTCAGTTACTTCTTTAATTTAGTCTTCATAATTTAGTCTTAAATATAAATTTCACTTGGCCAAAGAGTGGAGGCTGTGGTAGGTATGTGTGTAAGCAGGAGAAGGTTACAGTGGTGATATGTGTGGGAAAAACCATATGCTGCAGCATGTCTGTTGAAATGGGGTCCAGTCTGTCTTGAGACAAAGGAAAACAAGAGTGGAAAATATTCATTGTGCATCAAAGTTTAACTGTACTACACCCAACTTGTTTCAATCAGAGAAGCAACAAGGGCCCCTGCTCAAACACATCTAAAAAAGAGAGCCATTAATGGCTGAAAAGACATGGTCTAGGAAGGCACTCAATGAAGTCCCTAAAAGCACTGGAATCTGTAGGAGCCAGATGTGCCAGTGCAAGGACACCCCTGAGGGATTGTGGTCCGTGGGTGACCCATGATGGCTAAGGGACAACCCTGAGAGACTGTGACCATGTGTGACTCAGGTCAGTCAGGAGCACAGTGGAATGGAGCAGCAGAAATCATTAAAGGCAGATATACATACCATTTCAAACTCCTATGCCATGCAACGCCTGGGTGGATGAACTGGACAGACTGAGTATAAGCCATGGTGAAAATATGTAAAATAAAAACAGGGGAGAGAAGCAGATGCTTATGTACATGTAAAAGTGTGTGGGTGGAGGGGAAAGTGTGTGTGAAATGTGCTCTTTCATTTTTGGTGTGTTCTTTTTTTTCCCTCAATACCTTAAAAAATGATCAGCCTCTTGTGTTGGATGTCAACAGATTAACAGAGGTAAAACTCCCTAATTCTAAGGGATTTTCTTGCATGTGACCTCAAGACATAGGAAATACACCATCACTTATGTACGAAGATTGCATACTATGACAGTAATTTACACCTCAGTCTACAACCTTTGTCTATCTTCATGTTATTAGCTTACATTAAATGTAAAAATATCTTAAAAGTTTATTTGGACATACAAGTACAGACATATACCCTTTATTTATTTGGTCAAGGTAAATGTTAAAATACCTGAATTTTAGTAAGCTAGTATTAACAAACAGGCAAGAAAACTTTGTAGAATTTATGCTTACACATTTGGTTACTAAACTAATGGTCCTAGAGAGAGAAAAGTTTTTGACTACTCTTTCTAATAAAACTACTTCGCAAAAAGAACAACATTATTTAAAATTTTGCTGTAATATAAAGCACTAGAAAGCTTTTTATATTTAGTGTGCTGCTTTATAAGCAGAGCCTCTCATAAATTGTCAGTCCATTCATTAACTAAAACAATGAATAGATCATTAACAAGACAAGACTGAACTCTGTAATAAATTTTTATATTATTCAATCATATAGTATGTAATATTTATAGATCATGTAACTTTATATATCTTTTAATAGAGTTGCCATGTTTTAAGCCCATCTGGTAACTAAGCACTATGCAGCTGCTTGCTCATTTTCTTCTGGTAGGATGAGGGAGTGAACTAGAGGAGTAAAAGTGAGAAGAATCGTGAGTTAAGGTAAACACAGTTTAAAGGTAAAGTGAAAGCCACAGATGCAAGGAAAGCAAAACAAGGCATTGATTCAGCACTTCCCATGGGCTGGCAGGTGTTCAGCCATCTCCACAAAAGCCAGGCTCAATCATGTGTCAGGGGGACTTGGGATGACAAACACCATCACTCCAAACATACCCCCCTTTCTCTTTCTTCCCCCAGCTTTTATTGCTGAGCATGGCACTGTATGGTATGGAATATCCCTTTGTTCAGCTGGGGTCAGCTTTCTTGGCTGTTCCTCTGCCAGCTTTTTGCACATCCCCAGCTTACTCACTAGTGGGATGGCATGAGAAGTAGACAAGGCCTTGACTCTGTGTATTAAATGAATTTTATTATACTATTTTTATTGTGAGTTTTATTTGGTATAATTAAAGTCTTCAGTGTGACTTCAGAATAAAGAATACTGAACATATTTTAATTATATAACATGGTGGATTTCTTGTGTTGTTTTGTGTGTGAACAGCTTGACCTTATTTTCTTTTGAGCTGCACTTGATAGTATTTAGACAACAACTATAAAGTAACCTGAAGTACAGGCACAGCAGGAGGAGGCTATCTTTATTGTTCTTCCTGCAGGGTGAAATATTCTTTCTGCTGCTAGACCTTGTTTTTAACTGATGGTAGAATGGAGGGGAAGAATCCTGCAAGAGTGTACTGATGTCAAGAACAAAATCCATTTTTATGCAACATATTCCAGCACGTTTTTTTGTTTTGCTGTATAGTTCTTTTATCAATGAAACTGCTAATGTGTGTTTTAACCAATGTTAAAGACAGGCAGTAACTTCTTTCAGCTAAGATCCTCCCCACATGCTGTTAAAAGAGTAATGTTATTAAAGAGGCAAGTTTGTTAACCACAGTCATGAAAATCCAAAGTAGTTCTCAGTGAACTTTAAACAACATTAGAAAGAATAGGCTCTGACCATTCATGGCTTTGGCTTTAGTGGTACTTTCTTGATTTCTGTATTTATCCTTCTTCTGTTACGAACCGAGCTTGCAGCTGACACTTAGGAGAACAGAAAAGGGTAATTTCAAGCTTCCTAATATATTCTTCTGCTGAGTAGATGCTCTTTAAGCTAACAGTGCATTAACAAATTTCAGTAGGATCCAGGAGATGTACGCATGAGCTGACAGATGAGCCCAAAGATGAACATCTGCTATTTCAAATCTTCTCATATTTTCAGGATTTATACAAGTTGACACCTTTTCTTGATTAGTAAGACAAGCATTATTTAGTGATTCTTAAAAAAATCTTTGCTAAAATATATATTTTGTAGTGCACTGACACAGTTTTGTAAAAGATTTTTAGTCATAACATTAAAAGAAAAGCAGGCAATAACTGTCTAAATGACTTAAAAATCTGTTTTTATAAGATGTAACTGTGATATCAGAAAACAAAGGTATGTTTATAAATAACTATGTATAGCAAGCTTCTCCTTGATGGAAGTGACGGCAGTGAGTTAGATTGTGCTTTGTCAGTACCATATAGCCTAAAGTGATTTTAGCAACTTCTCAGACCGTCACTAATCTAGTCATTTACTGGTATAAAACTTCTTCCCTTTTATTTGGAAAGTGTAAGTATCAAAACTTCATATTCTGTCTAATGTTAAGGACAGCTTTCCTCCCTGTCAGAAAAGGAGCTGTCTATTTATTTAACCTGCAGAATGCTTTGCGTCTGCATCCTAATTTTTATCCTTGGCGTATAAGGCTCTGTGTTTTGTCGTGTCTGAACATGTAACAGTTAAGAGTATATATATGTTTGGAAATATATGTACATAATGGTAGATAAATGTATTTAATGATATTTGTGGATACACAACAGCAAAGAGAAAACAAAGAAAGCCCAAACTTTCCACCCTTGTCTGAAAAAAAAATCTTTCCTAAATATAGAATTCAATATTGCCTTCTACACACAGTAGATCATCAATAATCAGATCACTGATACAGATAATTAACTCTTTATATATAGGAAAGATATAAATTATCATATCTACTATAGTAACTACTGTGACCATGACTATGTTAGGATTTCCCAGACAAGATTTAAATCATTTATTTCAGGCACAGGTAACAATATTGAATAATTCAGCAAAATATAAACATTATAATTGTGACTCCTAGGCAAGACATAACTTCTGTGTGCAAGATTCATGGATGTAGGGCTTATGCATGCTATATTCAAATAAAAATGTTGCACTTTTTTGTGTCTAACAATGAAGACAACTCTCAATAAGACTCTCTAGCATATTTCAGTATTTTATAGCCAATATTAAATTTAAATTAAACAGGAAATATTTCCTCCTCTGCCCTTTACTTGATAGCTTTCTCTAAATTTGAGATCCAGGAGGCCATGATTTTTTATGAATAGAAAATTAGGTCACAAAAATCGTAGCAGCTTTCCTTTATCTTCTTTTTCTACTCTGCTTCCCTACTGATGAAGGCATTTTCACAGAAAACACCTTATCTCTGTGTAATTATTGCAGGAAAACATTACCAGTGTCAGAGATTAAATATGGTTTACTACCTAACTGGTAATGCATTTCAGTTGAAGGCCTGTAGATATTGGTTGTGATATTAGTTCTATTCTGCTTTTTAATTGTTTGCTTACCTGATTGATAGAAATTGCACTTAGGAAAACTGTGTGTGACACCAAAACTCATGAGGTTAAAATTACCACTTAAAAAGATCATGTCAGAAGTTCATCAAAGTTTTGGACAACTACTCCCAAATCAATAGAATTACATTCAATAAAGTACTTGAGAGGAGAAATCTAATGTATAGGTATGAAATGAGGAAAAAATGGCTAAGCACAGTGTTACACGGAAAAATGTGAAGGTTATAGTGGACTAAAAAGTAGTTTTGAAGAGAACAATAAATCTTATTCTGAGACCGACTAATAAGATTGTTGTATGTCAGCCAAAAAATACTAATAGTAAATAGCAATAGTGAAAGAAAAATAGTTTTCTAGGATCTGATGTTGGTGAGACTGCAACTGTAATAGTGTGTTTTATAAGAATGTAAAAAGAAGATTCTTAAGTTAATAAAGCAGTGTTTTCCTCTCCTTTCCTTCCAGATTTCCCTAATGTTCAGGAGGAAAGATACCTTATTATGTTGAATTTCATGTACCAACTCTTAAGGAAGGTATTATAGGTCTGGAGGAAAGGAAAAAATTAATTGGGTAGAAGCTGAAGAAAACAGATTTCCCTATTAAGAGAAGGTATAGAAAGAGAAACAAGGCAAAAAATGTTACAGTGAGATTGGTGAAACAATTGCTTTTTTCAGCAACTTGGGTAATTAAGACATTATGGGGAAAGGGAAAAAAAACAAGTATTTTTTAAATGAAGTACTGTAAGTTTTTGAGGTCTCCCTCTCTGAGATTTTTAGGAGTGGGTTAAACAAACAAAACCCAAGTGTTCTTATCCTTCCTCAGCAAATGATGGAATAGAGGTTTCCTTTCAAGACCCATATATTTTTGGATATATGATTATGATGAATCATAATTTCATCAATTTACATATAGTTTGTATGTTAGATATGAAAATACATCTGAATGATATTAAACTGTTTTATGTGTAACTTCCTTGTTGTAATTTGTAAGAATTGAAAAGATACAGTTAAATCTCATCTGATTTCAGAAGGGCTGGGGCCCTTTCGCTGTTGTTTAGGTAACCTTTATTTATCTTTAATTTATAGGTAAAGAAATAATAAACTCTCTTAACGGATACCAAATTTTTTCTGAAAAGTACCTACAGATTTTAGCATTGCACATTCCAGTGGAAATTAATATTCACTCAAGTTATCCAAGACAAGATTTGTGTGAAAAAACTGTATGCCTTTACTACACCTACCAAGAGCTCTTTCACTGAATGTATGGTTTTAGGCTCTTAGGGATACAGGACAGGCAAGGAAAAGGGGTAGTCCTTCAAGCAAGGGAGGAATTGGATTGTACAGTGCTTGCAGTTAGGGGCAATATGGTTGAGAGCCTTTGGGTCTAGGTTAGGGGAAAGTTGATAAAGTAGATGCTGTTGTAGTATTCTATTGCAAATCATCCATCCAGTATGATGACATCATTGTATTACTACATAAAATATTAAGGGAAATCTCTAGATCTTGGCCTTATGGATGACTTCAACTTTGTAGATATTAACTGGGACTCACGCAGCAGACACAAACAGGTCCAGGGAATTTCTGAAGCACGTTGAACTTTTTGATACAGGTACTAAGACAGCCAAATAGGAAAGGGGTAACACCTGTTTGGCAGCCAGTCACTAGTGATGTTCCCCAGAGCTCAATTTTAGGGCCAGTTCTCTTCAATGTTTTTATCAGTGACCTGGACACAGGATTTGAGGGCACACAAAATAAGTTTGCTGACAATACTACACTAGGAGGAGCTGTTGATTCACTGAAGGGTAGAGAGGCCTTAGAGAGAGATCGTGATAGATCAGAGTGTTGGGCAATTACCAATGATATGAAATTCAGTGAGAACAAATTTTGTCCCTCAGAATGTAATCCTGGATGAATACATAGATAGGGGGCAAGAGGCTGCAATTCAGACCTGCAGAAAGGGATCTGGGGGATTTAGTTGATGGCAAGTTCAATGCAAACCAACAGTATGCCCGGGTGGCCAAAAGGGCCAACTGTATCCTGGGGATCATTAGGCACATTATAACTAACTAGTTGAAAGAATCCAGCCCAGATGGACTTGGCACTGGTGCATCCTCGCCTCAAGTACTGTGTGCAGTTTTGTCTTTCTGAATGTAAAAAGGATATAAAAAATATTAAAATACGTCCAAAGGATGACAACAAAGACAGAGAAAGGACTAGAGGGCATGACTTAACAGAGAGTGGCTGAGCATACTAAGTTTGTTCAGTTTTAAGGAGGCTGACGGGTGATCTCATTGCTGTCTACAAATTCCTCATGAGAGGGAGCAGAGAAGAGGTGATGACCCTCTCTCTGGTGATAGGACACAAGGGAATGGCTTACAGCTGCATCACTAACAATTGGGTATTGTAACAGATTACTTATTAAGGAAGAGGTCATTGAGAGGGTGATGAAGCGCTGGAAAAAGCTTCCTGAGAAAGAAGTCATGGCTCCAAGCTTATCACTGCTCAAGAAGTATCTGAGGAATGCTCTTAGATACATGATTTGGCTTTTAGCTTGCCCTGTATGGAGTCAAGAGTTGAATGTGGTTATCCTTGTGGGTGGGATAAAATATCCTTCCAAGCCAGGATATTTTATAATTCTCTGATTCTAAATAAAATATCTCAGAATAGTTTTATAGAAGAAGAAGATGAGCTCTTCAAGGGTACGACTTACCTCTTTCTAAATGAGATTTGCATATATGGTGATCCAAATTACTTGTTAAAATAACCTGCACCTCCCCATTCACTATGATAGTATCTTGGAATTCCAGACAGCTCCTTTATGGATGCCTGAAGTTATGCTATTTGAACTGTATCCTTAGTCACTTTGGTATGTCAGCATTGCTGAAACACCTTCCAGAAGGAAAACAATATAAAGAAATGAAATACATCTGAAGTTGTAATCTCCTTTATTAACGTCAACGAGTTCATACTTTTCTCTTGGGAATAGGATTTAAAAATAATCTGTGCTATGACAATATTTTTTTTCTTACAAAGAGGAAACTCAATCATCCATTCATTCCACTTAAAAGTTGTTAGAAGGTTTTTTCATAAATTACAATTGTTTACATTGAAAAGCTCATTTTGTTAATAGTTCACAACAAATGAGATAAAGGTAATATTCCAAATTTAGGCTGTAATTAGTGCAATGAATTTCATAAACATATTTTCCAGAAATTGTTTAAGAAACAGAGCAGACTAGAAATAGGCTAAAACAAACAAAAACCCCTCCACCCTCTATTCTTTTTTTTTCCTTTTCATATCTTCATTTTATGAAATTTATAAAATTCATTTTTTTTCCTAATAAAGAGTACATTACATTGACAAATTTGCAACTGCCTGCATGATGTGACAATGTTTGTTGTTGAAATGAATACAAATACATGAACACAGATGCCTTGAGCACATCCTTAGTTTCTTTCCCCTGTGTAAAGAAATCTTCCTAATTGTCTTCATCACCAGCTATGTACACTTTTATAATTTGAAATGTACATCAAATATTTGTGAGTAAAATCACATTTCATCAAAATAAACAGATCTAATGTGATGTGAAGATTCTGAATGAAATACAATGAAGCAGAAAAAAACCCAATATTGTTTCATTTATCTCTCAGCTCTGAAAACATTCTTTGGTCCTTTAAAAGGGAGCAGTTTCCATCAATTTCACCAAAAAAAGTCAGCATACGCTTATTATTAATATAAGCATGATAAGAAAAATAGAGCCCAGTGTGGGCCCTTTGCTGAATGGAGCAGAGGATCTAGTGACACAAACAGATGGAAAAGACGAAACTACACAATGCTTTCATGCTTTCCTCTTTATTGTCAAGACTGGCCTTCAGGAGTCTCAGGCCTCTGAAACATGAGGGAAAATCTGAAGCAAGGAAGATTTGTGCTCAATAGAAGATGACTAAGGTAGGGAACATTTAAACTAGTTGGATACATTTAAACAAATTGGATGCACCCACAAGTGCTTAGAAAGTTGCTCGATGTCATTGCGAGAACATTCTTGATTGTCTTTGAAAGGTCATGGCAACAGGGAGTTTTCTAAGGGATGGAAGAAAGTAAATTTCACTCCTTTCTTCCAGAAAGGAAGAAAGTCATGAAAGAAGATCCAGGGAATGACAGGAAAGTCAGCATTGGAAAGGTAATAGAGTTAGTTGTCCTTAAAAATATTATTGATCCTTGAAGCACAAAAGGGTGATGGAGAACTGTCAGTACAGATTTATGAAGGGTAAGTCATTCTTAACCAGCCTGATGACTCCTATCATGAGGTGACTGACTTAGTCTGTGAGGAGAGTGGAATGGATATTCTTAATTTCAACTTCAGTAAGACTTTCAACAGTATCCATAAAACATTTTCATTTGTAAACTGATGAAGCACAGGACAGATAAATTAACAATGAAGTAGACTGAAAACTGCCTGAATTACAGGCTCAGCAGGTGGTCAGCAGCACCAAATCTAGGCCTATAACTAAGTGGCATATCCTAGAGGTTGATAATCCAACAAATGGTGTTCAACACCTTTATTAATGAGCTGGACGATAGCACAGCAACTTTGCAGGCATCACAAAACTGGGAAGAGTGGCTGATACTATAGGTGTGCTTCTTTGACAGGTTGAAGAAATCAACCACCAGAAATCTCATAAAATTCAACCAACAAAAATCTATGAAACTCGATTCCAAATGAAAGAGTTCAAATGCAAAGTCCTGCCCCTGGAGAGGAACAACCCTATGCACCCTAAGAGATTGAAGGCCCAGCAGTGGAGGACCTAGCAGTCCTGGTGCACATCAAGTTCAACGTTAAGCCAGCCAGTCAGCAAAGAAGGCACAGGGCCCAGTTAGACAAACAAACTGACCAGGCCCTTTTTACATCTGACCAACCCCTTTTGTATCTCCTGTCTATTCCCGCTGTCTGTTTCTCTCTGTTTACCTTTCCTCTGCATGTTATCTCATCAGTTGGCACAGTCCCACTGCTATCTTCCAACATCCTGAACCCAATCCTGAACCCTCAGTTAAAAACCCTTATCAATTACAAACTCTGGTTTGCTGCAGTTTCTTGGTAGGTCTTCAATTAGTTTGAATGTTGATGTTTGTCTCTTGTCACCTTTGTGTCTCTGTATGTTTTGTTTATAGCTTACCCCTTTTTCTTAGTATGCCACTTGACAAAGCCTTCCATCAGGTACTCTTATTGAAATAAACATTCCCACATTCCACATGCCTTCCCAATTAGTGTGACTGACCAGCTTCTGTTCTCCTTTTGCTACCTCCCAGTTACTGTCTGTAGATCATTTGTGTTCTTCTGTGTTGATGCTGATGGCATCCTCCTTTACTTATTACCATCTTCTGCATTGAAAAGGACCAGATTAAGGGAACAGGTGTTCTCTCATTGCATTATACCCTTATGGGATTTTTTAAGATCCATTTAAGTACAAGAAACATTATGAAAACATTTTCTGTTTGTGCCTTAATTCCCACAAGAAAGAAGATATGCACCCATTGAAAGGGACTGAAGTGTTCATGAGCCAGGTCCCTACTCTTGGTGACTGACTAACAAAGATTAAACACACCCTCCTAGTCTCCCCCTTGGCCATAGGACCTTCATACCAACGGAATTTTTCTAGTAGCCTTCACTAGTCTGAGCAAATGCTAGAAGGGATGCTGAAAAAGTCCCTTCAGATTTATTATCTGCAGAATCATTGATTTCTGGAACAGACTGAGACCAGAAGCAGATCTTGGATGTACAAAAAATGGTTAAGAATATAAATAATATAATGCCACTTTTTTTACACAATATCATTGTGTTATTAAACATATTTGTGAAAGATAGAGAGATGAAGAAAATAGAAACTAAAATGAAAAGTGTCGTTATTATTTACTAATTACTGGAAAGTTTTTTTCAGCTAATTTTTTTTGTTTATCATTTGAAGTAATCACAGTTCAAAAATTTTCATTTCAATGTAAAATTGGAGTACGTGGTCATTTGCTCATGCCATATTAGACCAGATTTGTTGATGCTCATGACTGCAAAGATTTTGATTTGGAGGCATGCACTTAAAATAATCTTTAAGTAAGCTATTGATGTTCTGCTGGTGGTTGGCTGCAATTTAAAAATTCCTTTGTGCATGAATAAAAGAGCTGTGAAGACCACAGGCAACCTGACCACTGCACTGTAAGAACTGGAGAACTATACAATTATATCAAAGGGAAGAATAAAAAAAAAAAAATTAAAAACATTCAGAATTCTAATAAAATCACTCTTCAGACATTCCCAGAATGCTCCTAAACATTAAATCAGTTGAAAGAGGGTGAGACCATTTTTGAAGACCCCATCCTGTTCACAATCAGTGCAGCCCTTCAGTTAGGTTTTAGGCTGTAAAATATTCAATGAAACAAGAAGTGGAAGATAGATCTCTTGCTGTGTAAGTGCTGCCAACCTCACCTAGAATTCTTCTGACATTTCTTTTTGCTCAGTTAAGATTTAATTATTGCAAAGATGAAGAGCTTTTAACAAATAAATAAAAAGGAAAAGACTGTCTTCAATCCTTCATGTCAATATAAGCATTTACATGACTAATGAAGCATCTGTGTACTTCAAAACTACCTCTTTTGCAATATTCATAGAATTGTGGAATGGTTTGGGTTGAAAGGGACTTGAATAATCATCTAGATCCAATCCCCTGCCATTGGCATTCCACTAGACCAGGTTGATGAAAGCCCAAATCAACACTTCTAGTGGTGGGACATCCACAGCTTCTCTGGACAACCTGTTCTAGTGCCCCAGCACACTCACAGTAAAGAATTTGTTCCTAATATCTAATATAAACCTGCCCTCTTTCAGTTTAAAGCCATTACCCCTTGTCCTACCACTACAAACCCTAGTAAAAAGTCCCTCTCCATCTTTCTTGCAGGCCCCCCCTAGATACTAAAAGGCCACAATAAAGTCTCCCTGGAGCCTTCTCCTCTTCAGGCTGAACAACCACAACTTTCTCAGCCTTTCCTCATAGGGAAGGTGCTCCAGCCACCTGAGCATCTTGGTGGCCCTCCTCTGGGCTATCTCCAGCAATTCTTTGCTCTTCGTATGTTAAGGACCCCAGAGCTGGATGCAGTCTTCCAAGTGGGGTCTCTCAAGAGCAGAGTAGAGGGGGAGAGTCTCCTCCCTCAACCTGCTGGTTACACTGCTTTTGGTGCAGTTTAAGTCTATTCTGGCACCTGCTTGCAAAGTCAAAACCTGGGCATTTGTTTCTCTAGTAGCATACTGGTTAAAAGATGACACTACCTTGTGGTTTTCTTTTGCAACGCATAGTTTATGCAAATAAGCTGAAGATCAGAGCTCTTGCCTTGGAACTCAAATAAAATCCCAGACACAATAAAAATTACATTGGTGGTTTCCTCAAGCCACAGCCATTCCCAGGTATTTTTATGTAGTAGCTTAAGTTTATCCTCTCATTTAATACACCGTGGGTTTGTTTGGAGGGCTGGGGTTTGATTGTGTGGTGTTTTGGCTGTTGTTTGCTTTGTTTTGAAGAAACTACTTATAGTTGTCAAATCCTCTCTTGTACTGCATAAATGCCCTGCATTCCTGACTTGAAATTCTTCAGTCCCTGAGTCAGCAAGGTGTCTACCACCCAAATCTGAACAAGAGACATAAGCTATACAATAGTTATAATTACTGATGAATTAGACACCCCAGTTTATATGTCACACATGCACAGTTGGTAGATAAAATTGTCATTGATCGAAGGAATCTGTCCCATGTCAGGTCATAAAACAAAGGTGAGCTAATGGTAAATAGATTCAGTCAACAAGTTTGTATCTCTGATTTATTCTTGTTTCTTGCTCCCTTTGATGCAGCATTATCAGAATGTGCTTAATGGGAACAGGCAATTTCTCTGTAGAGCAAGGAAAATTCAGGAGAGATGCATCTGCGTGACTGAACAATAAGCTCCTACAGTGGAAGAAGACATGGAGGAGATAGGCACAGGTGATGTGCTAAGGAAGATCAGGGTAGTATACAGGAAGTGACTACAACTGTTGTAGAGAGAACTGAACTTATCTGAACAGAAAGAAGACCAGAGAGTGGCCCTTGTGTTAAGTACATGGATGTATCAGTTGAATGAATCAGCTGGCTGTGTAAATGGCCCTCCCTGAGTTAATCAAAAAATGTGCATGTCTTCCTGATTTAGTCAGAACAGCTTGGGGCAAATGGCTCCTAAAAACTGAGCAACTATCAAAATGAACCTTGAAGAGAGCAGTAGTCTTGAGCTGACTTCAACGTATGTAACACTTCCCAGCAAATAAGCACGCCCAGCACTGGGGCAATGAGCATACTGAGACTGGTAGTGGTAATCATGTTTACACTGTGATCCAACTGTATATTGCATTTGCTGTATTGTCCTTGTGTTGTGACATTAGTACAATGCATTATGCTCAATCAAAATCCTTTGCAATGTCAGTTACCTTAAATAAGTAAATTTTATATTAAAACATTAAACCTTCCCCGTCTGAAAAACCTAAATGAACCTGGTCAGAGAGTACTGGACTGACAGTCCAGTACCGATGTCAGGGCAGTGCATGAAGAGAGATTAAACACTTCTCAGCCTCTCAATTATCTTGAGATAAGTTCTAAGATCAATAGTTTCAAAGCTGTAAGAGATTTCTGTAGATCAGATTACCAACAGTCAGTGGGAGACCTGGGACTACAATATCCAATTTATTCCATATCTTTCATCAGTGTAAGACCTGATTTAAACAAGAAAGGAGGTGTCAAAACTAAAGAAAAGCTTTTACTTCTAATGGCTGAGATTTGATCAGAGTGGTTCATCACAGGACACCTTTTCGATTCCACTACCTCTGGCCAAATGGTGTTATCAAAAAGAATGTTGTCATCCTAGAATTAAGAGACTCCATCCTATATGATAAGTAAAAAAGTGTTCTGGAAGTTTGGAGTTCAAGAAACTAGAAGGGTGAGTCTATTTCTTCATATGACACTAATTTACAGATATTTTAGAGATCTAATGGGTTTATGTTGAAATGATAAAGGTGGAAAAAATACAAAACCCACATAAAAAACTAGTAGGATTTTAAGGGAATTATCAAAGGAGATAAACAAGTGATGTAATCAGATTTTATAAAAATGGGCAGGGGATATCTTTCCATATATCAGGTTGCTCAAAGCCCTATCCAAACTGACTCTGAACATACCCAGTGATGGGGCACCCACAACTTCTCTGGGCAACCTGTTCCAGTGCCTCACCATCCTCATTTTAAAAAATTTCTTCCTTGTGCCCAATGTTAACCTACCCTTTTTCAGTTTAAAA
Organism: Oxyruncus cristatus; assembly: GCA_013399855.1. Taxonomy (NCBI): domain Eukaryota; kingdom Metazoa; phylum Chordata; class Aves; order Passeriformes; family Cotingidae; genus Oxyruncus; species Oxyruncus cristatus. The sequence goes on from VXAY01005596.1 coordinate 223,557, forward strand.
CTGTTACCCTTTGTCTTGTCACTACTGGCCTGGTAAAAAGTCCTTTCTCTCTTTCTTATAAGCCTCCTTTAAGTATTGAAAAGCCACAACATGTTCTGTCTGGACCCTTCTCTTCTCCAGGCTAAACCCCCACAATTTTCTCAGTCTTTCCTCGTAGGAGAAGTGTTCCAACCCTCTGATGACTTCTGTGACCATCCTCTGGACCTGCTCTAATAGCTCTAGGTCTTTCTTTTTCAGGGCCCTGTAAGGCCCAAAGCTCTTTTCATGACCTCATTGAAGGGGGTTTACATTAAAAAGACACAAGGTCCCAAAAATCTGCCTGATCGAATTTTTTTTTTTTTTAAGGGGCCTTCAATTCTTTTATACCTTGAGGCTGCACAAAGGAAAAACACTGCAACACTTTTCAGGAGGTTGAAATAACACTAACTGGCAAACATTGGAAAATAAGGGAACTTGGTAAAAGTTTAAAGCAAACATTCAATCAACATAAAGCATTGACTTAGCAAATTCCAACCCTCCAGCTTTAAGTTACCTAAATAACAAGAAAAGGAAATTAGGAGATGAGGAAGAAGTAAAGAAAGAAAGAGAATTATAGCTACCACCTTAGATTCAGTGTAGACCCAACTACCACAAGTCCAGGAATGGTAGGGCCATGCACAAAGTAGAGGCAGTGTGGTATTGGTTTTATTTGCTCTGAACTCCTGTGGCCATCCCTCTCAAGTGGGATTTTGGTGTGCCAGCCATTCTGGAGCTGGTTTAGGGGCTCCAGCAGGTGTGGTGTGGGGCAGTGCTCCTGGTGTGCCAGTGACTGACAGCTGCGCTGAAGTCTCTTAAGGAGGTGGGGTTATGGGGGACACATAGCACCGTTCCATCTTGGGAGAACCTGATCTGTCCACTCACACACACACAGAGGTGTTTTGAGCCAGTAATAACTTTAATAACTTTTTTCAGTCCCTCACAGGGCCCACAGAGGTGGGCACAGTACTCCAGGTGCAGTTTCTATAGCAGGATGCTCTGTCTAAAAGGGGATATAGCAGCTCAAATTCCTTGTTTACAAGTTATCAATGATGGCTTGAGCAGCGAGGTTCTGCTGCTTGGTGAAAAAAGGAAGGTCTTCTCATCAGGGGTAAGATTAAGTGAGGAGGGTCTGCTGGTTTTAGTGTTGAAGGATTCTGACACCAGCTTGGCCAAATTATCAGACTGACCATTAGGACATAAAAGACAGATTCTCCCTGACTGAGGCTGGGAATAGCAAGAAGGTACAGGCCCTGATGTAGAACTGAGAGTCAGAGGTGTTGAGAAGAAGAAACCAAAGAGCCCATAACACCTTTTTCAGCACAAAGCATATTTTGCTGAGTAAACCTGACAGCACATAACCTAAAAAATGTGTAGGACTGACAGTCAGTCACTTTATACAGTAAAAGGTCAGTCTCACATTTGCAGAGTGAGGGCTTCTAGCACATATCCCTAAGGTGTATGAAGATTGTTCCCTTAAATGGGAGCACCCCTCAAGGTTATTCCTTGAGGCTGAGCAAAAGAGTTTTGTCCACAGTAACTGGTGTTACCAATCTCTACTTAATAATTGCTTTGCTAGCTTTCGTATAATTGTTTCAATATTGCTTCAGAAACAGAGTTCTATACTAGTAGCTGTAGCTAGCAATACTTTGTAGCAAAAAATTTTCAGTAAGGTATTTTTCTCTAATCATTATCTTTATTATAATCAATTTCAATAAATCAGGTAATTTATATAAATGTATTTGGTTTGTCATTCTTAATCCTGCAGAACAAAGTTCTACAGAGTTTCAATTACAACTACAGAATCTTTTAGACGTAAACTGTTGACTAAGTCTGGAGTTAGGATTGAACCCAGCCACACCTAGATTCATGTCTGAGAAGGAATTTGTAAATCAAGGGGGTCTTTTCTGCACCTTGTGGTGCAATAGGAGGGCTTCTCTAATAAACTTTATCTGAAGGCCCCATTCTGTCCATGACAGTCTCACAGGAGCAGTGCAAAGGCAGAGCAAAAGCAGAGAATTACCTCCCTTGATGTGTCGGCTACATCTCTTTTTATGCAGCCCAAGACGCAATTGGGTTTATGGCTGCAAGCACACACTGCTGACTCATGTCCAAAAGGCCCAGTGGAAATACAGACTTGTATTTTCCTTGGACAGTAGAGAAAAAATGTATTACAGTTCTCAGTGTAACAGATTTTTCTTAAAAGAGTATTTTGGATGTGACAGGTTTCTTCTGGGTCATTTAGCCAATGCCTCTGCATTAGAGGGGGAAATATTTTATTGTTGCTAAACCAGGTCTCATACAGTGGTGTAAACTGGCTTTGAATCTTTCACTAAGGCTGATTGTATACCTGCCCTTGGCAATCTTTTCCATCATTCGTCTGCTATAACTGAAGGATTTCCTTTCCCACCATACTATTCCCTAGTCAATGCTGATTTTCCAGGCTGAAGTTTCAGACAAGTGTTCTTTCTTTTCAGCTCACTCTCACATAAAAATGAAAACATGGCTTTTCTAGTATCTGAAATATGACTTTATCTAGTATCTAGTGCTTCCTTTGTAACAGGTGTTGTTTAGTTTTGGTTTTGTTTTTTTTTTTTTTAATGTTTTCTTAAAGAGTCTGATTATCAAACTCTGCCTTAGTAAGCATGTACTTCAAGTTAATGCTGCTACTCCAAAATAGGTCATTTAGGGGAGAAATTCAGACAACCAATAAAAGCTTTCAACTAAAGAACATTGTTCTTTGCAAGAGCCAGAACTAAACTCAGCATTATAATGGAGCTTTATAAAAATTAAAAATGTTACATTAGAAATATTACCTACACTAAAACAGAGTTCTTCCCAAAACACTATTTTTAGCAGCAAAGTGATTCCCTTCTGCTTCCTCTCCCACTCCCCATCATCTCAGTTCTTTTTAATAACAGCCTTGTTCATTCATTTTAAGGAAAAAAAGTTACCTTATAGCTAAACATTCTAGAAATTAAAGTGCTTTTTTAGGTGAGATGTTGTTTTCATCTATAAAACACATTTGTTTTCTGTAGCTTAAAGTAAAGTTTTCTCCATCTCTAGTACAAAGGCTGTCTTCTGAGTAATTGGCTTCAGTCATACTATTTCATCACTGCTCAAATTTTATACCTATGTTATTTTCTCTTCCATCAATCTCTAAATGTCAAAACTCAAATTGGTTACTGTCTCTACCGCTTTCAGACAAGATAACTCCATTTAATCATGTGTCCCTAGGAGGAGAGATGTTTCTAGAACAGAGAGACAAATAAGAAAAAAAATAAGCAAAAAGGTATCAATCTTTCAAGGCAGAAACCACAGCATCTTAATATTTAGGCAGAACAATCAGCAAGAGCCTACTTCTCCATCACTTTCTACAGTACTTTATGATCTTAGAATATGCCAGCACATTAATGAAAGACAGCTGATGAGCAAACTTCCTTGCAGCAAGCACTCTGGTATTTCCAAACTATTTTAAACTAAATCTCTGTGAAAGTAAAGGGGATATTTGCTTGATGTTTCAAAAATAAGAAAGCTTTGCGAGAAATAAGCATTTGAAACCTGACAGCTGCATATTATTTGCACCCCATGAATCTAAGCAGATTTTCTGTGATTATCACTGTTAGCTAGAATATGTCATTAACTTACTTATTAGGATGACTCTTTGCATTGCAAGGGAACAAACAAATTGTACTTTTATAGTTTTATAGCAATATGAACTACTACAGATGTATTCAGAATGACAAACGTCTAACTATGAGAATACTAGATATCTTTTAGAAGTTGTGTGGTGATATTATATAAAGGCTCACAAGACACTGAAAGTGTAGATAGAACCAATCTGAGAGTAAATCAGTATTACACAGTTTGCATGTGAATAGTGTCACTGTCATGTGAAAAGGGGAGATTTTCTCAAACCCTTTGTGTTTGATTAGTCTGACAGCTCCCCAGGAAAGCCAAGACCCTTTACAGAGCAGTTAACTAGTTTGAAGGTGGCTCAAGCGACTTGTCCATGGTCACAGGCCAATGAGAGAAACCCCGCCTTGGGCCTCCACACCTTTACCCAGTGACTGCCAGTGCCCTTGAGGGACTGTAAACTACTTGAGTAGTTTAGAGAATAAAACTCTTTATTAATAAAATTGTGACAAGTTATGGTTTGAGAATTGCCAGTGATGGTATCTGACTGCAAAAATATATTCAAAGCAATATACTAACAAGCTCTAATCTCCAGTAAAAGCTAGCTCAGGATAATCATTCAGCATGCATAGAATATGATTCTTATCCAATAAGTGTCCCTACTGGGGAGAAGACAGATTCATTCCATCAGCAGATCCCACAAGTTACAACGGAGTCTTCTTCCCCTTTCTTCTCCCCATTCTTCACTCACTTTTGTACTGTATCTTTAGGTTTAAGGTGGAGCTTGAGTAATCATATATCTTACTCAGTGAGTGATAGTTGTATCTGAGGATAGTATCTAAGAATCTTGGTAGTAGAATCTTAGTATCTAAGTATCTTGGAATGGGGACATGCGTCAGTCCAAGGAGAGGGATTTCACCATGGTTGCTGATTCAACAACAGGACATTGTCCTGTATGTCCCTTGGATTTCAATTGCTCTGTGGCTTATCAACTAAAAATTAACACTGAGTTCCCTCCTCTGCAAGGTTTTGACAGAGCCTGTCTGCTTCACTCTCCCATTAGTACCCCTTAGATTGTATTATGTGTGGGAGGTTGGGTATTCTGACTGTGTTCCATCCAACCATATTTTTCCCTACAGCTTCTGCATTATTATCATTTTACCCTTTACTTGTCTTCCCACAGCTACACAGATGAGGTGCCAGATTTGAGATAAGAACCTCCTGACCTTCTGTTTCTAGTTTCTCTAAAGGTTCCTTTAGAAGCCATAATCATAAAATTAGTTGGATTGGAAAGGACCTTAAGGATCATCTAGTTGCAATCCCCTGCTATGGGCAGGGACACCTTTCACCAGACCAGGTTTTTTAAAGCCCCATCCATCCTGGCCTTAAACACTTTCATGTACAGGGCATCCACAACTTCTCTGGGTAACTTGTTGCAGTGTCTCACCACCTTCACAATAAAGAATTTCTTCTTAACCTCTAACATCCTAACCCTCCTTTAGTTTGAAACCACTGCCCCTTGTTTTGTCGCTTTAAGCCCTGCTAAATAGTCTCTCTCCAGCTTTCTTATAGTCCCTCTTCAGGAACTAGAAGGCTACTATAAGGTCTCCCTTAAGCTTTCTTTACTCCAACCTAACAGTCCCACCTCTCTCAGTCTGTCTTCATAGGAGAGTTGCTGCAGCCCCAGATGAAGCACCATTTGGGTCCCTCCTGCGGAATTCCTGCAGTAAGTCCACATTTTTCCTACACTGAGGGTGCCAGAACCGAACACAGTGCTCCAGGTGGTGTCTCAAGACAGCAGAGTAGAGGGGGAGAACAATCTCTGCCGACCCACTTTCAGCCCAGGACAGAGAGGATAGATTCTGGGCTGCAAAAGCACATTGCCAGCTCATGTTCAGCTTCCTGTCAATCCCCAAGTCCTTCTCAGTGCTGCTTTCAATGCGTTCTCTGCCCAGCCTCTGAATTCAGATGGATTTGTATGGAATGTTGTTCAAAATTTAGCACGAAAATTTCTTGATGCTTTTCATAGCATAATACTGTTTAGTACTTCTGGATCTTTTTATGAATTAAATAAAGGGTTTTCTTTTTTAGTGTTTGAAGTTCATTTTTACAGTGGTGATTCAATTAAAAAGTAAATATAGTTATTCTTTATTTCATAAGAGAAATCATTGTGTATTTTTCTACTTTATATGGAATTACAAGTCAAAGAAGAATATTTAATAAAAAATAAACATGAAAAATATATTTATGAAACAGGATGAAGACAAACACCATTTGTGTTAGAAGCCTTTCATAAATAGTAGTGCAATGATCCTGACAGATTTCCATATTATTAGCTTGGGAGTAATACACAGTGTAAGAAGAAGTAAAAAGTGCAAGAAAGGTTCTGCCTTCTCAGGGATGACCATTCATGACTGAAGCATTCCGTAAAGCATGTAACAGATGAGGAAATACACCAACAAACAAATAAAATCCAAACAAAAACCTATCAAAACGAGTTCTTTGCATGTGACTCCAAGTAATAAATGAGTCACAGCTTCCTAAATATGTTGAGTAGGAATCAACTAAATATATTAAAAAAAAAGCTACAGCCTTCGATGCGGAACAAATATTATTCAGGACATCTCCATTTGGTATTAAAGTAAAAATAGAAATATCCTTTTCTGCACAGGTAAACTTTTATAGATTAAACACAGAGCAGAAAATCTGGTCTCCCTAACTTTATCCATATTTACTGAAAGATAAAGCAACTCAAAATAGGTAATTTTAAATACATTGTTTGATCTTACTTTGAGGAAAATTAGCAAAAATTTAACCTGTAAAGTGATTGGACAATGAAGACATAGATAGAATCTACTTCATATGGTCACTATTTTATTAAATAGACAAATAGATGACCAGCTGAAAGTTTCCTCACTGAAATCAGAAAATTGGTTCTGGGTGGAGAGAAAGGTAGGCAGGTGAACAGAATTGATTACATCAATTTTGAATCCTCTTCTTTCTCAGACCTTTGACATTTTGAAGAATTTTTGACAACCCCATAAATTCACCCATCCTAGTTGCTTTGTCATCTTCCATTGAACATATAGGAAATACTAATGCACTAATGGTTAAACCAATGAAACATTACAAAAAAGGTGGACACCAGTACCTTGTGCTTGTAAGTAAACTCTAAGTGATAAATATTCATCAGCTGAGGGCTTATGGATATGTGCTTATACATAAAGTTGGTCACATATGCTTGGATTTAGGAGGGCTTTGGGTGACAAAATCTAAATCAGGAAGGACATTGATGAACTGGTCTTCTTTTAGCTATATGCCCAAAGACTCTAATATATGTGTATATCTTGGAGGATATGGCGCTTGAACAGTAAGCTGCTTTTGACTTTTACTGAGACTTGTGAACAATCTGAGCCCTTTCCTGCATCTCCCTTTTGTAGCAATCCTCTCTTTAATATCCTCTTCTCTTTCTTTTTACTTTTGATAGCATAACCCCTAAAGCTGTATCAGAACTTGCTAGCTTTCTGTTTATAGCAAAGTGGGTTGACTGAAGATGTGAAATATTTCAGAAAGAGGTAAAATATGGTATAAGGCTCTGATAGTTCAGGCTACTGACAATGAAGAATGACTTATGCAGTATGAATAGTAATTCAAGGAGAAGTTGTAATTAAGTATTTTTTTTTTTTTTAAAGATCCTAAATATATGGCTTGCCTGAAGAATCTGTACATCACCTAATCCTCAGTATCACTCCTATCACCCTAAAATATTCAATGAACCACAGGGATTGTTACAGTAAGAAGTAAGCTAATTAAATTACTTTGCTTTCCTTTCTTTGATGTTGTCAGTGTGATTATTCTGTTTCTTTAAGTCCTTACAAAACATTATCTGCGTTCAATGGAAAAGGGTCTACGTATTTTAATGGTTTGTGGATCACACTGCTCTGCTTCAGTTACCATGGTAGGTGAAAAACTAGGAAAATTACAAAATTAAAACCCAAATATGGAGAGGTTTTTTTGTTTGTTCTTTTCTTATTATTTTCTTCCTTATTTAATTGCCATGCTGTATTGCCTGCACAGGTGATTTTTTAGAGCAATGTTACACATTAAAAACTGAAAGGTTAGAAAAAAAAGAAGTTGTAATCTAAATGTAGAATTTGGTTTGAGAAAGGGAAAGCTGTTGTTTTAGGCTGACAACAAGCCAAATACAACCTTGAAATGTGTTTACTAAGTCATCAGATTTACACTGTGTGATGGATGACCTGCAGTTTAGGCTTGTCAAAGAACATCAGGATATTGAGAGGCTGGGAAGTTTAATGGAGTCTTCATTTCCCCATGGATAACTAACTCTCAGCCTATTTCTGGGTATTTTATTTTGATGTTTTTTGTTGATTTTGTTGTTGTTCCATTATTTTGTGCAGCTTATTGATGAGTTTCAAATACTGATCCCTACTCCAGAGTCTCTCTCCAACTCTCCCCAGCTGGAGGCAGAAGACATGAGAAGAAAACTAACTCCCTTGGGATATGTAAATCATGCAATATATATTACAGAAGTGTCAGAATTTATATAAGGATCTGGAATCTATCTCCAACTTCATTATTTTCTAAGGAATGATAGTACACAGAAGTCAAATAATAATAATAAAACATTTCAGTATATATACTTTACATGAATACACAGACATTAAAACTCAGCACTAATAGAATCCTGACATGACAAGAATAACAGCCCAGAACTCATCTGTACATATTTCAGATACCTGTTGTGGCCGGTACACATAATTTTAAATTTTAATTTCATCTCACATACTGGTTGTTTTTTTTTTTCTTTCAAAATAGTTCTTCACAGTAAGTATCCAGAGACATACCTATGAATTTGTGTAATATTTTCAACTACTTTTTATTATTTTATGCTCAGTGAACTTAATAAATATTAATTGCCTTCCAAAGCATGAAAATGTTATAATTTCATACACAAAGTTTTCATTAGTAGTTGCTATAGTAATTGTAGTCCCTATCTGGGACAAAGCCATTCACAATAGATCGAGATGAAGTTTTACCAACAGGAGTGATATGCATCACTCCATTGTGTGATGTATATTTTTGTGGTTATAAAACAGTGGTGGCTACATGTTAGCATATCTTCCTGGTGAAAAAGAGTTGTCTTTTGATCAATTGCCTTTATGTGAGGCAGTCAAAACTCTACAAAAACTTAGTGAAAACATAACATTTAGTTAGAAATAAGTTCATTTCATCTTCCAAAGATGAGATTGGAAACTAAAATTTAAAGCTCTGTTGAATCCTGAAAACCCAAATTCACTGAACCTCTACTATAAGTGATATTTTACTATGTCTTCTTCCTGCCAGTTATTTATTTCTGTATAGTAAAAGCTTCAAGACACAAATCATTCTCTTTTTCTTAGGCTGCATAACTCCTCCTCCTCTCTTCTCTCTCTCCCCCCTGCTCCTCAATTTTCTGTCTCTTTCTCTCTCCTCACTTCCAATTAAAATACCTCTCTTCTTAGAGATGCCAACTGCCACTCTTTTCAAGGAATGCCCAATTTATGCATATTAAACTAACCAGATAATTTTTTCTCAATTTGTATTTAGACAAAAGTAAAGAATTGTGTACCTAAATCTTGCCAAATTCTCCCCAGTTATAACTGTTGGTCCAGTAAAAGATACTATTTTTATCCACAGCCTTGACTGTCTTCTGATGTTAGACCAAAATAGCTTTAAGAGAGTATCAGAATAATTTCCATTAGGTTCAGTAAGGTTTTAAAATGTAAATACCAGTAAGAAGAAATGTCTCCATTTTCATATGTCAAATGATCTAAATAGAGCATTATCTAACCAAATCTCAGAGAAGCACACTAAAATATGACAGTAACAGTGAACATTTATGGCAATTGTCCTATGCAGGTATTCAAAATAAACACAACTTTTCTGACTCTTGAAATTTTTAAAGAAGAAAATTTTTTATCTGTAAAGATAAGTTTTCCCTCAGAACTTGCTGGATGCTTTGATGAAAGGTGTCATAGACATTTTCTGATTTCTAATTTTTGAAAGGGTCAATATACATCCAACAACTCTTGCAAATTAATGTTTGATTTAAACTACTGATAAGATCTATTTGTTATATCAAAAGGTTAAACACAGAGGTTGTCTCATTTCTAATTAACAATGAATTTTTAAAGCTTAATAGTACTTTTTTTTTATTAAGATGATAGATGACATAAATTGATAAACTTTCAACTTGGGTATTGAGTCACTAGTCAATATTTGCAAAACACTTAGAAAAAGTCAAGCATGACACATGTACCACGCACCTCGAAACTTGAAATTTCACTCATAACTCTTCCATGTTGTTTAGAATTCTCTATCAAAGAATATAGAATTTTACAAATCATGGGGAATCATTTATGAACTATAGGGAAGAAATTTTTTTTTTTTTCCATTTCAAACCAGAAAGACAAATTATCCAATTCAAACTCTAATGTAATATATGCTTATTGGAATGGCAGAAGTTGGAGAATAAACCTCTGAGGTTCCAGATGCAACTTGAATCTTATTGTTTTGGGGAAACTGAAAAGCTGTATCAAACCAAAACCTTAAGTAGATATTCTGTTAATAATTGTCTAACCTCTAGGTTTAAGTAAGTCTGTTTTTAAGGTTTTTACTGATTCCATGAACTCATTCATTTCCCTCAGTAATTAAAACAAACTGTCTCTTTTATGTAGGTTTCTTAAAAGTTACATCAAAGGATCAGTTTAGTTTGAAGTGTTCATACCTCCTGCTGTTACATAAAATTATTCTGGAGCATTAAAGCTAAAAAAACTTCCAATCATTCAAGTACAATATATGCAGAGACATATTTTCATCACTTTATTTATTCTGGATGTTGGCCAAATTGACTTGTAATTCTAAAAAAACTCTCAGCTACCAATGCAAAGTAATTTGAAGTGGCAACATATCACTCTAAATTGCAATCACAGCACAAGGTGTTACAATTTGTAAACTCAAGCTTGGTCTAACATTTATTTTTACAAGTGCAATTTTTTTTTTTTTTTAGAATGAGGAGAAATTTGATTATGGAAAATCAAACTACATCCTAAACATTTAATTTAGAAGAGATAAAAAAAAATAAATTTCCAGTTTGGATTTGTGTACATACTTTCAAAACTCTCTTGTTTCTGCTTTATTCTGTAAGAGAAAGAGAGAGAAGAGAAAGAGCTACAGCTAATCCTAGGTTATAGTGACTCTCTGAGGCCGAATATCTGCATATTAATACAACAGCAGAAAATAGTACAGACAGTAAAAAAAACTTGGTAAGTACAACTGGTATTTTCACTGAAATAATAAGTTGCAAAGAATAATAAATCATAGCATCGTGCATTCTTTTATTGCAATTGTGAGTTAATAGAACTATAACTCTGTTGTTTATTTTATTCCCCTCAAAGTTATAGTTTGCAATTTGTTGGCGTTCTGGTGACCAGGTAGGTACGATGTATCTTTGCATGTGTAAATGTCGAATCTTATATTTCTGGCAATATTTTTAAAATTTGCTTTACTGAATAGAATTTGTGGGGTTGAGGATGACATTCTGGAAAATTTTAGTTCTGAAAAAACCCTCATGATGAAAAAAAAAATAGGAATAAACCCTCAAATTTTTAATTTCTTTTCAAAAATTTCTTTCTAAATTTAACCACACAGATTTTTTAACAGTAAAAAACCCATATCTCAGATATCAGTCACTAAAAAGATAGTGATTGTCAGCTATTGGAATAGGCTGCCTAGGGAAGTGGTGGAATCACTATCCCTGGAAGTATTCAAAATGCATGTGGTTGTGGCACTTGCTGATATTTTTTAGGAGTGAATATGCTGGTGCTGGGTTAATGGTTAGACTCAATGATCTCAGAGGTCTTTTCCAACCTTAATGATTCTATGATTCTTTCACTTTAAAATTTTTCAGGGGAATAGTCAGATTGATGGAAATATTTAGAAATCATCTTTACTACAAACATGAACCTAGAAAATCAAGACTTTATTTATTCTTCTTGGATCATGTATTTCCAGTGGAATTTGTTCATCTGTGGTAGCTGATCCTGAATAAAACTAACAGTGGCATGTTCCTGTCGTGTGGCAACAGTCACCTGAGTATGGGATGTTGTGGGGAGAGAAAAGTGTCCAACTGCCTGGGTTTGCTGATCTGTACCAGATGACCTTACTTCAGTTGAGACCTGAAGTAAGAGATCCTTCTCTGTGGAGCAGAGAAGACCTCAAGCCTTACTTGTTTAGAGAAGTGAAAATAAAGAATGCTTCTATAGTCCAAGAGCACTCTCAAGTTTATATGCTTACTCAAATTACTGATTAGTATGCTTGCATGGGTTATGCTCCCTGTCCCCATGTAATGCTTATATATTTTACATAACTAATTAAACAAATTAAAGAAGCAGCCCTAGCAACAAGGGTCAGAATCCTATTTCACCATGTTATGTAAGTATCCCACACAGCAGGCTACAAAATAATTTTCCCACTGCCTCCCTGTAATTACGTTTGAACTCTATTCTGTGCACTGGCAGTGGAGAGTGGAGACCGGCTGAAGACTGGAATAGTTGATGATCATTCCTTAGCAATGCAAGTACTTGAGTACCCTCCAGCTGAAGGTGACAAGTAGGTGATAGAGAAGCTCTTTTGGGCTGTTGTGTGACACCTGGACCTTACAAAGACTGGATAGCTCCCTTTACATGGTCAGTAATGGCATGTTTGGGCAAATGAACTTTGGAGGCTCTATGCAGTTTTTATTTTGTCTGTTCCTTAAACCTGTATCCTGCAAGAGTCAGAATTGGTGAATGTAAATTTTCATCCTCAGCTACAGCAACAGAATTACAGTATAAATCCAACAAATTCTCCAGATTATTCCACATATATTTTAGTGTCAGGTTTAATTGAAGTAAAAAGATATGGATAATGCCAAAATGTATCTATGTGGTCATGCAGGGTAAGGAAGTGATAGATAGCCTTCCAAACAGATGCAGAATTTTAAATATGCTTTCTTGTTTTGCCCATTAACTATGTGCTTAGATAAACATGAATATTTTTAAAACGCATGTCATTTATCTGATTGACAGTAATGGCTTCTTTGGAAGCAACCTAGTCAAGTGAATTGAAAAATACATAATTTGGAAATTATTTAAGTAATGAGTGAAATTAAATAGCTGTGTATATATATGTATATATACATGTATACATACAAATAGATATACACACACGCACACACACCAGTTGCACAAGAGGGGACTGTTAAAACTGCAGTAGTCATCCTATTGAGCAGGCATGCTGGTTTCCATAGCATGTTGTTAAGGGTTTTTTTTCCCAAAATATTTTTGACATCTTATTCCTCTTTTTTTTTTTTTTTCTTTCTCTTTGAATTACTAACTCAGCTATCAAAAACTGAAGAGGATGAGGAAGGTGTATGGCAGGGAAACCAAGAATCCAAACTGTCAGAACAGTGCTTGGAACATATGTTAATTAATCTGTCGTTAATCTGTTCCCACAACGGTCAACATATGTAGAGTGGGGTCCAGACAAAATGAGAAACAAACAGTCTACAGAAAATATACTCATGCCATCTCAGTCTAGTCTTGTATGTAATTTTATGGAAGAGCTATGTCCTGACTGGATGTGAAAGAAGAGAAGGCCATATGGATCATTTCAACAAGGATATCTTGTGTTTGTAAATAATATGACAAAAAAGAAGGTATTTACTGTAATTCACTTTGTTGTAAAAACCGATAAAATGCTGCTCATTCATTTATGCCTGACATTTAACATGGTTAAGTTTGGCTTATTTTCTTTTTCTTGTTAAAAAAGTATTGATATACCAGATTTGAAATGACAAGTCATGGATTTTCAGAGCTTTTAACAATTATGTACAAAGAATACTAACACAAGTGCCATGAGATCAATCTCTATCCTTTTGTAAGTGATCAATAAACTCCAACAATAGAAGAAGACTCAGAGAAGACAGGCAAAGATGATGTGCTCATGAAGCTCAGAAAAGAATGTAGGAATGGGATCACAGGTATTGTAAAGGAAGCTGAACTTCTCTCAACAGCAGGGAGACCAGAAGGTGGACTTTGTCCTAAATAAACATCTGCATCAGTAAAATGGGTCAATGAGTTATGTAACTGTTCTTCCTAAATTAATCAGTTGAAAATATTATATTCCTAGTCCAGACAGATCAACATGGGGGAAGTGTTTATAAGAGAGACATTCCATGTCTCAGCCCAACATGGAATATAAAAAAAACAAGTAAGTAACAGAAATAGCTTTGAAAAGAGAAAAGAGCTTGAGATGGTTTTAAGTCATGCAGTTCTTTTCAGTGACTGAGGATGCCCATTTGTTACAGAGAACATGAAGAGACTGGTAATGGGAATCATGTTTGTACTGTGATACACCTCTACATTGCAGTTGCTGTTTTGTGCTTGTGTTTGGAATTCAGTGTATTGATGATTCACTTTTCTAAATCAAAACTCTGTGTAATGTCAATTATCTTCAAAGAAAAAAATTTAGTATCGAAACAATAAATATTCCTAATGTGAAAAAACTAAAAGAATCAGAGAGAATTGAATTATGACACCCAGAGGTTATATTTGTGAAATAAATCTAGTATCATGAAATTAATACATCAAGTTATCATTGTATTAAAGCCTATGTTCACTATGTTGAATTACTATGCTGACATAAATAAGATAGTTACTTAAGGGTAAATTTAAAGCATGGGTTTAAAAGCCTTACTTAAACCCAGAAATGCTCATTTATTTTTGCATAGAATAATAGAATCAACCGGGTTGGAAAGGACTTCGGAGATCATCAAGCCCAACCCTTGATCCAACACCACCACAGTTACTAGACTGTGGCACTAAGTGCCACATCCAGTCTCATCTTAAAAACCTCCGGGGACGGAGAATCAACCACTTCCCTGGGCAACCCATTCCAATGCCTCATTACCCTCTCTGTAAGGAATTTCTTCCTAATATCCAACCTAAACCTCCCCCAGCACAGCTTAAGGCCATGCCCTCTTGTCCTACTGCTGGTTGCCTGGGAGAAGAGACCAACCCCCACCTGGCTACAACCTCCTTTCAGATAGTTGTAGAGAGCGATGAGGTCTCCCCTGAGCCTTCTCTCCCCCAGGCTAAACAACCCCAGCTCCTTCAGCCTCTCCTCACAGGACTTGTGTTCAAGTCCCTTCACCAGCCTGGTTGCTCTTCTCTGGACCTGCTCCAGCACCTCAATAACCTTCCTGAGCTGAGGGGCCCAGAACTGGACACAGCACTCCAGGTGTGGCCTCACCAGTGCTGAGTACAGGGGCAGAATCACTTCCCTGTTCCTGCTGGCCACACTGTTCCTGATCCAGGCCAGGATGCCATTGGCCTTCTTGGCCACCTGGGCACACTGCTGGCTCATGTTCAGCTTCCTGTCAATCAGCACCCCCAGATCCCTTTCTGCCTGGCTGCTCTCCAGCCACTCTGTGCCCAGCCTGTAGCGCTGCAGGGGGTTGTTGTGGCCATGTCTTGTTTAAGAAAAGTAGTTACCACATATCTGAACTGCAAACAGAAAGAACATTTTCAAGATGGATTTGAAATATAAAATTGTCAGCATTGAGATTAAGTGCATTGCGAGATGATTTTTGGTGCCTCTACATGGTAATTCTTGACTTCTGAGGAGGGTTTGCTGAACTCCTCCTATAATCAACAGGGATAAGTCATGATTGTTAAGAAAATGTTATTCAGTTTAAGGTCATTGTGTTAAATGGGCCAATCGATTGAAATTTATATAATCTTTAACATGTGCTGGTATGTCCAGCTACGCAGAATGTTTTTGTATTTCTCTACAGTGCTTGGAATTTTTAAGAACTATGTTTCCTACACTCCTGATTAACCTCATCTTTTCACTTACTATTTGTGTGATTCACTTATTATTTGATTAATGTCAGCCCACTGAATCAGGAGCTTTTATGGTAAGAGAAAATTATTAGCATATAGTTTGACCTCCTGTGAGTTAGAATTTCACCATGCAGTTAATTCTATAACATTGAGGTCAAGTATAATCTATTTTCATGATAGTGACACTTAACAAATGATGCAGAATAATTTATAGTCCTAGACAAGTTGCTTTAAGGTTACAATATATTCACTATTATAGCAGATATATATTCAACAATATATTATATATATAATAATAATATTATATATATAATATATTGTTGAATATATATCTATATATATTACATATACATCTATATTTATTTATACATACATATATATTTCAATAAATATAGATATATTTCAAGTGGAACACTTCAGAAGCTTCTACTTCTGCAAGGGCAAACACAGTGCAATAAATAGTGAAACAGTTTCATCTGATTTCATGTTGATTGACAATAGGACTTCATAAATATCTGAAAGAAGATAATAATCAGCGTATTGAATGACCACTGTTATACAAAATATTCTTCTGTCTGATGTCTGACTAGATAGCCAAAAAAAAAAAAAGTACAGATGCTATCTATATAGCAGCTTGTTTTTTTCCATTAAGCCAACATTTGAAAAACTGTCAAGCACTTTATAGTTGTTTGGGGTCTTTTTTCCCTCTCTTTTTTTTTATTTTCTTGTGACTTTCTATGTTACAACTGTAATTTATTTCATTTCTGGAATGGCAAGTTTTGATATTTGTATAATTTTTTGTTTAAATTCACTTTTCTCTTTGAAATATCCTATTCCTTAAATGTTGAAAAAAATTTATATGTTCAAACTAAATTTAACTTTTTTTCAGAATAAAATTATTCTTTCTACTCAGAAAGCATTTGTCTGATTCTTCAGTTCACTGAAAATGGTGGTGACTTTCTTAGCCAACACTCTTATGTTTGTTTTTATAACTGAAAATTAATTTTAAAGTTAGTTACTTCTTTAGCTTTCCTTATGTTTACTTAACATATAATACATTCTTCCTTGAGTTTATATCTGTTTAAATGGAATTTAGTGAAACACTGGGGTTGGTTTTTGTCTCCTGACCTGGCACGAAACATGATTATTCTTTACTTGTTTTTCAGTCAGAAAAGCTCAAAAGCAGAAAAGATCTGCAGAGGGCTCCTTGAACTCTTCTTTACATTTCCATTTTTCTACAGTAAGCAAATCTGTTATAAAGTACTGTAAAGATGTTTGTTAAGTTAAAAGTAATATTAGAAGAACTTTGGAAAAGTCCTATGCTTTTCAAGTCAAAGCATGCATGTAATTCTGCAAAAAAAAATCTGTACAATTTAATTTTTGTATATATTTGAATTTACCTGAATAATTTGGAAAAGCATTTTTGTTTTGCATGCATCTAAAACATGTTTTTTTGCACAAATATAAACATTTAAAAGGAAAAGGGTTGTGGAGTTTTCTAAAGGTTGATTCATAGTAAAATATAACTGAATTACTCAGGTTGCACTGTTGAACTAGTCACAATTGCTAAAAATCCACACCCCATACCCCTTAACAAGCACCTTTAGCACTGCATATTTTTGCTGTGAGTCTAGAAAACTGTATTTTGGTACTCAGAGGAAGAACCCTATATCCATATGACTTTCAAGGGGAGCAAGATGTAAGACAGAAAACACTGTACATAAAATATAATTTTTCAAAAATCCCTGAAGGTGTTGATGGCAAATCCCTTTTGTGAAGTCAAACTATCTACAAAATTATTCAGATCATTTTATTCACATATATCCTCTTATTTGTGAGAGAAGAAACATAGTAAGGTATAGAAACTGAACTTATTTTTAAAATGTCTTCTACATCCTGTTCAGAAATTTTAGCAATTCAGCATGTGCACAGGCACACAGTGTCGTAATGTTCTAGTCCCTTTGGTCCTCTTTAAGATAGCATTCATCTTGAAAATAGTGATATTGCTAGATCTTTATGCTTTTTTTCCCCTGATTTTCCCCCCTATATAATAATATATTATCTTATTCCTCTTGATGACATCTGTTAATTTCATTTGGCTGTGCAATGTGATTAAATTTACCCAATTTCTTAATTATTACATTGTGAATAATTAATACTTTTATATTCAATTTAATTGCCAGGAAAACATTTATCTAAATTACACAGAAAACCTTTTCATGTAATCAACCTAACACATAACTGTTTCCTCTTTTCAAATTAATCTTAACTGTTAATTTTAAAAGTTACTTTTGTAAGATTCTATTGTTCCAGCAGTTCCTTTATTAAGCCCTGTTGTGCCCAGAATTTCACAAACAAGAACACTTAGTCTCTGCCTTCAGTAATTTTCAGGCAACAGGAAAAAAGGAGAAGTTAGAAACTAAAATTACATGATTTGCAGGCTCAAGCCTTTTTGTGCAGAACTCTCCACTTAACAGTGATTGCCCTTCTCAGTCTACAATTTCACTGCATGTCTTTTGTAACCTATTGAATAACCTTTTTACCTGACTATGTTTATTCTGCAGCTGATGATCAAGTCTTGAAGAATTTCTTTCTCAAACATATTGAGATTTTCAGTAGTTACTAATGATGTCATATCTCCCTTTTACCCCTGATATCTATGAGTTTACCTTTCAGGAAGGAGGAACTTGGCTCAACAGTCACGGTCACTGTTTTCTGAGAAGCAAATACATATAAAGGATTGAGGTTGATCCCAAAAGGCCAGGCACCAGTGATAAATCCGTATTTCTGAGAATCATTGATCTGATTCAACTGCTTTGAGAGCTTTGATAGCACTGCCACAGTGGACAGAATGGTAGAAATACAAATTCTACTTGTATTACTTGTTGGAATCTGGAGTACAATTTAATCAGTTAAAATGGAAGATCTTATTTTCCTTTCTGGACAGTGAAAGCCCTGGAAATTTACAAAATTGCACTGGCAATTTGGCAAGCTACTACTTGCCAAGTGAGATGAATTGTCTGTATAGGTAGAGAGAAAAAATCACAGCCTGATGCATTCTGTAATTGCAAAGTGGCACTGAGGAAACAATGTAAATTGGTAAACTTATAGTCTTAAAATCTATTTCTAGAAAAGATGTTTTTGCTTGCTATTCACAATCTGTCTCAGCATTACTGAGTTAATATCTAAACTGGGACAATCATTAATAGACATTCTCTCCGTATGATCGGTGTTTATTTTCAGCAAATCTACCCAAAAAAAGTCACCCCTATCATGGAGTAGTCTTGCAATCAGTTGCACAATTGTTATTAATGTGATACCTGCATATACTTTTTCCATTACCCCAGTTATGGCAAATATATTTTCTTCTTGAGTTAATCCTGTTTCTG